>JAWZYV010015393.1:0-600000 GCA_038373885.1 Cheiracanthium punctorium | reverse complement strand
ATACCATGAACAACTCAAGAAAGATTCCCTTCTTACAATGCAGTAAGAGTTGACCGCTCTCTGTTGCCGTACCACTCGCTACAGAACAAAGTATGTTTTGTGATTTTCAAGAGTTTTTGTAGATAAGTTTTCAAACATTTTAACTTACTAGTAAACACGTGACATGAACATTGATGTTACGCATAATGTACACTAAGAGAATGGTAGTTTGTTGAACTGTGGTTATTTTTTAGATGACAGTGATTTGCCAATTAGTTTTAAAGGTTCGTTTTCCGAGATGGCGTGTCGGGTATTATGGAATACTGGGTAATATTGTAATGGGTTTCATGTCATCCACTAAAGACCCGGAAAACAAAGACGCTGAATGCATCTTTTGTCACGAAAAATTCTCTAATGATCAACGACGATAAGTTTGGATTCAAAGATCCAGCTGTTCTCTGTGGGCTCACCATGACTGTATCGGAGCAAAGAAAGAAAATTATATCTACAACTTTTCGAAATCGACTCGAAGCAGAAATGACTCCAATCTAATGATTTGAACTACAAAACATAAAAATTTGTTTTATAGTAACAAATAACTATATATGAAGCAATATGAATTGCTTTTCATTGGTTTAAACCATCTATTCCATATTACCCGACTATTCCATATTATACTCCATTCGTAACTTTTTAAAAAAATATTTTTTTCTATAACAACAAAATAAATTGTGTATTTCTTTGCAATTGACATTTCATTGCGATTAATTATAGCATCTACTCAGCTGTTTTGGGAGATTTTATTTAAAAATCTATGAAGTTACAGTTAGAAATGTAAATGGTATTCCATAATCACCTCCTCTCCTCTATATATAACACTAGAAAATGTACAGTTTTTTATTCCTTAAGCAAACATTTCAAACGATTTTTATATAATATCCATAACAAAATACGAAAAATTAGAAAAGGGATAATTTACATGTATGAGTAAAGATTTCTCTTCTGAAAAGCAATATCTAAATTTTCATACATAATCATATGAAAGATAGACTATGTGTTAAATCTGAAAGAGACTTAAAAATGTTAACGGAATATTAGCACAAACATCTAACTGAATTCGTGTTTTAACATTTGCTAATCCTTATTATCTTAAAATCAGTTTTTGAATGCAAAATTAAAACAGTTTCTGAAGCTTTAATTTTTACGAACAATTTTTGAGACGAATTAAAAAGTAACTAAGGCTACACACACTTCATACAGAAATTACAGCACAGAATGCATTTCGTATTGTTCTTCTGGTGACTTTAACAATAAAAAAATAAAAAAATATAGAATCTTTATCAGTTTTAGGTAATATGATCGTATTCTTAAATTATAGAACAACTGAAGTGGCTAATATCTTTACAGCTGATTTTTTTGGCTTCATTTCTTTACATAATTACATAAACCAACAAAATTCGTTCTATTGTTTGTATCCCAGGCAGCACATCCAGGTTGTCTGAACGTGTTTTAAATGTTTGGAGAAAGTTTAGTAATGTTCTCTGAAATTCCATTAACATTCAGAGAATCTGCGCGTGCGGCTGAGGTATGCCAAACCCTGTTTTGCGCGCAGTTTTTGATAAAATTTTAACACAGCAAAAGCTTACCCTACTTCTTTTGACTTCTTTCGAGTCCATTTGTTAAGTCGTACGTTTTCTTCTAAATTCAAAATAAAAACAACTCACCGAAATTTCCCAAGCCATGAATCAGCGATGATGGCACCAATCACAGGCGTGAAATAGGCTAACATTGTGAAAAGATGGTATATCATAGTTGCAGTATCGTCGCTGTAGTACAGCCGTTGTGTGAGGTAAATAGTGAGAACGGCTGAAAAAAAAAAGAAAACAATACGCAATTAGGGTCAGCTGGGGCGAATTATGTTCATTTTATGCAAATTTCAACTTCGTAATTTTTAATTCTTTATTGTAGAGAAAATGTTGTTTCATTCATATAGACAGAAACTTTGACCTTTTTAGAACACCTAGCTAAAATTTTATTTCCACAGACTTACTGGCTTATAATTGAAGAGGATGGTGATAATTACCCCTACAAAATCACAAAATGCAAAAAATTATGACAATCGCGCAGAGTTATGAGCACTTGGTTTCTCTTGCTACTTACAAGATCAACTTTTCTTGTAGTAATTTACAGTACTTTTTTTGCTGTTGTTAGCCATTAGATATTTACCCCAAAGCGTAAATAAATGATAAAAAAATAGAGTTAAATGTTCATGATTTCTATATATTAAATCGAAATAGCTTCTTTTGCTGCCAAGATGTAGAAAGTAAATATTTTTAAAAAAAGAGAGAACGAATCAAATTTTGGGTATTGTAAGAGAAATTGAAAGAAGTTGCATTTTGTAATGTTAACATTTTATGAACAAAATAAAGTTAAAATAAAGAAAAAATTAAATTCAAAATAAATTATTAAGTCAATTAAAACTAGAAACTGTTCTTGGGATGTCGTCTGTCTGATTTTATTTATTTATTTATTTATTTTTGTGATACAAATTTTACAATAGAGCAGTTTGAACACATGGCAGAAGATGGACGCTGATATAAACATCGTTTTGAGTGACATATGACCATAATAAAAAAAAATCATGATTCAATTTTACAGAAATATTCATGATCTAAATATTTCTTTTTTGTAACGCATGTTCACTAGAATTTTACACATTACATTTTGAATTTTCTGAAAGCACTTAAAATCAATGAACAGGCTTCCTAACCTCAATCTTGAGAATAATGAAAAATTGCATCTTCTATAAAACTGAAACATTTTTATCGTTACTTTGAAGAATAATTTTTGGTTTTAATCGATTCTTATTGTAGTACCACTTGAAAAAAAATAAAGTGAGTATGAAAATATTGCCTGTGACATGATTTAAGGTTAACACCAACTAAAGAATCTTTGCAGTTTTTACTGCCTTCTATAAGCCAAAAAGTCGAAGTTAGATTTGCTGTCCCTTAGCTTTTCTTTGGAAACTCATAAACGTTGAAACAAAAAAATTGCTTCAATTTTTCTTTCCATGCAATTAATAATGTACACTTACTCCGTAGACCATAATAATTGAACCTTTCACAGAATTCATTTCCTATTATAAAAAATACAGATTTGGGATATGTCAATTTCTTCGTAGAAGGTGTCACCTAAAAATAGAAAAAAATACACATAAGTTTTTACTATTTATTCCAAAGGTAAATAAAAATAAATAATAATAATAATAAAGAGAAAGTAAATATGTATTTAAAGTGCAAAAGGCTTTCAAATTTGAATCATAGAAATTCGCCAAAATATAACTGCTACACTTGACCCATTTTACTATATTTAAAAACAGAAGATATGTTTTATTAGATACAGAAACTCGCATACACCTTGCTCCAATAACTCCCATCATAAAAATTACAATATAAGGTAATTCGGGGAAAGACGCCACATTTCAGGATTTTTGTTTTTTTGTTATTGTTTAGCAGAGACAAATTTGAGTAATAGGATAATGAAAAAAATGCACAATGTTCTTCAATATTTAATTAATTATGGATGCTTATTAATTGCTTTCCTAGTATATACACGATTGAAAACTTTAATGTTAAATAACCTCATATGAATTGTGGCATGTTTCCCCATATATGCGGGAAGTTGCCACTAGTAATATTGTATGAAAAATAGCAAAAACATTATAAAATTATTTATGAAATAGCAGTATCTATGGAGAAAAAAAAAATCTGTAAACTGATTTTTTTTTCAAAATTATTTTATTAAAACTAGTACGGATACTGGTTTGAATGCTAGCCAGCACATATTTCGTTCAGTACAGCTGATCACTGCTGATAAAAAAAAAAGGTTGTACAACCTTCCCCCCCCCCCCTTTTTTTTTCATTTTATGTACTCAGTTGCACTTGAAACCTTTTTTTAAAGTACGGAAAAAACACTCAAAATACTGGTGTTAAACAATAACGTAAATAAAAAACTTTGTAAAAAACACACATAAGATGTTATAGGTAAGAGGATACGCACGTTTCAACCAAAAATTGTTTTGGCCTTCGTCAGTCCAAGCCCTTCGTTGCAAGCAACACAGGGAACTGAAAATCTCTTTTCAGTTCCCTGTGTTGCTTGCAACGAATGGCTTGGACTGAAGAAGGCCAAAACAATTTTTGGCTGAAACGTGCGTATCCTCTTACCTATAACATCTTATGTGTGTTTTTTACAAAGTTTTTTATTTACGTTCTTTTTTAAAGTATTCTTTATATGCAGCACAAATTTAATTTCTGACCAAAAATTTAATTATTATACTGAATTACATTTTTAATAACTTTAAAGAAGATGTGTTAAACTATAATACATATATACTACAGGCAACTTAAAATATAATATTAAAATATTAAATATTTTGTTAATTAAAATAATATAAAATATAAAATATTATATAGTTATAATTATTATCTATTTCATTTAAATTTATTTTATAATATACATATGTAACATGAAAAATAAAAGTAAAAATTCGTTTAATTAATTACTGAATTACTATATTCGTCTTCTTTCAAGTACAGGGTGCAGGTGCCCCTTAAGTTTATTTTCCTATTGCAGCATAGTTGTGGCCGCTTTTGCTTACCTTGCGTGTGTAATACTCATATTGTTACTATCTTATTTGCGTGTATTCACTTATATTATTACTATCTTATTTTAAATAAAACACCCATTTATTAACTGTAAATGTGATTAATGGAATATCATAAAGGCCTTACGCCCCAGGTTAAATACTCACGAGATTCAAATTAATGGCGATTAAAGCGATGAATTAAGATAAAATCACAATCCACGAGCATACCGGGATAAGATTCCCCACAAAAGAGGTCTTGCTATTTGTTGGCACATAAAAATACTAGCAGAAAACTTTCACCTTTCCTTTACTGGCATTTTCTCTCGAATTATCGCTTGTTTTGGATAAAAAGTCTGAAATTCTAACTAATGTTTAACTATTTTCATGAGTGAATGAGTAAATATTTATTCTTTAATATTTACTATATATTTTTATAGTAAATATTAAGGAATAATAGGTTTTTAATTTTTATAGTAAATATTAAAGAATGTCCACGTTTCATTTAACATTCAATTGACCTAACAATTGATAAGACCATTTTAAGTAATTAAAGATTATGTAGAAGCAACTAATATCTGTAAAACAGATGCATTAAGGACGATGATGATAAACAAAATAAATACAGAATCAACTAACATACCAAAAAAGTAATTTTAATTAGGCATGAAAGTAGGTACAAAATATAATAAGCAGACTTATTTAAATGGTTTTCTCTAATTATGTGGCATCCTTGCATTTTTTTTTTTTTTTTTTTTTTTAGAAACCGCTGAATGAATAAAGCGCTGCATTGAAGCACTCTACACAATAGCGCAGAAAAATATTTTAACAGTAATAAGTACAGGACTTTTGGATTCAGGTACCTATAAATTTGCTACTGCATCTACGTCTGTTTTTTATAATTTAAGAAAATTTCAAACACACCCCATTAAGCTCCTAGAGTTACACTTCTCACTTAGATCCAATATGCTGAATGTATGTCTGTCTATGCTGTGTACTTGAAAATAATTCCTTAATGACTTTTTATGCTCAAATTTTATGAAAATTAGATGCATCATATGGATAACAAAGTTTTAGAATAAATTATTATCATTTTGCATATATCTAGAGCTCAAATAATTTTATTTATCTTATATAAAAAGTATTGTTGAAAATTATAGCAGTACATGAATTTAATATAAAAAACTGGAATAAATTGTGTAAATTTATCTTCTTTTATTGACTTGACACCCGAGGATTGGCAAGATAATCCCCCATTCCGATTTTTACAGTAATGAGAACACCTCTTTTTACGCCAATGAAATATTTCGAACAAAACGTGAATGTTGTTTTTAACCGAACATAATAATACTAAATTAAAGTTTTAAATAAAAACATTAGTTTAGGCAGAGTATAATATAACAAGAGTATTTTTTAGACGAACGAATTTTCAGTTCAGAATGAATTATATATCGCTAAATATATATCAACTGAAATATGCGTCTAGAATTAAATAGGGTATTCTGTTTAGAGCGATTAACTGCTCTACACTTATTTAGATATCTTTAAGAATAAAAAGAAAATGAAAGAAAAAAGAAGCAATTTGAAAGCGATAAACAAAAGAAACTAGAATCAGATTCAAAATTTTGAATTTAATCCGGTTATGAAACAGGACTAGATACGGATTTAACTGAAGAAAAATGGATGCTATTCAGTAAAAAGTTCACATCAACACGCAACGATGTCAAATTCTTAAATAGAGGAAAATGGTTCAGAGGTCTGTGTGATGGTTAAAACACGTTTTAAGAAAGAACCAAAAATGGAAAGGAGGTCATTGTCAAGGCCGCGGACATCACAACGTAGCTACTATTAAGTTATGAATAATTCACGACGTCCATCATCCCTTGTTTACGTAACTGCTTCCTACTTGGATATCTTCTCTTCACCATCCTAAGTAGTTCAACGTCGCTTATAAACCTGTTTTGTACATAGTTTCAAAATAGCTTACGACAGAGCATGATTAGATGGCAAGCGTCGTTAGTTTATCCACTAAAACAACGCATGAGATTGCTTACTTTCGCAATCTTCTACCCAGGTATCTCTTACTCGAAAACATTCGTTAACTGTGAAACAGCATCTTAAAGCATGTACAAATAATAAAAATGACAAAAATGTAGTAGATTAAATTTCACAAAGTTATCATAAATACTGTAAAAATTATGGAAAGATCCTATGATCAGGGCACTATGTACAATGCAGGGTGGGACGAGAAAGTGGGCATCCTCCCAAGTACACCAAAAGTTTGGTCCTCTAAAAAACTGGTCATTTCAGGTGTATCAAATTACCAAATCACGTCTGATAGACCATATATGTGTTTTCCCTTGCGTTGCAGCACTTTTCTTCCTCTTGTTTTTCAAGAAACACCAACAGATTCCTGGTTTCTACAATTTAACTTTCGATTCTTTGAAAAAAATTGCAGAGAAAAAAAAAGCTAAAACCTGCCTCCTTTTTTCAAAAGCACGCATCCAATTTGAAAAAAAAAAATTCCTCCCTGGAGACAAAAAGAAAAAAAAAAGTAGTGTTTTCTTCACATAGTTGTAATAAAACATTGATTATCTCATATTTTTTCGATGTCCATTTTTAATCCACTGGTTACAGGTAGGAAAAACTAATTATTTGTAAATTGCCTCAATATAGTCTATTATGTTCGTTTACACTACATCTTTTTACACTTACGAAAAAGTAACATTACAAACGAATTCATAGTCAAATTTTACAGTGTGTTCAAAGTGATTACAACAGATAGGACATTTCAGCAGGGATTGCAAAGTAGGTTGCAAACATTTTGGGCGCAATTAGTAAAACCAAGTACATAGTATTTGCATAGATATGACGGATACTCGATTCGTTGCAGTGGTGACTGAGCATTAATCAACGTCTTCAAACGTAAAATGAATATTCGTACTTCGTTGGGGATATGCAGTAGAGTACTTATTCCAATGATGATATCAAGTAGCCTGACATTTACAATAGCTATTTGTTTTGAGAGTATGATTTGCCACTCTATGATCATTTCTACTTTATCGCATCTCTTCATCAGCTTAGGCTGATCTTTTGTGCAAACATTATAATCCATTATTGTCATATTACAGAATAAAGTTTTCAATAAAATTCATTTTAAAATTTCAACGGTGAGTCACTAAACGAAATTTTGACAAAGTGTGATGATACAATATGCCGTACAAGTACTATTTTTACAATCTCGTAGATCATGAAATTTTTTGTTACAGCGCTTTATTCTTACTTTATACTATTTTTTCTGTTGCATACTTATTTTTGACCTTAATATTCATACTTCATGTGTTTTGTATGTGGTAAATTTGGAGCAATGATTCTTTCTTCTTTTCAACTGTTCTGCCAGACGACCAACCAAAAACAAATCGTAAAGTTGTCGCTAGTTGAGTAAGCCTTATTTTTTTATGATTCGTCTGACACGGTTTGGTATAATAACTGTGAAGATATGTCATGCATGCATAACAGCTCACATATGATACACGAATGGAAACATATTCTGGTTTTCTCTTTTTTGTTGCCTCATTTCTGTAAGTGACTGAGAGAAAAACGATTTTTATGCACACAAATACATGTAAATTGTGTCTTTCTGCCGTGACTGAGCAAACAGTTTTTTTTAAGATGTTTAATAAATTTTGAATTAAAAAATACATATTCAGCACTTCGAAAAGTTAGAAATAAAGTAGATTGAAGGATGCATGAATTTTTGGAAGTATGAAGATTAAAATAAATAAATATGGAAATTTCGCTTTTGGTCCCAATTATATTATGCAATTTCTAATAAACTTAATATTACACCTATTTTGAACTGGGCAATTGTTTTTTTAAGTTTATACGATAAATTAGCATTTCTTCTGAGATAAAATTCTTTTTTAAACTTTAAAACAAAGTTTTACATAAAAAAAATATTAATGTAGTAATAATTTTCAAGAAAAGTTTGCCTCATATAAAACTACGCAAACCCATTTGCATTACATCTCTCATTTCTGTGTAATTTCTAATTCTTTTTCAGTTATACATGGTTCAAAATATATGAAATGAGTGAATTTTTAAATAATATCTTCACGTACGTTTTATTTTTTCGAAAAATAAAATGTTTACTATAAAATAGCACTTTTTTTGACTCACAAAGATGCGTTTCAACAAAATATACATTAAAATTTTATACTTACAAATAAAAAATTTTGTTCAAAAAAATAAATAATAATAAAAGGATGAAAATCTGAAATATTTTCAGATTTTAAATACGCACTATTGTGCTATATATTAAAATCGTATCATAATTTATGCGTCGTTCCTATTTTTCTTCCATATTCCATTAAGTTGGAAAGTATATCATTATTCATGACTGTACTGTATTTTTCTTTCTTGTTTCGTAAAACCCATCTTTTGAATCGAAATCTACTTAAAATCGCCTACTAAAACTATTTTACAATATTCGCCAAGTATATTACAACTACACTTCATCGTTCTATATATTGTTTCGAATGCGCATCATAATTCATGCGTGTACCATGTTTGTCTTTCTTGGGTTGATTCCTACTTTAACGCCTCAACTCTCGCCAAGGTGACGATCATTAAACAAATGCAGTTACCATGACAATTTTTTGCATTTATGTGGCAATCGTAATTTAGAATTAAAATGGCGATTTGAAATAACATGTAAGTAAAACATGCCGTTACATTTTTATTTATTTTGGATTGCCAATTAATGTAGGTTTAATAATTAAGTGTCTTCAAATTCCTTAACGGGTGCGTTTATCGCTAAGTTGTTTACTTTAGTTTTCATCTAGTTCTTTTGAGCGCGTTGAAACGGTACTTACGTATTAACTTGGCGGTCACTTCCGCCAAACTACTTTTTCATAGATTTTAAATACATTGCCAATCGTATTCCAAACCATCAACAATTTCATGTGCCCGGCATTTATCTTAATGAAAAAATTGCTTGTCTTGGCGGACCGCCTGGAAAATACGTATGTACTGTTGAAACTTGTGCATAACTCCCAGAGACCCATGACTGCAAAGCTCGCCAAAGTACGGGAATTTTTTAGGTTGGCGAGAGTGGGGGCGTTAAAATAGGAATCAACTCTTTCTTGTACCATAAAACACATCTTTGGAATCGAAATCTATCTTAAAATCGCCACCTGAAACTGTTTAGAATTTCCTCCAGGCATGTTCTTCCTGTAGGCATATTCCAACTATACCGCAAAGACATTTTAAATACTGTTTGGAATGGACATCATAATCCATGAGTGTACCGTGTTTTGATTTCTTGTTCCACAGAGCACTTCTTCGGAATAGAAATCTATATTAAAATCGCCTAATAAAACTCTTTTACAATATACGCCAGGCGTTTTCTAACTATACGTGAAATATATTTATAATAAATTGTCGCGTTTTGGCACCACATTTAGCGATCAATTATCAAAAATTTCAAACCTTGTGCGACTTTCAACATTTTATTAACTCCCCCCCCCCTCTCCACATTATCTGGCAAACACATTTGAAAAGTGATTCGACACTCTAATGTCTACACAGAAATTCTGATTGAAATTAATAGCACTCGGGGGCTAAACATTTTGGGTGGACCGCCCTTATGACTTAGGGGTATGAGACATAGTTAAAAACCTATTCTATGACCTAACGAATATACATAGAAAATTTCATTAAAATTGGTCGAGTGGTTTCGGAGGAGTTAGGTGACTAACACTGTGACAGGAGAATTTTATATATTAGATTAGATATTAGCGAAGAAATTTTGCAAATTGTTTCTAAAATTCTAGCTAAATGTTTAGTAAAATAAATTAGTTTCTTATCTGGCAACTTTTATTTATTTATTCCAAAAATTGTTTTAAATTTTTAAAACTTTTGTGAAAAACTGAAACTGTCAAAATTATTTTTTAAATTATCTTTCATTTTCAATTTGTCAAACAACAAAATTTTAAATTAAGGCTGCAATGACATATTTTCAGAGGAGTAGATATCAACATTTAAATTTCATGCTATTTTATCAACTTGTATTGAGTTACACTGTATAAGATAAAGTAGTGAAGACAATACTGAAAGAGAAATTATATTCGAAGATGTATAGTGATTAAGTTCTTTTTGAAACTTATTAAAATATCAGATTTAATCAAAATAAAATCCCAAACAAATCTATGTACGTTCGTTCACTCTTCTCACAATGAATACAAAAAAACGCACATATATTAAAAGAAGAAAAGTTTTAAAAAATGCGCATAATACGTTTAATTTGTAAAATATTGTTCCATTATACAATACAATTTTAATTTTAATTATTCATTTTTGTAATAGAAAAGGTTATTTAGCAGTTTTTATGTCTTAAACTGTTGTAATACTCCATTTATTAAGATTAAACCAATTTTAAAAGCACTACTTAAATCAAATATTAATACAACACTCTGCATAAAATAAGATTAATTTTATGTATAGCAATGGCAAAATTATATGTAATGAAAAACTAATATCAAAACTTTTTGAAAAACGCATCTTTTTTAAAATGAGAATATTAACTTAATACCATCGCAATTCCAGTTCAAAGTAAAGCATAATATAAAGGATACACACAACACACATAAAAGGTCAAACATTACATGCTAAATGTGATGATGGTCAGCTGCCCCGAAGATTTATGTTAAAACCAGTATGATTCTCCAGGATGAATTTTTCTTGAACAGTTAATCAATATAAGCTGACCGTTCTTAAGATAAAATCTTTTTAGGTATTTGTAGAGTTTAATATGGATGGGAAATACATAATATTAATATACGCATTCTATTAACTGTTCATTGAAATAATAATAGGTTTATATTTCAACCTTTTTGTCTTAAAACTTCAATTTAACTTATTCTTCAAATAGTGTAGAGTCCAGTATAAGTTGACTTACATATTTTCGTATAAGAAATGTCTATTGAAAACTTACTCCAGTAAGATAGTTTAGTAAAAATGTAAAAAAAAAAAACTTTTTTAAAGTAAGGTCATATGATTATTTTACATATTTATATATAATTTACCTACTCTTTTTTAAATTATTATTTTAATGTACGATTCTCAAAAACGAAGTACTTTGCAGCCCTGCTTGAAATGTTTAAAACGTAGGGTGTGTCAAACTTTTCTAAGTTTCATGTTGCTGAAAGAGAAACAAATACTTTTTTCTCTCTTTCTCATTTAATGTACGATACTCCAAAACAATGTAGTTTACAGACGAGCTTAAAATGTTTAAAAAGCAACGTGTTTCAAGTGTTTTGAGTTTTTTGTTGGGGAAACAGAAGCAAATGCTGCTATTTTGCTTTCGTTCTCATTTTAATTTTCTCCTTAAAAAGTATATAATTTGATCATTAAAGGTACTTTGTTTTGTTTCTAAACCGAGCTTTTAACTATTATGACGGTTAAACAGCAATAAATTCATACTTTATTTTAGGCGTAAAAAAATCTGGAGTGACTCCACTCGACTTTCCGAACACTTACAATTAAGATCATTACCAAGCATTTAAATAAATTTTAATCGATGAATAATTCAAACATATATACCAAACTGAAGCTCAATCGAATGCGCCGTTTAAAGGCTAGCGCACATTCAATAGTTTCCCCCCATAGGCTATAATGTAAAAGAAATCTTTGTAGTAGCCCTGTAGAAAAACTATATGTTTTATACACATCAAGATCAATACCGGTCTTACGATGGTGATTTATAACATATATACCCAATTTGAGCTCAATCGAATGTACCGTTTAAACGCTAGCGCAATTTCAAGAATTTCCTCCCACAGGCCATAATGTAAAAGAAATCTTTGTCGTAGCCCTGTAGAAAAACTGTAAGTCCTATACACACCAAAATCAATACCGGTCTTGCGACGGTGGTTTATGACATACATACCCAATTTGAGCTCAATCGAATGCCCCGTTTAGGAGCTATCGTGTTCACTCACATACACACAAACACACACATACATACATACATACATACATCTCGTAAAAATAGCATAAATGAATTCAGAAGACCTCAAAACGTGTAAATACACCAAAATCTCGAAGTCGAATTTTTTCATGATTACAATACTTTCCTTATATGGTACATGTTCGGAAAGTAATAAATTATTGAAAATGTATATTTTATAACCATTTTCTATAATACAAGACTTACATTTGAAATTCATTAAGAATACCAAATAGTAAGCTTCAAAAATAGTTATATGTTATATTTACGCATACATATTTTTTTATTGCAAAATTTCAAAGGTACATGTACTTACATTATAACTCGAGCCGAACATCTTCGTCAAAGCAGAACGCGCTAGTTTTGCCATAATTTATGTTTGATTTAATTCTCAAATATAAATTATTAACTCAAAAATCCATATTTTGCCTTAAAATATAAAAACAAAATTGACTGTTTATGTTTACATACAACACAAAAATAAAAAAACAACCAAACTGTCATGTAAAAAACAGAGCAAGCATGTGTTCTTCAGAGTGAAATGACAGTTTCAAAAGCAGGGTGCATAAGATCTACCTATCTATCTTAAAACTTTCTCAGTCCTGTTTTTATATTGAGTACTTAGTTTCGCTCATCAAAATTACACAAACAATGTTATCAAAACTCTTCACATAATCTAAATTCACCTGCAGGAGCACGATTCTGGTGTAATTATATCTGAAATAGTTTCGATTGCACGAAGATAAGTATTTTATCTAAGAATGGAAAAGAATTTCCTCTGATACAAACAAAAATCGTCTGCAGACGTTTACAATGCGAAATGCAACAAAAAATTCAAACAATGATCCATGGGTAAGCACACATGGACTTCAAAATAAAAAACACATGGCACAAGCTTTCGATTATTTATAAAAAGATAAGATGCCATAGAATTATGCTTTCTGGTGTAACTTATATGAAATTGCTCTATTGTGGAAGCAAATGTGTACAAATACATTCATTATATAAGCAGTTTTTTTCTAAATTTAGACTAAGGAGCTGTGGTTTTGAAAACATTTTTCTTTCAGTATGTGGTGGCAAGAGATGCAGGAACGACATAGAATAGAGATTAAGACGGGCACTAAACCCTTTCCACGAAGCTTTCAGCCCACTGTAAAAAATTAATTTGATATTTCAGGAATAGAAGATGTACATCTACATAAAGTGTTTGTAACACGCACTCCCTTCTGCGACACCTTCATGAACGCCACATTCACAATAAAGTCAATGGCTGCAGGCGCAGAAATGTCTGCTACCGAGAACATCCAGATGTTCTTTACATGCTTAATTGTGCTAATCTATTTTATTTTTTATAAATAAAATAACTTGATATATTAAGCTTCAGAAGTAGTAATAAAAACGAAATACTTTAGTTCCGTTTTGTGACACCCAACAACCAGAGACAAAGTAAGCCAACATGGGGCCTGGGGGAATATTTATCATGAGGGCCCCTTTCATATACATCCATTCAGTTTACATAAACTAGAGATCCTGGAACTACAGGCGCACCACAATTCCCGCACAAGAGAGGTGCCTCACCCGCAATGCAATGGTTTAGAAAAAAATTTGTTAAAAATATATTAATTAATTAATTTTTCAGATTTTTGTGTTGCAGTACACATGTTCTATAATCTACTATAAACAACCCAGCATGATTTATTTTATTGCATGCGCAGCCTAGGATTTCTTTTTATACAAATACAAAAAAAAAAATGTGCGGCATAAGTCCCGGAATTACCCTATGTGTTTAACAGCTGAATATGAACATTAGCGATAGCTAAAATGAATTTATACCATAATACATTTAATAAATTCTTAAAAGTTTTTTTTTTGTGTTGGAAGACCTTAAAAAATACTTGAATAATTTTCGGATTTGATAAGCTCATCTTCATTGAAAACAAAAATAGAATCACATCGCTCTACATGTGACGCTACAAAAAAAAAAAAAAAAAAAAAGAAAACATCTAAATCTTTTTATACGTGTGTGAGTTTGGCAATGCCGACGACGCAAAAGAGTAGTAAATAAATAAAATTGTTTTCAAATGATATATTTAAATAAAGCATTGTCTGAATTTTTTGTGTGTCTTCTTACGAAACGATAATGATTAGCATGCATCTCACCGACATAATTTCGATGTTTTTCGAGGTCACCTGATTTCATCACTACCAAACAAAAGGTAAAGTATATTAAACAAAATATTGAAAACTTAAAGCGACGGTAAACGATAAGCACACGAGACTGCGAAATATAAAATGTAAGTTAAGATTTAAAATGCAATGAAACCCGTGAGCCAATTTAAAGAACTGGGGGTCCTGGGCAATGAACTTTTAAAGAACCAGTGTAAAAAAATGTTTGGTTGTATGTCATTAAATTGTTATTTTAAACCATTCTTGTATAAGCATTTACTGCACTAACATTAAATTAAAAGTTATTAAAAAATATTTAAACTAATTAAGAACTCTCAAACACACACGCACAAATACATATCTTAGTTACGAGGGGCATTTTTAAAGTTAAGGCTGCTTCTTTTAAATAAACAAAATAAAGGCAATATCGAAAACACGCATTTTTTTCTTATTTGACATTTATTTTCTTTATTTTTCGCTAGTAACCATGAGGTTACGGTCGTTTTCACTTCTAAATCATATTTATAGAACTTGCCCTTTAAGTGATAATGTAAGCTCATAAAAATGTGAAAACTGCCAGGAAAAAAGTCCGAGCTGTATAGAATGTAGTGCTGCGTTGAGGGAAAGCTACGCAAGAACTATCTGCCTAAGGGGCTTTCCTTGGGCTGTGGACTTTCTAAGGGGGTTCTAAGTCGTATTCCACGCTACATCTGGAGAAAACAGACCGTTAGATCGACGGCAGTATGGTAGTCCAGAACGCTGGATCTTCACACTTCGTTCGTCTGCCATATTCAGTATCTTATCCACTCAGACATGTTGGGGCCGGTGGGGCTGTAGAGTGTAATCCAAAACTTCCCGGTCAAAGGAGGCGATCAAGTCCTGGTCTGGGAAGAAGTGTGAGTCTTTGAGTTACCATGAAGAAGCAAGATTTCTTTCGTCATCGCTTCTTTTGTTCTGGACGGCTCCTCACAGTTTAGTCAGGGACGAGCAATAACCCGGAGCATTAATTGGTGTTCTTTGTGAAAGGCGACAAATTTATTTGGAGAACGTTGGAAAAGTTTAAAATAAGAAAAACACTTGGAGAAGCAATGCGACTGGGAGGAAAATAATTAAAAAAAAAGTTTTTAAAAATAATTTTTGTTAATAAAAACTACCTGAAAAACGTTTTTTGTAATTGGGTAACACAAAAAAGGCTACACTCTTTTATAGATGATCTGAATTGGAATGTTAAATGTTTTAAGAAACATATCTATACAGTTGACGGCTAAATAAAATAAAAAATCTTTATTCCAACATGAATAACAGCCGCTCCATTTACAAAGTAAGCTTTCAACCTTTTCTTCTTCTTTGTGAAGGGGTTAAACGTTAGGGACCCTTCACAAATTGACACTTTTCTTGTTATTAGATTTACGAAATCGAAATAATACGTCGCATAACAGTTCTTCGTGAAGCCTGCCTTAAACGTTATCGCAATGAACTGAACTATTCTTCCGCTAAATGACGGTACAATAGATATAATGTACCTAACACGGGTCCATACAACAGGGATCTCTAGAACACGGCGGAAAAATTGCGATCGAGTTCCTTACGTTGAAAGAGACTCGTCTGCTTTTTCTAATTGTGGTGTACATTAAACGTATCTCAAAGAACTTTGTATGATTTATTTCATTCTATTTTAACTTGAAAAAGAAAACGTTTTATTAAAATAACTCTGCGAACTTAAACCCAATTTAATTTAGAGGAAGTGCATATCAGTTATCTCTGGCGCATATGTAGTATCAAGTAAGCAGTATTTAAGTGAAATGTGAAATAAATTGCTCAAATAAGGTTTGCAGTGGTTGAACAGGTGGTTTATTCTCCGGGTCCGGGTGGAGCATAGCTCAGGATCCGTATAACACGGATTGCTATAACACGGAAAGTATCTACCGTATTAGGGGGTCTATTGGTTTTTCAATTGAACACGAATTCAAGAAACAATACAATATGTACAATGGTTAATAAGTTTGTGATTAGCTCTAAATAAAAAGAGGATAGAAAAAGATCCGTTACAAAAGATTTTACTTAACAATTTTCTTAAATCGATATTTTCAAAGAAATCAAGTAACTGATAGTGAGTTATTTATTTTAAAGAAGGGAAACAAAATATATAAATAACAATACATATAAAAAAAAACAGTCTTACTTCATTGGAAGTATAAGAGTAATGTGAATTTTAAAAGGAATTGGAAACCGAAAGTGGTATTTAAGCTTGAATAATAAAGATCATTAAACTGTGAAGTCAGATTATTTGATAATTAAATATCACTAAGTTTAAATATAGCATACATAAAAGTTCAACATATCTTTTATACTTACAAAATATCAGCTTATACTGATTTCTTTATGTTTAAATAGCAAGAGTAAACAATGTGTAGGTCTTATGAAAGAGAAACAATAGAATCATGAAGTCGCAAGCGTGCATTTTATCAGCAGGAGAATGAAACATGGAAATAAAACAATGAACTAACAAAATGAAGATGTGATCTAAACTATCAAAATTTTATCAAAATGATAGAAAAATCTCAGTAATGCGAAATCGAGTGTATTTTATTATTTTATTACGTTGCATTAATATTTCGTGAAAATCGCAACTTCACAATAATTTACAAGTAATATTATACCACCAGGGGGTCATGATCCCTGCTCGCTAAGTCCCGAAAATCGCTTTTCAATTCGTTTGGGATCTCGTAGAGATACCATCTAGCTTCGCTCGCTCGTCCTACAATTTCCTATATTTCCTAGTTGATTTGTGCAATGCGTGGAAGGTAATTACGTAGAATCCAATGGGGTGTTTAGTACAAAAAGAAGACAATTTATATTATCATAAATATTTTTAGAATTAGTTAAAAATTACTTATCACATAAACGTTCAAAATAAAAGTACATCATAATTCATACTTGAGCCGTATTTGCATCTTTTACTTCATTATGTTGAAAAGTGCGTCATACTCTATGCGTGGTCCCTATTTGTTTTTCTTGATGTCAAATTTTAAAAGTATATCATAATCCTTTGCCCCAGAATTTTTTTTTCTTGTTTGTGTGTGTGTGTGTGTGGGGGGGGGGGGGGGTGATTGTTCTGTGTTGGAAAATTTATCATAATTCATGCGTCGGCCCCGCCTTTATTGTTCCATTCAGATGATTTAACGCGAAAGCCCACATGAAAAAAATAGTACTCAAGCTGTAAAAGAAATTAAGTAAACACTTCTACTTAAAGTTCATAAATATTTGCCATCGGAAAAGCATATCAGAAGATTTAAGCCTTACCTTAGATAGCGGTTGATAAATTATTAAAGGGCTAAAACGGGTTATACACGGCTAAAATAAGGTCTAAAACTGGAATAGAAGCCCCCCCCCCCAACCTTTTTTTA
Source organism: Cheiracanthium punctorium (assembly GCA_038373885.1). NCBI lineage: Eukaryota > Metazoa > Arthropoda > Arachnida > Araneae > Cheiracanthiidae > Cheiracanthium > Cheiracanthium punctorium. The sequence goes on along the minus strand of JAWZYV010015393.1, from coordinate 581,798 downwards.
GAAAGTATATTGTTTAGCAAGCTAAAGTACATAAGTCGAGTATGTATGTACGAAATTTTAGCTTAGTTGGAGATTAGGTATCACAAAAAATTGATTATATAGAGCTGATATTGCAGCAGCTTCCGAGGAGTACCAATATTCAAGATATAATTCAGGATTCTGTTGTTTGATTATACATAGATTGAGCGTCTCAAAAAACAGCGACAGACTATAGTACAGTGAAACGAAATTCTTTAACATGCCTGTTGCCAACTTTCAATTTAGAAATGAATTCTGATTTTGTGAGCACGCGCCGGCTTTACATAATACAAAGATTATTTATTACAAGTAAAGTACAGGACCAAACAATGAGCAGGCACTAACTGATTAAGAATTTTGCGACTACTAAGGCTAGAACTACTGGCCATTTTAGTATGGGGGCACCCAGTGAGTAGCCGGCGTCACTCCCTATGAAAGGATAAACAATTTAACAACCAAGCCCAAGCCGGGAATCGAATCCGGAACTAAGGTGCGATACAATGGCTCTCTAGCCACTACACCACCTAGGCGTCTTTCTGAGAATCATAAATTAGTTCCATTTGGATACACAGTCGATATTTTTGAATAATTGTAGTTCAAAATCTGAGTTCACAAAAAGTTTTCCAAATGCATATTTAAAAATGCGTTAGCAACATTCCTGAACTATATTTTACGAGATCCAGTTCAACCCTTAAAAAATTGTAAGATAATTATTTAGAATAAATTCATGTTGAGCTTATAAATCATAAAGAACATATTTATAAAATTCAATTAGTACAAAGATACGAAGTTCTTGAAATAAATAGAAAACATTTTTGGCAAAACTGTGTCAACTACTTGATTAATCTGAAATGGGAACTGATTTGTAAGATATGGTTTTTGTAACAATACAGTTTATCAACTTAAAGGCTACGGAAAAATAGACTCATTCACTATCATTCAATATAGTATACTGCAATAAATTCCAATAAGTTTCTGGAACGCTAAACTTTAAATTAGACTCAAACTTAATGGCCAGCGCTTAAAAACTTAAAGAAATCATTACAATAAAAGAAAGCGGAATACAAGGCAAGTGTACTTTTTATTTGTAAACTGTACGGGGCACTAAGATCCTAGATGTAAGCAACAAATTTGGTTTTAATCGACAAACAGAAAAAATGCTGTTTTGGGTAAGGGTGGTGGTAGGGTAGGAATTCTGTACGTCTTAGGTGTCATTTTATTAAAACCGAACCCAAACGTCAAAATTAAATCGCATATGTTTAAACTCTGCATGTAAAGAAAATAAATAAGAAATAAAATCAAAATCAAAATGTAATTTCACCTTTTTATTCATTTTCAATGAATAGTTAACAAATTACAAAACAATGAAAAATGTTAATGTAAAAAAAAATAAATCTGTTTTAAAGAAAAGAAAAAAAAACAAAAAACATTTCTGACAAGTTTGAGTGTAAAAATTTAATGACACTTACAAATAGGAAACTTGGAAAAGAAGCATTTCTACATAACGACATTCTGATTAATATACTCTGGGGCTTAGACCCTAAAGTTATAGATCTTGACCAATTTCCTAAATTAGTAGATCGTGTGGAGACGTTCTTTAAATTTCAACAGATGGCAATATCACATCTAATTCGATAAATGGACTTCAATTATTTTTCTGGCATCTGAAAATTTCGAAATTGAAAAGTAGCATTATGAAAGTACCTGCTTCCTATGATACTACCTTCATGGTGAAAACATAATGATGAGCATTTATAAAAGTGAAATATGTACATAATGAAAAACATTTTTTACGTGAGGTACTACTAATTCACTGCTGATAGTTAATTAATAGTATAATTCAGTTTATGATACTTCCTTTTTAATAGACTACTAGCGCTTAAGAAATACTCATTATCAGTCATGAATCAGCGAAAATTGCGATATCATTGAAAACTAATCCGCTAAGTGACCAAAAGTTCTTGCTTTTGCAAGACCAACACGACATAAAAAACAAAAAACAAATTTATGTTCATTAATTTTGGTTATACTGATAGATGATAAATATGAATTCTTCTTGGATGTGTAGTATTCCAAAACTTTAATGTTTCTTCTAAAACAACTTTTTTGGTCGATTAAATAAAATATTACGTTTATTTTTACAACTTAATTTTCATGCATGAATTCCTTATTTCTTAGGTTTAGCTATTTACTTTATATCTGCCAGGGGATTCAAAATATATCTTAAACAATTATCTTTTAAACTGTAAGTGATCGACACATACTTTAGAAAAGTTCGTCAAATTAAGAGCAGCTTTCAAAGATGGCATTTTTTTACTAGGGACTGTATACATATTAAAATATGAAATTTAATTTTTATACGGTCCCTCCTTTGCGATCACTTATATTTAGAAGAATGTAGCTCTTTATCTAAGAAAATTAATTAAAAGAATCTTGTCTCTTTACCTACTGTGTAGGCGTCGGTTTTCAGGCGAAAAAGTCTTTAGGGGACTTTAGGGGACTATGAGTTGATAAAAGTCAAATAATGATCCCATTGTTGAGAATGTCAATTGAAAGCGTTCAAACGTGTGAAATTAACATGCACTGTTTTACCTGAATGGATCAATACAGCGTTATAAAATTAGCGATAATTTGGTCTTTTAGGGGGTCATCCAGTAATTACATCGCGATTCTAGAGAAGGAATTTTAAAGTGTAAAAGAGAATCACAAAATATTGGAGCGGGTTACTATGTTATGGTAACTTTCACTAGATACTGCCAAACGTGCGTTACAGGAAAATTCTATTTTTAGCTAAATTAGGATTTAAAAGTTCAACTGTGTCTATCGAGTGACTTAACATAAATTAACTTAATTTGAAAACTAATTACATTTTTCTCACTTTTGAGACGTCCCCTTAGTGCTTGGCGACTAATGCCAAAATTTTCAAATTGCGATATCTTGGAAACTATTCCACTCAGAGACATGTGGTTTTTTAAATGTACCTTCAAAGACACAGACCAAAATTTTTCTTAACTATAAGTGATAGTAAAGGGGAACGTATAAAAATTAAATTTTGTATTTTAATATGTATACAGCCCCTAGTAAAAACTTTGCCATTTCTGAAAGCTTCTCTTAGAAGCTACTCTACATTTGACGAACTTTTCTAATTGGAAGTATGTTTCGATCACTTACGGCAGAGGTTCCCAAACTGGGTGCCACGAGCGTATGTCAGGGGTGCCGTGGAGATAATCAAGAAAAGTGTTTTGCTGGAGTATAATCCAATAATTTCCTCTTAACCGGTATCCCCAAGAAAGTGAGCCAAGCCGATCACTAAGTGGGCTCAAACAAAAATATTTCAGTCAATTTCAAGACTGTCCTGTAGCCTCTTATAGGAACTCCTGAAATTGGGGAATTGTCAAAATTCTATATCCCTTTCCCAAGAGAGTACTTTCTTGATAGTTAGCCCTATAAACAAACAAACAAAAAATAATGTAAAATGCATCCAAATTGCTTCATTCTAACCTTGCTTTAAAGGAAATCTTCCGCGAAAGTTTTTAGCCTGACAAGGGTGCCGCGAAATGCTTTTAGCCTGACAAGGGTGCCGTGGGGAAAAAAGTTTGGGAACCCCTGACTTACGGTATAAGTTTAAAAAATAATCGCCTTTTAATCGATTTTGAATGACCCCACCCGGTATATATATATACAGGGTTGTCTTAAACTATAAGTCAAAAATGTAAAGGCATGTAGAGGCGACCAAGACGGTTCAGAATCGCCTAGCAATGTGGGGTCGGAAACGTCGCCTTCGTGTACCTGTTAATCACATTGGAAGAACTGTTGGAGTGTTTGTCTAAATTCTCAATCGAGTTTCATAAGCAATGAACTGTTCTCCGATACTTTCAAGCACGAAGTGAAATCGAGTTCGTAAACTACCAATTTTGGTTAAGCATTTTCTGTGAAAGATGCAATCGTTTCGACATCTAGTGAAAGTCTAGTGAAAGTTCCAAAATGATTATTAACAGGTACATGAAGGCTACGTTACCGACCCCACATTACTATGTGATTCTGAACCGTCTTGGTCCACTCTACCTGCTTTTACATTTTTGACATACAGTTTAGGAAATAGTCATACCTGAAAGCTACTCTTCTGAGCTACCTGAGGGTTCTGAAAGCTACCTTTATATACATATATACAGGGGTTGCGCTCGCTCTTTTTAACATTTCGCCAATTCATTCGCCAAATTCGATTTTTCCGGACGTCTTTAATAAAAGCAATTGTCAATATTTTCGCCAAAACGTATTTTCTTTCGCGAAACTAATTTTATTTTCGCAATTTGTGACGTTGGCGATCGACAGCGCGACCCCTGTATATATAAAGGGCCGAAGGATTCCTCCTATGTAACAAGCGACAGTCGACGCTTAGCCGGTGGACGGCACAGCATTCCTTGGTAAGCGGCTCAGCCACAACACTGTGTTTTTGTGCGTGCATAACCTGTCCGTTTCTTCTGGTGCACACGCAGTTACTACGTACTTTTATACGGTGCTGATCAAGGTTTTAGCATGTGCTGATCACTTTGCGATAGAAAAAATAGGTGTTGCCGTTCGAAAATTTCGAGTTTCTATACCTTTAACCCTTTAACGCGCAGTGTTCTCGCTCTGGGAACACCAAACTCGGACGTTTTGACGTAATCGTAAGTTCAGAGTAAATTTCGTAACAGAAGATTGTAAAATGGTTCGCAATAGATTAGGTGTTGAATCATTTAAAACGGCAACAATTTATTAATGTAATAGACAGACCAATAAGTTCATTTTCATGTGTTTAACCCTTTAACGCGCAGTGTTCCTGCTCTGGTAACACCAAACTCTGACGTTTTGACTGTAGCCAGTCACGAAGAATAGATTTGATTTCTATAAAAATAGTTGCGGGTGACGTAGCTCCACGAGAATCCTTTACTTTTTAGCACGTCATTTCCCGTAAAAAAATGGTCACGATTACTTTTAACAGCACTGACATCTGCTGAGAAATGGAAGAATGCGAGAACAGCTGGATAGATTGCCCAATGCTGAAAAAAGGGTAGCCATTACCATCGCTCGACTTAACTACCAGCAAGATGGCGGACGATCGAAATGTTCATCACGTGCAACAGATCTAGAGACCCTTTTTTGATGACAGCTAGCTGTGCGGCACAGCCAGCTGCGTCAAAAAAGGGTCTTAGATCTGTTGCACGCGATGAACATTTCGATCGTCCGCCATCTTGCTGGTAGTTAAGTCGAGCTATGGCACGGCTACCCTTTTTTCAGCATTGGGAAAGGGTTACGTATCAAAGGGTTAACCGTAACCCTGAGCGTCATTTTATTGCCGTTCGCAGAATCTCGAACCTCTGAATGACTATTTCTAAAATTTCATTTCGATCGGTTGAACAGATCGACCTATAGATATCCATATAACGGCAATGTTTTTTTGGTATTTTTTATGGCCACCCTGTATATTTGTAATTTTTTATACCATAATTTTGCCGACTGTTTCGTGCTCCAAGCCCGTATTCCTGTTAAGCCCCAGCATTATCCAAAACATTACATCACATTTTTATCATGTTTATTATAAGCGTATAGAATTAAATTTTTTGAAGAAAAAACATCCTCTGAATAAAGTTTATACCTTTATATTTAGATACTATCTTATCAACGCCGCATTTATTACTTGTAATAAACTTTTATGAATGCTAACATATATGTACAGAAATTTTCCTAGTTGCATTTTTCAAAAGAAATAAAATATGAAGGGTACAAATATATTATAAATCACAGAACTTATAAAAATCTTATCATATGAAAAAATTAATATTAATCATCCTGATAGCACTTTTAAGCGACCTATGATAGTTCGCAAAAATGAAGTTTGGATGCTTCAGACGCCCAGCAAAATTTAACAAAGATAAAATGAAAGAACACATTTGTAAAGTAGTTAATTGCGGAAATTTTATGTGCACCAACATTACCTTGAACTGAAAATACAATAAAGAAATCAAAATCAGAATGAAAAAAACGTAGACTACCTATTATGCTTTTTCGATGTTGAATATCATTGTCTTGCCGTATGTTGTCATTTTTGCAATTAATGTTGAATCTAAATGAATAGCATATTTCGTTTAAGCAGTCTTTATAAGTAGAAGGTAAAAATACGAGTATTTAGAAGAATACAGTAAAATTTTACTTCCTTAATTTAGAATATTGCATTAGAAATAACTATTCGCTTTTACAAATATGATTTAAAAATTTTCTAACGATTAAATTATGCAATGCCTATAAGTTCGCGTTTTATATTTTTTAATTTACAAATTTAGAATACAATTTTTTATGCTAAAAAATCTCATATTCAAATATGCAGTGATTTTTAGTTCAAAAAGGAATAATAAAATGAGAAGTAAAGCTTTCTTATAGAAAAGATAATTCATTGTTTACGGCAATATAAGTAAATTCAATTCTATAAAATAGAATAATATATTGATTAAGTTATGCCTTTAAATTTAGTATTGACTCTCTTAAATTGCATCATAATGCATTACATAATTTTATATTGTTAATATTGCATATTAATGTACAGTAAGCACATTTGGAAAAAATTTAGAATGCAACAATTTTTAAAATAGTTTTAAAATTTTCCACTAGTTATTTTTTTTATTTGTTTACATTTCCAAATCACTGTACCAAATTCTGTCTAAAAGGATTTCCAACTTCTATCTACTTTGTGGCAATTAAATGTCTACTCACTAACTCTTATTTATCCACATTGTACATATATTTGTATTCACTCGTATACGTAACTAAATTATAAGACCTACTCCCATAAAAACACACTAAAACATAAACCCCGCACTATAACGGGAAACAAAACTTTTTGGGACGAAGTCCATTTAGGAAACAAAAGTATAATGCAAAACCTCATTTATTCACTCAAATCAACTTCAAGAGTATGCAAATTCTGCTTAGCAGAGAGGTTGTGTTTGAAATTAAAAATGTAAAGATAGAATAGTATCAGTAACAGCACAATTTTTTTAAATTATAAAAATTGGTCACACAAGGGTCCGCAACATTACAACAACAACAAAAAAAAAAAAAAAAAAAAAAAAAAAAAAAAAAAGAAGAAGAAGAAGTTGATTTTTATCACTGCGTAGATTTTTAGCGTATTTTCAAGAGGGGTGCCTCACAGCGGAGGTCGGGTCCAGTGAGGATTTTGATTAGCAGAAGACCCCTGATGGTGGATTTTCAAAAGGCACGACACAGCAGTGAACCACTCATGGTCTGTTAAGTTTATTATCACGGATTAATCAAAAATTATTACGGATTACAGATCAACTTATTTATTACTATTGTCGCGGATTAACTTACTTTTACTAATATTTTTAATTTTAAATGACAGCCATGGTATTTATATAATTCGCCATTACAAGTTAGAAACTATACAAAATAACCAGTTAATTCGATAAACATGATAAAAATTCAATTAGTTATCATGTTTACCAGGACTATTGGTAATTATATATAATCGTCGGAGATACACATAATTAGTTTAATATATTTACTTTAACAATAATACATGTTTCATGTAATGGATGAAAAAAGGTTTATTTTAATCGAACGTACTTTTGTTTAGCTTCAGTTGTACCTTAATTGCAGGTACTTTTGTAGACAAGCCGTCTTAATGTGTTCCACTTTTGTAAATGGGAAATTTCTAATAGGCTGTAACTTTCTAAATGAGCCGTTTAATCGAGTGTATTTTGAGAATGCATTTTAATTGAGCGTCTCATCATTACTCTGTTGTCATGTAGTATCGTTACTCGGTTAATTCTATACGGAAAACAAAATATTTGCGTGACAGATCTTTAAAAAAAAATATTTTAAACAAAGAGAAAATAGTTTTACTTCACGTTTCTTTTAGATACGCCTTCTTTGTCGGTGAACTATTTGTGGAAAATTAATGAAAAGGTTAAAGATAAAAAAAAATTAAACAAACGCCCAGACTTTGAACTCTTTTTATAACAAAAGTGGTAGAACAATGAAAATCTTTCATGTTTCACATATTCAGGTGTTTCTCTTTCCTTTTAAAGAAAAGTATGTACTAATGTCTACTGTGGAAAAGGAAACACTATCACTTCCACAAAGAATAAATATGAATATTTTTATTTTTTGTTCAGTTGCGATATGGACATGTCTCTAAAGATAGTTTGTATAAAGTTCATTTAAACAAGCTTCAAATCACCAAAGCATTAATATTCTAATATTGGAAATTTTTGAAATGATTTTTGAAATTCGAATGAATTTTATCCTATATTAATCCAGCATTAATTAAATTAAAAATAAAGACAAACATTACAGTTTCTCAAACATGAGTAGATATAACGATGGTAATATCTGTAAAATGATTTATGTAATACAAAATAACCTGTTATTAAATTTTACCTCAATTTCAATAATTGCTCAAAATTGCTATAGTGTGTCATGGTTTATTACTTATGATTAGAGGTTCGGAATTTTTGCAAATGAAAAACAGAAATCTCGCTAAAATTTGTATAAACTACTTATACTTTTTTGTGCACTTAAAATTTTTATTCAATGTTATTAGAAGCTACATTGTTGTAATTTCAATATTTGACTGCTTTAGAGTCGTTCTTTACGTAATGACATTATAATTCCTAAAGAAGCATTCTGCGTGTCTATGCTATTTATTGGGCTCCAAATTCACTGTTAAGCTGCTTCAGTAAAGGTTGATAAAGAGTATTTATTAGCTCACAATATGTCCTAACATTGGGATCTTTATTTCTGTTTACAGGTTGTAATATTAGGCGATGAAAGTGGGCTTACCCATCAATGAGGTCATTTTGATGAAGTGCTCTGAAGAAAGGTACTTATGAAAAGCTTTTGAGGGTATAATTTAAGGTGGGCATACTTGCAGCCACTGATGGGCAAAATAATTGATCAGGATGAAAAGAGACCTCAATTATTTTATTTAATTCACAATCTGAGAAAGTTTATTGAAAGTACTTTCAAATGCGGTTTTTAGCATTGTGTTTAGATCCAAATCCCCTGACTTTGTTATTCAACAGTTTTTTTTCAATCCTCCTAATTAGTTCCACAATTGATGAGCAAATGGGTAACTTGAATCTTCTAATTCGTGAATTAATTTAATTAATTCCAGGCACATCTCAGATACGAAGCTTATTTGAATCTTGAGTTTACTTTTAAGAAATTCTTCGGAAAAAAAAAACTATATTTTTCACCCCCCACCCCCGAAAAAAAAAGAATTTTCGCATAAATTAGCGTTTATTCAAAAATTGCTTATATTTCGTATCTATTCGCCATTATAAAAAATTTCGCATAAATTCGAATCTATTTCGTAAAAACAAAAATTCCGTACCTCTGCTTAACGATACTACGAGCATTTTTATCCTACACTTCCAGTTGAAATAAATTAAAAAGCATATTCTAGTAAGAGTGTGGTTTTAGATTGACCGGAACATCTACTTTTATTTGAAGTTCACAATATGCTGACAAAGAATTTTAAATATATATAATATTATGAAGGTATATAAACAGGATTTTATACCAGGAAAAGAAAAAAATAATTTTCAATATATTCGTTAATAACAAAACTGAGTTGAATCGTATTAATCTAACATATCATTTAAAATGATGATGAGAAACCGTACCATTTTTTAAAATGTTACTTTATAGTTTGAATTTATTTTAAATTTATAAAACTGCAGTAATTTAAAAACAGAATCTATAATGTTATGCATCACATTTGACATTTTGTATAATTAAAATGCCCGCTAAAACCAATAAAGCACAATGTTTTTGACAATTTAATAGTTTTTCCCCCGAGTTCTGGTAAATTATAAAATTCTTTAGTGAAAAACCATTTTTCACACCAATTTTCACTGAGAAATGCTAATTTCAACCTTAATAATGAAAAATATATGTCAAAAAGTAATAAAAACAATTTTCTTTTTTCTTTAAATTGAAATACGCAAAATGAATTGTTCATACTTACTGAAAAGAGGTTATTCGTTTATAAATAATTCTTAATGAAAATTTTAATGGTTAAAATTAACTGTTTTTAAACTTGAAAATAAAAGTGTCAACGTTTCCTTATCCGTTGTTCACAAACCGATAAAACTGTTTTCAAGGAACAAGGAATTCTTAATTCCTATCTCATTACTTCCTTAGAACTGCGTGACCCACTCTTTATAAGAAAATACACTTCGTAAACGTAAAACTTATTTGATATTTTCCATTCGCTGCAGCGCGATATTTTTTTAATATATGAAAGAAATGGCTAGGAATAACAAGTAAAAACTAAAATTATTTATATTAATACTTGCTTTAATGATCACAAATGATTTAGAAATAAGCTGTAGTAATACGATAATTATAAGAGCTTTGAACTGCAAAATGGATTCAAGTATATTTTCTAATTATTTTTATTTCTCAGAGAATATTTAGATCAAACGTAAATGAGAACGAAATTGAAATCTTTAATTATGTTTTTCAATCCAATGTATTTCTGATGAAAAATTATTCACTGAATTCTCAATTAAAATAATGGGATTTTAAGAAAGCTTCACAAGAAAAAATTCTAGAAACATCTAAATTAATAATATGTACAGTGTTTTTAGCGGCAAACTTTGAATTGTGATCTACTTATAATGTTAATTAGTTTTATGTTATTTCATATGCTTATTTTTGACGGTCTTTAAAAATGAGACCCATTAAACAAAAATCAACAGACGAAGTTAAAAAAAAAATAGATCTATAATTAATAACGTGAGTGTGTTTAACAACTTTTAATCGAATTGTTTCGTGAAAACTGTTCTATAAGAAATATATTTCCTGTTTCCAAACATTAAAATTAAAGTTTTTTTTATACAAAACAATTCTTACATTTTTAAAGAAAAAAAAAATAAAACAGTACATTTACATTTTAAACAACATCGACCGTTATAGTGCGATTTTGAGAAACAGAATATCTCAAAATCAAGCATGCATCCCACTGACTTAATAGGTTTAACTTAAAATAGGATTTCATAACCAAGCACCCCACTATAGCATTTTACTACATAGTCTATGTCCTTCGTATATGTACATAATCTGTCTTAAGTAACAACTTCAAACCTAAAATATTCCAAATCTAGAAAATTCTGAAGAATTACAAGAGAATTTTTAGAATTACAAACATGAAAATAATATAATACATTCAACGCTTAAGAAACTGTGGTAAAAAGCAAAGACCAATCGTATTTTGGCAAAGTCGATTCTTAGATATTTTCCCCATTATTATAATAAAAAGTAAAAAATAAAGTGTTAAAAGCAACGTACAGGCAACTAAAAAATATGGAGTTGACAGTCAAATTAACCAAATTGCTTCAATTCGTGTGCACCTTCATCAAACTTATAATTCTCTCATGTGACTTTTACCAGATTTCAAGATTTTATCGGTATTAGGAAAATTTCTTAGTTCTTGGAAAGCTTTGTGGTAATTCAATACACAATAAAAAGTGACCATCAACGGGAAGCAGGTTATTTTCATTTTAAAGTTATTGTAAAACACATAGGAAGATTTATGTTGTTTCGTTTATTTATTTATTTATTTTAAATGCAGCAGCATATATTATCAGGAAATATTTTTTATATAAACAATTACTAAACCGTACAGAAATGATCAAAGTTATCAAGAAATGTTTTTCCATTCTATTTAATAATGTGAAAACCAAAACGCAAAAATGAAAATGAAAGATGCTGCTTCTTGCAATTAAGACATCCTTGAACGATTGACCCGAATGTTGTTAAACAAGCAGTAAACCCATTTCTTTTTGTAAACAGCGACTACCTTACTGCAGTCACTCCCAAATTAACATTTTAGTTTATAATTTGTTAATTTATAAACAAGTGACAGGAACTTATACAAAATCTGAGAGGACAATAACATAAATGCATGAAAATACCTTTGGTAAATGAACTACATAAAAAAATATACTCATTCACAACAAAATCGTAGTCCACTCTGTTTAAAATAAAAAGAACCTAAATTAATTTCATAAACTTCATTTTGCTTTCTTCCTCCATTTTCGCATTTTTCAGAAGTTTTCCATTAGTTTCCGTTTTCTCTTTCAAGCTAAAAGCCTGAGAAGGGCAATGCCCCAGCTTTTTCTCCTCCAGAACCGGATATTTCATTCATAAAATAATATTTACTCACGCAAAAGTAAACAGATACAAATATTTGAATGTGCTGATTACATTTACTTTAGTTCCTTACATTTATGGCTATTTTCAATTCCTACAACAGATAACTTGTGTTTGTGTCTCATTCGAAACAGAGTATACAGAAGCAACTGATTTTTCTGTAGTTTAGGAAGTGATTTATTAAATAAATACTAAAATATGTTTTCTTTTAACTGTACGTACAGAATGATCAATGAGAGTCCGACTTCAATACATTAAAGTAAAATTAATTACAGATAACATAATATAAAATAAAAATTTTACTCTGGCAATAATTTCTTTTCTTAAAATTTTTAAACATATAACCTCTTCTTCATTTTTCACCACTCATAATATTTTTAACTTTTAAAATATTGCTAAATTTGTTTTAAACTCTTCAAAAATCCGGTAAGGGTATTTTTTTATTTTATGAAGAAAAAAAAGTATTTTCTGTCAACCAGAAAATAATTTTAAATTAAAAGATAAGTTTAGATGGAACAAGATACACATTTCTTTTGATTTTCGGCCTTGCTCACAGAAAATGAGGTTAAAAAAATGGTATAAAATCTGTTGGTAGCACCTATAAAATAAATCTTAATTCAATTTACCTAGAAAAATAATGATTTGCTAATTTGCCAACAAAAAGTAACTATTTTTGTCATCGCAATTACAAATAAAGTTATAGTTTGTTTACCAAAATAAAAACTGTACTCCGGGATTAGTTTAAAGCTAATATTTCATTATAAAGTCGAACTTTGTTAAGACGAAGTCGAAGGGTAGCAAAAATCTTTTAAGCGAAATTCGTATTAACTGACAAAACAACAAAAGGCAAAATGAGATCAGTAAACTGCTTACCTTCATCTTAAGCGAAATTTCGTATTAAGCGTGTTCGTCTTAACAGGATTCGACAGTAAAACGATGAAGTTTACAGGGAAAAAATTGACTTATTTTTAGCGGCTAATACTGTATACTATTTTATAAAATTTTGCAATTCGGATTAAAGAAATGCAAGCATGTACGTTAGGCAACCATTCAATAATGATGTTGTTAGAAAGCACGGAAGTAATTTTACAAAAAAATTTTTTTTTTATTTTCAAAACATATTAAAAAAGTAAGGTTTTAAATTGTATTTTTATATGGATGGCGAGAAAGAATTTAATAAAGAAAATACAAACCTATTTCAAATAAGAATATAAATTCAGCTACTTCAAAGATTTGAAGAGTGGTAATTACATTTATTATTATTAAACTGAGTTGTCGAGTAAGCTTGCGTAAGGTAGATTTATTGTTTGTGCCATCAGGGGAATAACATATACCTCATAGGTGAGCAGAGCCCAATCAAGCCAAAAGTGGGCCCAGGGCCAAATACTCATTTGGGCCCTACCCCGTCCTTTTTATACTTGTAAAAAATTTTTATTTAATTTTGATGCAGTTCAGTATATTACATAAACATATAAATCAGGACTAATACACATTCATTGTTTGATGCATTCTTTTAATCATAAAAAAGTCTTTTATGCGATTTTTACCAGTTTTTTTAATTTATTTATTCTGAAAAAAATGTAAAATATCGTCATTGTTAAGTGAGTAATTTTCCAGTAAACTAGCAAAGGTGTGGTAACTTTAATTAAAATTTAAAGTGAATCATTTTGATTGATTGGATTGATTGGATTGTTGATGTGTACGATATTTCCGTATAGATATATTTTAGAGAGCAATCTTACAATTTGACAGCAATAAACAAAAATCAATCATTTTTATCATCATATTTATATACACACATATATACATACACACACACACATAAGAATTGCACAGTCAATAAATAATCTTGGCTAAAACCATAGTTATATTTTATATAACCTCCATTTTCCATAAATGCATAATATACTTTTCAGAAATCTCTCACATTAGAAAATACAATAATAAAATAAAAAGTTTACCTTTTAAATCAATTCAATAATTACAAAAGTTTTCCAGAAGTTTTTAAAAATAAATTATATATTCCACTATGGTTTTTTTTTATAATAATAAAGTGTGCCGATTTTCGTTAAGTAATATTTTACGAAATATTTGTACATTTTTTAGTTAAAACTAAAAAAACAAAACGGCCCCTAATAGCGATCGGCCCCTGGGCCTGGGCCCAGTCGGCCCGTGCGTTAATCAGGCCCTGTAGGTGAGTAGCGCAGTATCTTTTTCAAGTATGGCAAAAGAGTTAACTGCGGTATTTTAGATTAAACTTTTTCAAGGTTTGAATGAGTCCTGAATTTGCTAAAATATCAAACTCTTGAAAAATTTTCTTAAAATGGTCCGATATTCTAAAAGTGGTTTAATTTAAAAAATAAGGAAAAAAGTTCTCCCGAATATTTCAAATAGTAGAATATTTTAGGAATTTTTTTCGAAAGTTAGCAGTTTTAGCAAATTTAGGACTCGTACGAATCCTGCTTTTATCACTAAAGCAAAACAAAAATATTCGTATAATTGATACATAAAAGTTACCATCTTTCAAAATATGCATACACAGATTGGGGATCTATATTTCTTTAGTTCATCTTATCCGATCGTCACATTATCAAGACACATGTTTCACTAAGTTATATTCAGTTTAATTACCTATGGACATACAATAATATAGCCGAATTTTACATTCCGTATAGGTTATAAGACCAAAACTAACTCTAAAGACTCAGATCTAGACAATTTTTACTTTTTTTTCAAATTAAGCAAATGAATTGAAATAAAATTAAAATATTTTTATCAATTGTAAATTATTTTTAATTTTATGTATTAGTAATTTATAATACCTGTTTAAACTTAATTTTATGGATGTAAGGGGGTGGAGGCTTTTTTCAAATTAATGTATAGTAAAATAATACACGCAATGCGTTGATAACATTGGGTTTTATATAATTTGGTTAAAAGGTTACACCAATATTGACACTGATGTACAGAGCAAAGATAGTATATATCTTTTATTTTGACAATAATAAAAACGAAAAAGATAAGTGGATAACAAATCTCTGTTATATCTTTACACTAAAAGTGTGAAAAGAAAAAAATGCCTAAAAGAGAACTGCCTCGAAAGGTCGCTTATAAATTAATGGGAGAAAGTAGGCCGTGCCAAGACAACTCAATCGTGAAGCAGTACATAAAAATGATGTCTCTCTTCATGCAACAGTTAATAATCACTTTAAAAAGTATTGAAGTGTTTGCAAAATTTTTTAATTAGATTTTATAAACAGAAGGTTTGTTTTTCGGTAATTACGAAACTCAAAACTGCAAAATAATTTTTAAACATTAATTATATTCGAGTTGTTTTTTTTCTTTTAGTAAGAGGAATGATCAAACGTTATACTTTACTCCTGAATTAAGGTCAAGAAATTGACTAATATTTAAATACTTATTATCAACTTATGAAATTGGACAAAGTTTACAGTTTCATATTACTATGCTGTTGTGAGACACCTTGATGCAGCCAATACCACCTAGAAGTTTTTAAACGACCTATCTTCAAAAGCACCAAGTACACCCTTGCAGAAAATTATAGCCTTCAGTACTAAAAAAATAGTAAAAAAATTCATAAAAATAGCAAATGCCTGTATCGCCTTTTTCCAAATAATTTTTTAAGGGGTAAAGTTTTACTACAAAATTAGTCCTTCAAGTGACCACATTTAAATTTGTTTATAACAATCCCATTAACAAAGGACTGGCTAATTTGTAAAAAGCTGGATGCTTGAGAAAATAGATTTACTACACTAGAGAAATACGCCCTAGTTTGCATTTTTTTCCCTTCAAGAGCCCTGATATATATTATTCAGTTTTAAACCTTCAAACGTTGTTGTGAGTCTGAATCAAAGTATGTTAATTCATACTTGTTCGTAATTCTTAAATATTTGAGGGTTCAGAGCATAGCAATGCTGTATTGCTTTCACGCCAGCGTCGGAATATCTTACAAAGCGTGTAATTACCTGTTTCTCACGATTTAAAGTATTATTGAAGAAAAAGAAGTATAATCCCAGGTCATTACTTCGCTCCCACCATTTCATCAAGTGTACGAAGGCATACGGCCCTACCAAATGAACAAGCACATTCTTTTCATATACTGTTTTACCGAACTACGAGTATCGGTTTACAATAGACATTAAATGAAAAGCATCACAAATCACCGAACTTTGAACGCAATGGAAAAATAATTATATAATAAGCGAAATAATTCCGCTATTAAGTTCTGAATTTTTGGAGAAAAATGATTTTTTAAAAAATCAACTGAATCAAACTGCATTTCCCAAAATGGTAAATAAACGATATAAAATATGAATCTTAGCGGAACAACCTAAGCGAAGTTGTAAGAACAAAGTAAAAATACATTATTACAAAATATAATTCTTCCAATTGCAAAGTAAGAACTGTTAAACCAACTTGAAACTTTTGATAAGACTGCTTTAAATCCAAATACATATCTCAGAGCTGTATTCGGACTAAATAACTAGAAATGATGTACTTGGAACGATATTAAACAAAACCTAATGGTCCCTATGACAAAAAGATGAAGCATTTCTGCTAATATTCTTTTCTAAATGTCTGCCTAAAACAATTATTACATGAAATTATAAAATAACTTAAACGGAATTTGTTATGAAATTATAAAGATAAAAATTACCAATTAAAATCTGCCTCGGATTTTAATTCGTAATCGTTTATAGTTATAACGAAATAAAATTATTTTACCTTAAATGAATTGCCAAAACTGACTGACTGATTGATTGATTCATCTGGTGAGAGAATTTCAAATATAATGCTCCACATTTTGAAATTTACAGCTATTAATTGAATTTTAAGGGGTTCGAGGGAGAAAATTTTAAGGGGTTCGTGGTTTTTCATTTTCTCTTATCACAAATAGATTATGTATTAAAGCAAACAAGTAAAACTAAATAAATAATGAAAAATAAATTAATAAGGATAAAAATATAAAAACTATACATAAATGTATGAATACATTAAAATCTTCCGTAAATATAGCACAGGTAATTTTGTATATAAATGTATGTTAAAAATACAGACGCCATACCGTTTGAAAGTAATTTTAAAACAAGTCACAAGATACTACATAGAAATATAGTATAAATTAAAAGCATTTATTCGATAAATATAATCAGCCTATTTTTTCGTAAAATATTTTTATGGGGAAAACTTTTAAATAGCTTTTAAAATATTAAAATTTAATTAATTATGATTAAGAGTATTTTTAAAATCTACCTGTTTTCCATTTGCGTCGCTCTTACTCGGCATCTTCGGTGCTGAGCTTTAAGAACGAGGCAGTGTTATTAACATCGACTTTAAGTTGCAGCCGCAAGTGGATGAATGCTCCTAATAGCATCTGACAGCCTAACACTTTTGAACTGGATTACCTGTTTCAACAGGTGGCGCTTCCTGTAAAGAGTTCTTTCCTTTCAACTTCCAGTTGAGGTAAATGTTCCACGGCCAATTTCTAAGCCTCACAAACTGGTTGTCAACTTTTCTAAGTAAAAATTGTTACGCAAATAACAGACGGTCGAATATATTATGAATACACGTGGTTTTTCATTTTCTCTTATTATGCTCAATTTATGAATTTTGTCACAAGAATTCTGACGCGCGGCATACATTAGCTAGCCAAAATTTCTGCGAACATTTTTACGATCTCCCTGAAAATGTCTATCGTTTGAAAATAATTTTCCACTGTTTCAGAACTAAACAAAGCGGAGAAATATATATATATATATATTTTCTTCAGAGAGAGGAAAAAAATTCCTTCTCATCATGACGCATGGATCAAAATGCGGATAGGGGTCATAATATTAATAAAAAATACAGAAATTTTAATTTTCTTTTTAAGATGGAACAAAAGATATAAAATAATTTTTGCGTGAGCATTCAAGGTCAATCACTCATTGGAACACACAAATCGATGTTTTTGGAGTTGGCTTTAATTGGCCTTTACCGTATTGTTCACTACTGACCCGACGAATTGTGAGGATAACCTTCACATTGGAGAATTTTTGTGGAAGTTTAGTTTTTTTTTTTTTTTGTTAGCATAATTTTATTAGTGTTTGCTTGCACTAGGATAGTTCGCTGGTTTCTTTTCCTGATTTACAAAATTCGGCGCGAAAGTGCATTTATTTTAAAAGAGGATTGACTTTGAAAAAAAAATAAAAATACATTCTAAAATGCTGAATGAACAGCTTTAATGAATATATGTACCACAAAAAAATACAATTTAATGGGGAAGGAAGCTTCAATCTATAATAGTAAAATTTTTCGAAAATTAATATAATTAATATATTTTCTAATAATTTGTCATTTGAAATTTTTTAAAACATATTGTCTGTGTTCGAATAAGAATACAATGCTCTCAAGTCCTCTGCCCATCCATCCCTCCAGGCAGATAGCCCTCGTGCAGATTTGTTTCAACAAATTCAAACCGGATTTTTTGTGCAAAATGAGCTATATACCCTTTGTTGTACCGATTTGAAATGCTACTATATTTTCGAATGTCAGGAGCCACCGCTGGAACCAACGTTGCTGGAGTCCACTAACGGAATAGTAGGCTTTATTTTCATCAACAATGACTATGGTTCGTTACAGAGGGATTATTATGGTTGAAATTTAATGCCTAAAATCATTGCGCAAAAATGGTATATAAAAAGACTAAACTTTATGAAGAAGAGTAACAATAGCTTTTTTTTAAAAATAAAATTCTTTTATGTTTATAAGTTTTAAGGAACTATGCTTATAAATTTTAAGTAAAAATTAAGTAATTTACTAAAAGTATCAAAGGAGGAATCGAAATCATTTTTTTTTTCCTAATAAAAGTTTCCATTGCACACAGCTAAATGATACTACCTAGACAAGACAGAGTGATAAGTAATCCGCCGCAAGCAAATAGAAACAGATAACATTATGGAAATGCGGGAATGACCCGTCTTTCAATATTTGCCTTAAGATAGCTTTGTTTATGAACGCATGCAAATGTTTAATGACAACGCAAAAATGAAAAGATTGTTTTAAGTGTTTTGAGGGAAAAAAATATATCTCCGCTGGAAAGTAAATGTTTAAAGAAAAGAATGAAAATCAAATTCAAAAAATCTACTTATATAATAGGCTAACGTATGAGGTACCAAAATCGACGATATTTCCACGCTGCGAACGGCAACAGCTAGATGTAAACATTAGTGCAATAACAATAACACATGTGCGAAAATCCAAATTAACAATTCAGTGACGTCAAATGAAGCAAATATACCTACTTATATCATAAGTTAACATATGCGGTACCAAAATCGAAGATACTTCCACACTGAGAACAGCAAAAGCTAGATGTAAACATTAGTGCAATAACAAAGCGCATGTGAAAAAGTCCAAATTAACAGTTTAGTGACGTCAAATGGCACAAGCATATGTCACTCAGTAGCTAGCTCACAAAAAAACAATAATGGATACACAAAAATGCAAGATCTTGCGGACTTTTTCACAGCTTTAAAATGTCGAATTTACAATACTTGGCGCATTAATCGCTCATCTAAAAAAAAAATGTCACCATGCATTGGGCTAAAGAACATTATCGCCATTTGCTATTTCAACATCGACTTTTATGATGACACTCAAAATATGCAGAAACCCTAACCTAAATAAATTTAATGAAAAATACTGTTAAAACAAACAAACATGATTTTCATGGAAATGAGTTCAGAGAGTGTTTAGTCAACACTGCACTGAGTTTAAAGAACAGTAAGGTATAGGGAGGCCGCTTTGGCGGCTAGTTGTAACAAAAAACGACAATAAGTTTTGCTTTTCTTTATTACCCTGAACGTAATCTATCGCATACTAACATTTATGAAAATATTAATATACGATCGGTACATTATGATAATGCACGCTATGAATAATGATCTAAACTTTTTTTCAGATCCAATGCAAATTACTTCTTTCCACAGTAATATTATATGCGCCAGTAGATACGTTCGTCACATAAACCAGTTGGTTTAAGATATATTCGTTTATATTTCTTACCTGATACAAACAATACTTAAACAAACAATTTTTCTGTATCATATAGCATGATCCACATAATTTATGGAATAAGTTCCTTTTTTTGGGGGAGTAGTAGCAGAAAATAACTATTTTTGTTTATGATTAAAACAAAACAACTCAAGGGCTATCTGTCTGGGAGGGGTGTTAACGGGCTGTGACGTACATTCACGTTACATTTGAGAAAAAACCCTCGAAGATCTAGACAGTTAAATCGACAGTATCGCGGTAGGCCAGAACTCTGAATTTTCACTCTTCAGCCATTTAGCTACGTTTAATGTCTTTTTCACTCGGCCAATTGTGAGCAGCCATTAATTACTTAAATAAGTCTAAAATTTCATGCATATTAAAAACTGAATTAATAAGCAAACCGCTTTTGTTTTCTTGATAAGTGTGTATAAAAATTGACTAGGTGTCTAACAAATCTCGACTCAAGCATAGCATTTTTTCAACAACCTGCTGTGCCAACAAATGAAAAAAAATTAACTTATTTTTCATCTTTTGTATAACAAAGTCGAAGTGGCAAAGCTTGAGTACAATCCTTATAAATAAAAATGAAATTCTGTTTGTTTGTTTGTGGATTTGAGTCGTATACAAATCCACAAAAATGGACCTATCAGCCTGAAATTTTGCACAGATGTGTAAAATAATATAGAATAAATTATAGTCTACTTTAAAACTTTGAAAGTCCACCCGTTCCCGGAATTTAAGAGATTTTTTATGCTCTCCACGCAAAAAGCTTTCCATAATTGTAACCCCTGTAGTGAAAAAAGTGTGAAAGAAGCATCGTGGTTGCCATGTGTGCCGATTTTGCCGAATAAAATGTTTTAAATTCTCAAAGTAAAAATAAAAGAATAATAATGATTTTTTTTTGTTAGTTTATATTCGTAAGGTTATTTTTTTTTAATTATAATATCGTGTGCATGGGAAAACAGAGCAGGAATGAAATGTTTTATACGCAAAACAATAAGAATTGAAGATTTCTGAGGCTAATATGTTAAAATTTTTTAGTTTGGCGAAAAATAAAATGGCTCAAAATGCCGAGAAAGTGAGTTCTAGCGGTTTGCACAGTTTCCGGCTTGGCGCAATTTACTGAGAGCTTAAGGAAATGGATTTTTGATAACAAGCGCAAAGGTTTTATTAGAATACAGCGTTAAATTTTAATGATCCGTGCTGAAATAATGCAGTTATTAAGGGATTTCAAGCGATCTATCTTCAGCATTCTTGCCAATTGAGTGCATTGATTTAAGTTGGGGGAATTCCGCCAAATTTCAGATAATTGAAATCTTCGCATATAGTACATCGGAGTAACGATGAATAAAACACGTTATATAGTTGATAATTTAAAAAATGCGGCTGTATTAAATTATTCCACTTTTCAAATAAAAGCGTGTTTTACTTTTTAAAGGTCGAACCATTTCCAAAATTGATTGCTGCTAAGTCAATGCTTCGAATGATTCCCTGAAAAAACTCTTGCAAAATGGCGTATGTTGGCACTTTGGCGAGGCTTAGATTTGAAACTGGATTTTATTTGAGACTGGTAGCTATATTAATAAAACCATGTGTGTAAACTGTTAGTTTGTTTGTCTGTGTCTCGCGTAGCTCGCAAACGGGTGATCGCAGACCTACCAAGTTTTGAACGGAAATTCTCCATGACAGGCCCCGACACACCTCGAAGCGATTTTTTCAAAATTCGAACTATTTTAGGAAATATCGATAAAAACGTATTGCAAAAGGCTAATTTTTGCTTTCCGCCATTTCGTAATTGTAACCCCACAGTCAATTAAGCGACGATTAAGCTTATCTAGGTTGCCACATTCGGCAGTTCATTAAATGATTCAGACTCTTGAAGTAAAAATAAAAGAATAACGATTTTTTTAAATTTTGTCTAGATTATTTGTAAGGTTGTTTTTAAATTAAAATATCGTGTGCATGTGATATCAGAGCGGGAATGAAATGATTTATACTCAAAAGAAAAATAGAATTTGGAAATTTTTCCGAAAATAAATGTGCAACTTTTTAATTGGTCGAAAAATAAAAGGGGTTGATGTGCGATTTTGAGGAGGATTCCAACTCTTGGCGCTATTTATCGTAATTTAATCGTCTGCTATTTGGGTTATGAATACACCTGCGTATAAGTTTCTGAAATTTTCATTCATTTGGAATTGTGCATTTTTCTGATTAGCTTTTCTGCATCTATTTCTAATGCATTACATCCAGAAAAAAAAAGGATGTTAGAAATATCAATTTTAATTTTGTTTAATCACACTCATGAATAATGATACACTTTCCAACTTAATGAAAGAAGGAACGAAAATAGGGAAGACCTATGGATTATAACCCTTTTTTATATAGCACTTTAGTGCGTATTTAAAATCTGAAAGTGTGTCAGATTTTCTATGATTCTAGCGCTTGGCGCAATTTAATGAGAGGGTCGCTTCCACTGGGTGAAGGCACATGTCGGAACCTGGGGGAACGAGTAAGCCGACGCTCTGGCAAAGAGTGGAACACAGAAACCATCAGTAGACGAAAGAGTAAAGAGTTCGATTAGGAGTGTGAAGTACTCCATGAGGATTGAAGCCAGGAAACTGTGGCAGAAAAGGTGGGAAGAAGCAGAAGTCGGATGTTTCACGCGTTCGATCTTTCCAACGGTGAGCGAAAAGAGAACTTGGAAAATTAGGAAGGTGAACTGGGTCGTGACGGACCATGGTCCCTTCCCGGCCTATTTCCGAAGGTTCTCCGTAAAGGAGACAAGGAATTGCAACTTCTGCCCTCTGACAAGTCCCGCCGACAGTCTGCACATTGTGGCCCACTGTCCAGGGTTAAAGGAACTGAGAAATCGGTTCTGCCCGAAATTGGATGCCTCGACATTCAATAACTACGTGCGGAGCGAAAAAGGGCGCGAGGCCCTGTCCCGCGACTAATATCCGAGACTAATATGTAATTTTTTTTAGTTTGGCGAAAAATAAAATGGCTGATAGGCCGATTTTTAGAAAGTGAGTTCTAGCGGTTTGCACAGTTTTAGGCTTTTTGGCGCAATTTACTGAGAGCTTAAGGGAATAGCATTTTTGAAAACAAGTGTATAGGTTTTCTTAGAATGCAAAATTAAATTTTAACTATCCGTGCAGAAATAATGCAGTTATTAGGGCATTTCAAGCGATGAAGCTTCAGAATTCTCGCCAATTGAGTACATTGATTTAACTTGGGGGAAATCCGCCAAATTTCAGAAAATTGAAATCTTCGCATTTAGTGCATCGAGGTAACGATGAATAAAACATGTTATAGTTGATAATTTAAAAAATGCGGCTGTATTAAGGGATTCCACTTTTCAAATAAATGCCTGGCGGTCGAACCATTTCCCATTTTGATTGCTGCTAAGTCAATGCTTCGAATGATTCCCTGAAAAAACTCTTGCAAAATGGCGTATGCTGGCACTTTGGCGAGGCTTAGATTTGAAACTGGATTTTACTTGAGACTGGTATATACGTGTAATAAGACTGGTTATAGATAAAAATGAATGTTGGTATGTGTGTAGGAGGTTGAAAAACTCCAGCACCGTTTCACCGATCACCATGAAATTTGGTTCACCTAAGTCTTTTATCACGGAGAAGGTTTGTATGCTATCCGTTTTCCTCTAACTTGCCACTAGGTGGCGCAGCAGAACGTCGAATTCTATTCCGTTTAGCCGTTTGCTATGCGAATATCGTCCTACGAATTTCGATGAAATTTGGTACACGCGGATATTAGAACACGGAGAATATTTTTCACTATCCATTTGCTGTAACTTACCGCTAAATAGCGCTGCAACGCATCAACTTCTATACCGTTCGACCGATCGGCATAAAATTTTTTATACTTACACATTTGAGAACGAAGAATATATTCTAACTGCGTTACTTTTGATGTTACTCACCACTAGATGGCACTGCAATGCATTATTATTTTAATTCGCCACTAGATGACGCTGCAGAAGGCCAAATTTTTGACCATTCAAACGGTGGCTATGAAAATCAGTATACATGGCTATTTGAACAATGAGAATATTTTGGCGTTATCCATTTTGCTATAATTCGCCACATGACGGCGCTGTAGCAAATCATTACTTTAATTAACCACTAGATGGCCCTACAGTGTATCTCTTCTTGACTGTGCGAATGCTCGCTATGAAAATAGGTATACATAGATATTTGAACACGGGGAAGAGTTTGGCACGATCCATTTTCCTATAACTTGACACTAGGTGTCGCGTTAACACATGAACTTCAGGACTATTCAGCCGATCGTCATGAAAATTCGTATACACCGATATCTGAATGCGAAGAATATTTTCGCCGTATCCGTTTTGCTAAAATTCGCCACTAGATTGCGCTACGCCGCATCGCCTTCTGCACCGTAAAAACGATTACCTTGAAATTCAGTATGCATGATTATTGAACACAATATAACGCGATATCCATTTTGCTATATCTCTTTATTACAATAAATAGTAATCACAACAAATATTAATATCAAAAAGTCCATTCATTCCCGTGCGAAGAACGGGTACTTCAGCTAGTATTTTATAAATTAGATACGAAAGACATTTAGAAATTCAATTCCAACTGTAAAATAAATAAATAAATATCATATTTGAAGTTTTAGGTTTCTGCGAAGCTGCTTAATAAAGATGTAAGTCGAAAGGCTTTAATTTATTCCAGAAAAGTGTACACTGCTCTCAAAAAATGTTTGAGTATAAGCGAAATTTCCTATATTTTAGATTTGTGAATAATTAAATATTTTGAAAAAAGCACAACACGACAGAAACATGAAAAGTTATAATTATAGATAGCCTAATCCATATTCTATAATAAATATTTTTTAATATGGGAAATAAACGTAGGAAGTTTATCTCTTACTCCAATACTTTTTTGAGAGGGTATACATGATGGAGCATGTTAATGATGTTAGAATTCATGAAGTAGTTGCCTTGCAGACAGATAAATATGTAGAATATGTGGACGAGAAATTAAAATGTGGAGCAACTTTTCGGCACTTATTCAAAACATATATTTATTAATATTATCACTGCATTATTCAATACATTAATTTCTATTTAAAAAAATTACCCAAGTTTCTCATTGTGAGATGAGTGTAATTTGAAACTGAAAGGTAACTTGATGGTAGCACATGTAAAGTGACTTGATTTATACACAAGCAGCACTTTTTAAGCAATTGGACTTTTTTTCATTTAAATACTACTAAAAAATTTTGATCAGCAATGATGTTATGTTTCAGGTTGATGTAGAATCAATAACAGATAATGTATCAACAAGTATTCGTGTAATTATTATGTAATTGATAAAAGTTATTTTGTAAAACAACTTTAAACAATATTTCATCAGCTAGCTAACTCACAAAATGATTGTAAATTCATTTCATCGCATTATAAAGAAGTCCATTAAAACTTCCTTAAATAAATGTGGATACTAAAATAATTAAAACTGTGTAAAATAACACACACAAAATGTACTAATCAATCAGAACGAAGGTCGAAAGTTTTCCGGCCAAAACACGTGTCCAGATTGACAAATATTTTTTAGGTGTGTTATTTTACAAAGTTTTAATTAATTTATGTTTTAAACAGAAGTTTCTTTTGAGTGTTTTTCCCCAAATGTGGATACTATTCAAATAGAATTTAACCCTACAAGGCTCAATTGTTTTTTTTTTTTCCTGTGTCTGAAATAAATATGTGATAATTTAGTGATTATTATTTGGGGAGAAATAATTTAAAAATAATAACCTATTATTTTACTAGAAAATCACTTTTTCATTTCAGTTTTGTATGCGGTGTACTGGGCCTTAGCTGTACTTTTTTGGTATTTGTCTTGAAATTTTAGTATTCAAATAATTTCTTGATAGGACGAACTCCAACACACAGTAACTTTTCCGGGGCAAAGTCTTTGCTAACTATATTTTCTTAATTTTCTAAAATAAATAAAGTCACATTCGAAAGATTACTCTTGAAATTTCAATCCGTTTTGGCAATAATATGAACAGTAAGTACATCTACAAGCAACAGCCGAAATTATATCGTTGCTATCAATGTATAAAAAACCGACAGATGTCTATACTAGTATTTTATAGACGTAGAGGAATAATTAAGATGGCTGTTCCACGCATTGTACCAGGTGCTTTGTAGGGTTAACATCGGAAAAAAGTTAATACTTCTAAAAAAGGAGATACTTTATATAAAAAGCTGTTAAAATATTACACAAATTAATGGATGTAAAAGCTGATAAAGCAAGCGTTTAGGAGTACACCCTTAAAGGACAGACAAAACAAGAATGCATCTATGCATAACATTTTTTTTTTTTGTGGGAGGACGGGCTTGTTTACGACTTTCTGACCTTTATCAGTTGAGAGAAGAAGTATGATGCGCTGAAGAAGTAAAACATTTGAAAATCACTAAATTCAAAAATTCATTTTCGATAAAGTGAATTTGATTATATAGGGCAAGGCAGAATAGCCTACGAGGGAAAGATTTCAGACTTAAAAAAATTCGAAAATATTTTTCTTTATATAAAATTTTACGGATAAAGCCATTTAAAGGATTTTATAAAGCCATAAAAAGGAATTAATAGTTTTTAAGAAAAATTACATCGACAGGGAAATAATTGAAGTTTAAGATATGTGCCTAAGGCTATTTGCATTTTAGCTACTGCATTCATATTTTTGCTGTCAATCCAAATTTCGACTTAGCTTGACTTATGAACTTCAGATCAGCTGCCCTACACCTCAACCGCCCCATATCCATTGATAAATCGAAACCGTCACGCATCGACTTCCAAGACTATGTTTGTGTTGATAGTACGAAATCTGGTCAAATGCTTCCCGAAGCTTCAATCAGCTATCAGACACAGTTGAAGGTAAAAGTCAGTGACCCTTCAAGTAGAACTGGAACAAGTTTTTTTTTTTTTTTTTTTTTTTTTTTTTTTTTTTTTTCATTTTGCGGGTCTCAGTGATAGTCTGTGTCAGGAGGAATACCGCATAAGATAACAGGTAGTTAGATAATCAATTGGTCAGACTCCCAAGAGTCTGTAATAGAAAACGGGAACCTTTATTGTTTTGAGGATTAAATTCTGCCGAGAATTATTTAAATTATTTAATACATGCCCTCTTGAATTCTAAGCTCAGAGACTGTTTTAGAAACGTCGTTTTTACTGAGTAAAATCCATGCAAATCGTTCCAGAGACAATGAGTGCAAGGGAATAACTTACTCAATTCAATTTAAATCGGGCTTATAACAATACACCAAATGAATATTTTAACTAATCTACTTAAATATCTCTCTCTATCTTACTCGCTTTAGAAACAATGTATACAACAAAATAATTTAAACAACGAAGTCTATTCTCCTGAGAGACCGCTTCTGGGAAAAAAAAAAAAAAAAGATTCATAATTTTTGAAAGTATGATTTTTACGATCGATATTATTCGTTACAATTTAACTTAGAAGGGAAAACTTCACACACAGACTTGCAATACCGAAGAATGCAGGGAGCACAAAACGCTGATTTACAAAGTTACAAATAGGCATATCTAGGAGAAATATGCTACAAAACACAACTGTTGAGTTCAACAAGACCGACTTCGATAAATTACATTTAAAACTCATCAATATAGTAGCTTAGTACCCCGTTACGGGTAGAATAGCTAGCTTAGAAATAAGAACTTTTAGGAACCTCACATCGTAACAGAAATTATCCATCAGGTTTTATGTATTTGGCTAAGTCGTTCCGTCAGTGTGTTGAGGACTCAACTAGTAAACAATTCTGATCTCTCTTTATAATATTAGCACAGGTGTATTTTATGCGCATATAGTTACTTCAATATGCTGCGCATATGTGTAGTCAATGTTACAATGTAATAATTTTTATCAAGATTTTGTTTTGCTTACGTTATGATTTATTACATGCAGAATTGGTTCCTTAAGACAATTATTTTTGTAGGTTATTAAGATTGGTAGATAAACACAGATCTACAACTCTAGATTGATAAAAACATCAGCCAAAAGTAAAAATTGAATGAATTTCGTCCTTAGCCATCTTTTTAACTATACCATAAAATCATTGCGAAACAAAAAGTTGCATTTCATAATTTGAAAGCTTAGTAAAAATAGTGATACTAAAGTAATGTACTTTCTGATCAATAAAATCAACAAAATATACATTTAAGAGAAATGTGATGTTTCAGCATGAGTACATTGTGTAAGACTCCTTTCGAAATAAAATCGGTTTGAAAGCTGCCAATACATTCCAGAAAAATAGATACGCAGTTACCTTGTTACATATTCTCACGCTTCAGGTATTTTTACCAAGTCATTCCACATAAGTGGTAAAAAAAGTACATCTCTATAGAAGGATTTACTTTTCATTAAATAAACGAAGGATAAATTTTAACATCTGATTAATGCTGTTTGATTATCCCGAGATTATCAGTTTAATTTTTCAGTTAGATGGTGCGTGTTTTTCTCGTGCGTAATTTAACGCTGTGATAATTCTCATATGTAGAACTTTTAGATTAACTTTTTATTTCAAATAATATACGCTTGAATCTAATAAGATGTATATAAGTTTTATGTAAGCGATAAACGTTTTATGAAATAGTCTAAGAATTACTGTTTTAAGTTTTTAAAAAGTTAGCATTTCAAAAGATATTTTGCCTCCGACACTTCAACTTTCACTTCTAAACTCTCTTTGCAGTTTTTACCTTGTAGTGCTTTACATCTCTCTTCATTTTCATCACATCATGGAACAAGTTTCACCATTTTCTAGGTCATTGACTGTGCATAATTAAACGTACAGTAATAATATTATATTTAATGATAACAAATAATGATATGATATTTTAAGTCTAATCCATACAGCACAGCAAATTTGCAGTAAGCTTGATTTATCAAGTCAATAAACTTGAATTAAGCTTGAAATTTTCAAGCATGTAAGCTGAATGCAAGCTTGAAACAAGTGTTCAAGTTTACACTTGCCCAACTTGCATTAAGCTTGACATAGCAAGCTTAATTCAAACTTACTACACTCTAAAAAAATTTCCTAGATACATGGGGCGCCGGTCGGTGAACTCGCCCCATATATTTCATTTTTATACGCATTTTCCCCTCTACGCTGAAACCTCAAGTTATTTTAATCTGTTTCCGTCTAGTGTCCGCGACTGGGATCGATCTCGGGACCTAAGGTGTGGGAAGATAGCGTCCTAACCACCATGCCAATCTGACTCGAGGTGGCATGACTAAAGTTTTAAGTGACTGTTATGGTTGTCACGCCGTTTTTTGGCGAGATTAATCAGTATTGTCCGATGCCGAACTGCATCTTTTATTTTTACATGGGATGAATCAAAATTAAAATAATGTTATGTGTGATTTATGGACTCTACTAATAGGGAAATAAGCATAATATAAACTTAAAAGCAGCACACGTTTTAAAACTTTCAATATCACAACACTCAAGTTGGGCAATATTGGCCAAAATCGAGACAAACGACTGATTTTGAAGTCAATTTTGTAGTATATTTGTATTTTATTTTGAAGAATTTCAATATTTGGAAATATAGAATCCTTTTTTTTTAATTCTATGCTCAAGTACATTTGTGACTGATGATAAATTATTTGTTATGAGAATGTGGCTTTCCAAATCAAGCAGTAATCAAGTTGTATTCAAGCTTGACACTTCAAATGACTTAAATTCGACGGAAAAATATTTTCTGACTCATATTTTTGCAATCTCCAAGCTTGCTGCAAGCTTAAAATGAATTGAACTGTCAAGCTTTTATTAATACGTCAAATTCAAAGAAATGTCAAGCTTGAGTTAAGCTTATGTGCTGTCTGGGCTATCATATTTATGAACAGTGTAAAAAAAGTCAGGGGTAATAATATATAAAGTATATAAAGTTCCGATAAGTGTAAGCCTCAGATATCTGGTAATTAAAAATTTCATCACCCCACGGAAGGCAATCCCACCCCCGATCTAGATCCTTCGCTTAGATAATTGGCCGTAAATCCACATTTCATTGATTTTTATTCATTTCACTAAATTTGAATCTTCGGAAAAAGATTTTAAATCCCTCCCCCTTCCAGGCATTCTAATCAAAGACCTATGAAGAGAAACAATACCAGAAACAGATCCTCAACCGCACCTTTGAGATTATGTGTTGAACAAGCTAAACCGAGTTGAAGAAATACTAAATTCCACAACACCAGAATTCATTGTGAAGTGAAAACAGATTTACACGTTTACATTTTCCCAATGCACCGCCCAATGAATTAAAACTTAACAAGGATTGTGTTCCTTCTTCGTACAGAAGGCATCAAATGTTTTTCTCACTCATGTAAGCGAAATTAATCCCATCTTTGCGAAATTTCAAAATATAGAAAATTCTTTGACTCGTGATATAAACTTTGCCTTACAGATTCTTACTGAGATGGTATATACCTCAACTGCAAAATGATATCACAAAAACTATGTCATCGTTATTCGAGATCAAAAAGAACGTAGAGAGTGTTTCGCAAATAAATCTATTCACTTTTCAAAATGCTTCTGCAGGATAAAATTTGTTTTTTCTGGTTTAAGTTCTAAAATAACGTCAGATGGTGTGAACACTTGTTTTATTTTGTTTTCTAATTCCAAAAGCGGGAACAATGTATAATTTCAGCCATTCTGCAGAACGCCTTTGTAAAACACTTTACTATGCGAAAACTCTTAAAATAGTCTTAATATTATAGACATAGAAATATCTACACGAAACATTTTTTGTTTCGTAAACTTTTTGGCTATCATGGCTGTCGTAAAAGTAAGCCATACTGAAGTAATTTTTCCGTAAAGCGCGTTATCCACATCAGTTTGTAATAACATTTTGAATGCGAATTCAAAATGATGGCAAATACACTTAGTATTATAGTTTAAAATTCAATACTAATTTCACATTTACCATAATTGTCACCAATGTAACAGAATTCATTACCAAGAACATGTTTAAGGAAGGAGGGGTCTGATCTCCCTAACCCCTCCCAAAATTTCAATTTTTGTTCACAAAATGATAATCATGAAGTCTTTTAGTGAAAAATTCTGGTTTTTCAACCGTTTGGACTTCTTCCGAATTTTTTCTGAGTACGGCCCTGTCCATTACTGCCACTTAAAGCTGCCGAATTCAACAACAAAATGAAAACTACGCTAATATTTAGAATTCTTAGTTTAGGAAATTGAAAATACATATTAAGAAAGAAATAGACATTATTTTACAGGAGTTATAAAATTCTCAATGCTACTGCAGCTATTTTGCAGTTTCTCCATCGTATGTTTGGCAACAGACTTTCCAGTTTACCCGAAGCTGCACAAGCGTACTATGCTCTAACCCATAGAAGATGCAACGCAATTTTAGCCTACTACATGCTGCTTGTCTTATGATTTTAATTCATGATTTCTTTTACTGCAGAATTATTAATTCCTTTCGGTGCTAAGAAAACGCAAACAAAAAACTTAGTAATAATGGCGTGAAAAGCTTCACAAGTCAGCTGATTAAATTCAAAATATTGTTTATTCATTCAAAATATGCTCGAAAATCACTTTCGAGCAAATTATGTGCAAGTACATTCTAAGTAGTGGAAATAAGTTTCAAAAATCTCTGTGGATTTTTGGAAAGTGCAACGTATCAAATCATACACTGAGCCAAGAATAGGGGTTATGATGCTGGCTTGTCATTCACATAACATTTTCCATGTTAATATCTTTACAGGCAACTTCATTCTATTAAGCTGTTACTTCATTTATCAAATTAGTCGAATATTCATTATACAAAAATGACTATTAAGCAAGATAATTCGACTGTAACGTTTACTTCTTCATTTGACTAAACAGACCTACATCGAAATGTTTTCACGATTTCAAGTCCGATCTACGAAATACAGAGCAGTCAAAATTTATCTGCATGTAAATCGGTCGCTGCATATTTTTTTCTTTTTCTGTTGTGTCAGCCAATCCGAAATCAGAGTAGAAGGAAATAGGCATTTTCATTTGAATTCATACGTTTCTCCAGACTGGATGTTTCTACGTGCATGTTTAAAAAGAGGTTATCATGTCCGAAACAGAATTCTTCTGCATGGAAAACATGTAACAAATGTAGGGGAATTTGGAAACTTGCAAGGAAAAATGTAAAACTATATTCTTTTAGAGGGATATTCATAATCGCTGAGCATAGCAGAAGACGGAGAGAGGCTTTATGATTAAATCTTGCGACATTCGTATGCTTGCTCCTCCAAAACCGCTAATGAGATCTTGAGCAAATTTGGCACAGTGATAGCGGCTAGATGGTTGTGATCAGTCCTTTCGTTGAGAAATAATCACTGAAAATCACAATCTGAATGACTGAATTTTTCGACTTAGCGAACTCCTCGGAGACCGCTCAAGTGATCAAGACAAAATTTGGCACAGTGATAGAGACCATTGCATAGATTGTACTGAAGCGAGATGGTAATGATCGGGTATGTGGTTGAGGAATAATTAACGAAAATCACGATGGGCAATGTCATAAAAGATATCAACCGTTCATGCAAACATTAACACTTAGAACTAAGTTTTTGAACGCTTCGCAACATTGTTATTATTGACGGAATTTCTTCAATTATCAGTAGGAAAACTGAAAAAAGAATTAATTAAATTCAAGTAAATTTCTATTTTAAAAACAGATTTTTGCATTAAAAAAGTGAAGCACGCGATATCTGCGCTGTAAATATAAACATATTAAATATGTTATGGTGTTTAAAATTTAGCTACATACATTAAAAATATAAGCAATACAAAAAACTAAAGTGGTACAGTTTTAATTTAATCACACTTAAAAAATATGAAGTCCATATTTAAGAATTCTTTAAACTGAATACAGAAAAACAGTGTTGGCAAATTCTACAGCTTACGAAATATTGTAACAATAGATTAAAGCTGTTGTGAACTAATAGTATTTAAATATATGCAAAATTATGTCGCTTTTTTCGGACAATTTTCAATAAAGGGGGTGAGAGATAAAATGACATAGTCATTAATATAAATTTTGAAAACGTTGTATTAAAATTTAATATATATATATATATATATATATATATATAATTTTGTGTATTTTATTATTCAGTGCCTAACAAACACAATTTACAATAAAGAATTTCAAAATTGTTAGTGCTACTAAAAATTTTTACCAGACATGTATAGTAAAATTTACTGTCAATCAAATTTTATTGTGAGAGTAAACCCTGTGTTGTACATGCAAATATCATAAATCAGTTTCTTGTAAATCAATGAATATTGTAGCCAATCAAAACGTGCACAGATATGAAAACTATATTAACTAGTACGTAACAATTTACCTATAGTTTTATACGTTGAAGTAAAACTGGTTTATTACTGCTGCATGTCTTACACGTAGTTTTTATTTGATTATAACATAAAATTTTTAAGTATTTGCATAAACATTTCAAATTACTAATATATGCGATCGGACCCCTTCACAACGATCTTTTGTTGGATTAAATATTAACTACTAAGTTTCTAAAGTAAAAAAAAAAATTAATTTCAAAAACTTCTCTGCAGAGTTATTCGTTATAAAGAATGCGAGTGGCTGTTACCGTTAAAAGTCGTTGTGTCAAGGGTTTACTAGGTGACACACTGTTAAAAGAATTATAAAAAATATAGCTTACCTTCTCTTTCTTCAAAAGTCTTGTTTCTGAAAAAGTAAAAAAAAAAAATGTTCAAAAATTATCTGAAGAAAATTAGATTAAGAAATTCCAGTTTCCAGTAATCAGCTGTAACCACACTTTTTCCATAAATATTGAGTCTTACAGTTACACTAACGGATGCAAATGTTTATTCTTAACATCTGCGAGTGCCCATGCAGCTGTACTTGTAGATGTTATAAAAGTATTTTTTATAACATCTTTATGAGCATGTTATAAAAAATATGATTTCTTTTTTTCTGGTGCTTGATTCTGTTTTTCGGTTACTAGTGCAAGATCATAATGAGAAATATTAAATGAGTAAGCGAAAAATATACTAGACTTTCACTCTAGCTGACAATGATGGTTTGTATAAAGACAAATTACTTTCCTTATGTTCAGAAAAAGACAAATGAAAATATTAGATATGCATATTTGAACCCGGGAATTAATAAAAAAAATACTTTGCAACCAACCTTTAGAGCTCATTGTCAAATTCTTTTATCATATTATAAGATATATTCATTGCGATAAAATACAATTTCAAAAAATTAGATGACTACAAGAATAATTTAAAAATATATGTGAAACTTCTTTTATTAATATATTTAATTTAATATACAATTTTAAATCTCTGTAAAAGTTTTACTAGTACTTTAGGCTTGTGTCAAAATTTATTTTAACCAGGGTCAAATTTGTCATGTGTGCCCATGACCGAAAAAAGCGGGCGGGCAAATTTATTTGCTATTTTTTTTCCATCAACTATGTAATATCTTTGTAGTACATAACTGAAACATTAATTCACTTATTTTTTTCTATTTTGCATAATTATTTTTTCTTACATATCGATATGCATGAGCTGAGTTTGCCCACAACAAAACTCTTAAACATACACAGTGTAAAATAACAACGAGAGTTTTTCTACATGTATGTTTATTTATTGTTTTGTTTAGTGTAAATGTCGGTCTCAGAATAAATTCACTCAGACGGGCAACTAATAACTGCACACATGCAGCAGAACATCTAGAACCAGCTCTGATTTTAATCACTAACCGTCAGATTTTTAAATCAATATTCATGTACCATGTTATGTGACAGCCTACTGTTCTGCATCTTAAGCATTGAGCTGCCTCTAATAAATACTGCAAAATATACTGTAATATATTGCAATAAATGACTATAATACTAAAATGATGCTACATTTGTTCTTTTATGATGGTATGGTCATTAACAATAAAATCATCATTGATTGGAACATTAATTACAAATATATTGTACAAAAACTGAAAATTAAATGTAATACGAATAATTTTATTTACTGTTTGAACCACCCTTAGGTATGCGAACACATAACGTGTGGCTATAGATTAATGCAGACAAACGTTTAAAATTCTATTATCTCTACAACTCTGCACAATAGTATATTCAAAAGAATACTTTGTATCTATTAACTGCTGTAAAAAAAAAGATAAATTTAAATGGCCAATAAAACTCTCATGAGTAATCACATTATATTACTCGACGTTAGAATTAGCTGCAGCATGCGATGCAGCGATTGATATGCATGCATTGGCAAAATGTTAACCAACCTTCATTCGACGAATAGCAATCCGATTCTATTTCTAAATTGTTACGATGAGTACCATCCTTTTTCGGGCTGCCTAAATCATATAAAAATTAACAAAGCATTTAAAAACCAATTACTTTCACAAAAATAATTTATAACTTCTCCATACAAAATAACGTTTTTATCAAAGCATTTAGCTTTTCAAGCTATTATAATGTATTGTATTGTAATTAAGTTGATTTTGTATATGGAACAAAGTTTCTAAATACAGTGTGCCCGCTGATGTCCGTTGTCATCCCAATAATTTCTGAACGGCAAGAGCTAAATAAAAGTATTCATAAAAGCAGGGTCTAGGTATAGTAAAGTTGCCATGCACTGTGCAAAGAAACCACATGCAGAGCCACCTGGCAGCTAAATTCGAAGTTAGCGTTCTTATTTCAAAAACGATCCGACATACGGAAAAAAACTTATTTACAAAGTTGCTCAGCATCATCGATTTAGTACGAAAAACCACCTTCATTTGCACATGATGCTTACTAATTCGCACAATAATTTACAAATGGAAGGCATAAAACGCATTTTTCTTCTCATTTGCTTGGTCGAGTTTTCCAAAACTGCATTAACGGGACATTAAGCTCATTTATCCTTCATGCTAAAAGCGTTTTCCGTCAGCGACAATACACATCTGGAGGCTGATCTGCGATTCCCGCAGGAAGTTGTACACTATGGCTGGCTACACGCTGGCAAAAGTATCAGTAATACGTTTTTACGCCTTGTAGTTTACACAATCAGTTTTTAGCATTAATGTGCACAAGATGTCTTTTCTTAATAAATCGGTGATGCTGAACAACTTTGTGATTGACTTTTGCCCCGTATCTTTTTGAGATAAGAACGCTGTCCAAATTTAGCCGCCAGGTGGCGTTGTAAGGGTGTTCTTTTTGGGGGGGAGGTAGCTCATGGCAACTTTAATATACCTAGAACCCATTTCTATGGCTATAGCTCTTGCCGTTCAGAATTAGCTAGGCTACAACGGACTTTAGTGGGCACATTGTATACGTCATAATGTATATATGGGGGGGGGCTAATAAATGTGTACGTGCTAAAAGAAATTGTATTCAGCGACCGTGATCGATGTGTGCGTACATATCACAAAAACAGTGTAACTTAAAATATTATTAAAACTAATTAATATTGTAAAATAACATACATAAATAAATTATATTCGAAAGGACAATCGTTTCGAAAGGTATAAATGGTTCACTCTTCTTCGGCTGCAAAAAGGTCATCATCTACTTAGGTTACTACTAAGTTAGACTAGCGTTTGCAACCGAGGAAAGGTGGACCTCTTGAACTACCCTGAAACGACTGTTATACTTTATATTTGTTTTATCATTTTACAAAATTAACCTCTTGTATCATCACTCATTCCAAAATATACTAAAAATTCAGTTTTCGAATATTTTTAAATGAATACCAGAACACCGAGAAACAAAAAAAGTAATAATTAATAGTTTTAATAACTAATTACCCTAATTAAAAAGAATTTATCATTAATGAATTAACTAAAAATTTTTATAATTTGCAATATTATTTTTTAAAAAATTGAAACGGAAACATAATTTTAGATTAAATAAATACGTTTGTATTTTGCAAATGAGCAGTAGGAGGGGATAGAAAGAAAGTTTATAATTGGTTGAAATGTCATCACTGCTCGTCGATAAAGTTTCCTTCATACAACACTGATACAGCTCATATTCAAAATATTTGAATAATTGAAAAAAATGTAATAAGAAATAAATTATTTTCCATTTATTTATTTTTGATACTAATTAAATGCAATTGAATGTCTTATAAATGAAATCTGTAATTTTTAAATAAGATTTTAACATTTACAAAATATAAAATACAATAAATTAGGTATACAATAGCTTTCTGAAACAGACCAAAATATTAGAATAAAATTTAGACTGGTTCAAAACATTAGAATATTTTATTTTACGCATCAATATTATCTTATGAATATGAAGTAAATGGTAGTTAATATTTTGTAGCACTCCCTTTAGCTTTAACAACAGCGTACAATCGATCTTGCATACAAGGTGTTTATAAGCATTTCTATCAATATTAGCCTAAGTAGCCTAATGTCTGGTCAGTTTACCGGCCAAGGAAATACCTAAATGCTGCGTTGGCGGAACCCATTCTTAGTTGACACCGAGATATGCGGCGACGCTAAATCTTGTTGAAAAATGAAATCATCTTCAAATAAATCTTCTGATGATGGAATCATGTAATATTCCAAAAAATTTTTATATATCTGGCAGTTAACCTTTTCGTAGACGATGCATAACTTTCCAGGTCCTTCTGCAGTAATGCAACACGAAACCATGACACTAGCAGCAAATTTTACCGAACATTTAAGGCATTCTTTATCAAATGCTTCTTGCTTCTTTCTCCAAACTCGAATGCCTTGATTACCATATGAAACACAAAACATACTTTCATCACTAAATATTTTTTTAAAAAAATCTTCTATAAATTAACGTCTCCATTAACGTCTTGATTTGCACTAATTCAATCTTAAATACGCTATTTGCGTCATGAGAGGGTTTTTTTCGGTACACGAGATTCACTTAACTTAACTTTATATTAACGAAACTTAAATTTATAAAGACGTCTTAATGTTGTCAATGTAGAAACTTCAACTCTTTCTTCTTTCCATTTTCGTTGCAAGAATCGCACACTTTTTAAACGGTTTTTCTTAACTATACGCTTCAGTTTCCTGCCATCTCTAGCAGATGTTTATGGTTTTCGGCCGCCATTTCGGCGATTATTTTGAAATTTCCATTTTTTGAAAATTGTGTTAGTATTTTACTAACGCTTGATGGCGAACAATCTAAATAGTTCGCTATATAACATTGATTTTTACCGTGCTGATACAAATCAACCTTAAAAAGTTTAATAGATTCAGGAATATCACTCACACAACCCATTTTACGACGAAAAAGCAAACAAACTGCAAAAAGAATACTGATTTCAAATAAAATCGTCTAAATTTAATCAATGATGCCACCAGTTATGAATTGGCGATAACTAAAGGAGAATTAATGTGAAATATTCTAATATTTTGAAACCACTTGAATAAATGTAATATTTTGACTTTTCAACATAATTTTTTTTAATTAATCTTTTCAAAAATGACATTACTTTTAAGGTAATAAATAAGTTTAATCAACAATAAGTTCTTATTATCGTTTGCATATTTGCATTAAGACATAAAATTACCAAACGATATTTTCAATTTGTAAAAAAATGTTATTATGCTAATATAGTTTGAATATGAGCTGTAGTTCAATCGTGTCTTTCGTTTCACTTTGAATTCTGGTTTGCAACCGTCTGTGGTTAAAAGTGGTCAAACTTTGTAAGGAAAACGTTCGTTTTAGAGAAGAAATGCTCTGTTTACTTTTCGTATGAATCAGTCCCCAAACACTGCCATAGAACCAAATGCCTCAATCCACCCAGGTTCTATAATTTCCTCTGTTGAAGACGCCAAACATAATACAATCCACAACAGCAAATCTTTCTAATATAATGTAAAGAAGGTGTAGAAAAAAACTTACTTTCAGTAGAAGCAGTCAAAACACCCATTCTGTAAATTTGTTATATTTGCCTGGAAAATATATATATCAAAATATATTAATAAATATAAAACTAAAATAATTTACAACTTTGGACATATTTTACAGTTAAAAACAATAATACGATCACAGTATCATAAAAATATTCTTAGAAAAAATAAACAGCTGTACGCGTCTCTTGCATAATTTTCTTGAATCTGTTGCAGATTGCTTTTAATGATTGGTTTCTTTAGACAACTTTTTATGAGGGAAAAAAAAAAAGGAAGGTGAAATGTATGTAAAGAAACAACTGCTAAAAAGTATTTTTTTAATTTGTTTATTTATCAAATTTCATTGATGTGCTACAATTTTAATCATATTTAATCACGTTAATTCTATTTCTCACAAAGTACTAAAAAATTATAAAAAACTATACTTAGTTTGAAATTTTTATAAGTAAGTTGAACAAGCAAACAAGCAAGCTTAAAATGCTTTTCCGCACCGCAGAAAGTACCTTTAACGGAATAAATATTTGAAAGCATAAGTTCTCCCCCTGCCATATATTTAACCTTGATAACACTCAGAGAGCATCAATATGAAAATCATGGAGAACGACAGTTCTACGAGTGACGCAGCCTACACCAACGAACCAACCGTCAACATTTATTTTACACTGGAGTGAATCCGTGAAGATTTCCTCACTGTGAAAGCAGCCATAGTAACATGCAAATGTTGCTATTAGTAAAGCAAGCCTACGTTAACGGAAATTCCGAGTACATCAACTTCAATCTTTTCATTTTTTTTTTTTTTTCAGTGAGCTATATATATTAATGACTATGTCATTTTATCTCTCACCCCCTTTATTGAAAATTGTCCGGAAAATGTGCCCAAAAATGTGTCCCAAAAATACAACATAAAAGTAAGAATGAATTGTTGAGCATTGAATAGTTATTTTTTTTTACTCTGCAATGTCTTATCCTCCTGAATTCTGTATCCCTCAATAAACATTTATCTACTTAACAGTAGCTGTACTCGCGTACGCATTCTTTTTAATTATTCTATACTTTTTTCCTTCTTGATGTTACCTTGTTATGTGATGTGCCTGTTTCTCCCTCTCTAATTTAATAAAGTAAATGTTATGTTAAAATCCCACGCTTACTATGTTTGTGCCATAACTCTGCTAACATTTCTAAAAGGTTATGGACACCAGATGGATTAATTTATATATGTGCTGATTTTTAACGTTCATTTCAAGGTTGCATCATTCATCCTCAAAATGGCGACTGGAACTTGGCGGATTGAAACGCTGAATATCATAAAATTAAGGATTCATCAAGAATAACTTGTAAAAGATGTAAACGCATCGGGCACTGAGCTAGCGAATGTGAAAGTGGAAAAAAGAATAATTTGAAACATAAGCCTAACAGCCTGGGATTCTTATCCACTCTGGATGACTCGCCAATAGGATTACCAGGCGAAATACAGCAACCCTACTTGCCTAAAGCTCTCTCAACAATATCAAATAAAGAAAAGAAAAATTTTGGTGTGTTATGATAGATACTAAAAATTATATAAGTTACTTCAGTTATCATCGACCCACGTTTGCAGTTGCAAGGCAAGATCGGGAAACGCTCCTACTTCCAGTAGATGAAACAAATGTTAAGGAAGAATAAAAGAAAAAGGGGTGAAAGATAAATTGAGAAAGTTAATTAATATCGTTTTAATTTGGCAATAATGAAATTAAAAAATTAGGGGGGGTTCAGGGGGGTCTCCGCCTGACGAGGCTCGAAGACCCGATGATTTATATATATATATATATAAACCAGCATACCTCCTTACATTTCTGAAAGTAAGGAATCTATAACAATTTAACAACCATATTTTAAGTAAAGCAAAAAAGTATTTTTGCTATATCTCAAAAACTTTTTAAATATTTGAAAATGTTCAAAGTCTACATTTCAAGCTCAGTGATCACCTATTATACTAAAAAATTTCATTGCACTCACTTCAACTATTTTTTCGACGAGCAATTGGGGAAAAAAAAAAAAAAAAATCATAGACAGACAATAATTTTCTCCCCCCTCTCTAGGGTCAAATCGTTTTCGTTTGCTTGGTACAAGAAATGAAAAAAATATCACAAATCTCTATAATTCCAGGCAACTATGCTGTAACTTTTTGGTGTATGTATAGAAGAAAATTTTTGAAATATGAAGTATAAACATAGCTGCCAACCGTTCCGTTTTTATCGAATTATTTCCCACCACTAATTTATCCTTAGCAATTTAAACTTAAAATAAGTCCATATTTTAAAATAAAACTGTTCAAAAATAGTGGTTAAGAATGTTCCGATAAAAACGGAAAGGTTGGCAGCTATGATATAAGCCACAGAAAAACTTATAAGTTTTGTAAGAAACTAATATATAAGTTTATATATTAGTTTCTGGCTAATATATAAGTTTTGTAAACTTGGCTAATATATAAGTTTATATATAAGTTTATGGCTAATATATAAGTTTTGTAAGAAACATATTGCCATACAGCTGGTTCTTATACATTTCTGGATTGATTTAGGGATAAGTTTAATTACAAATTTAAAGATATTTTTTAATTTTTTAATGCGGTAGTCTTCTTCGTCTTCTTCTTCTTTTTCTAGATTTAAGTGTGTATCCAGTTTTCCATGATAGGTATTTTCGTAAAATTTCTAATTGTATTTATTTTCACTCTTCTTCCGCTACTTTTCAGTCCATCAATCGCAGTGAATTAACACTTACAAAGAGATCTCTTCAAGATTAAGATGACCAAAGATTTTTGAACAAACCCAGCAAACACACACAGGTTCTCTGAACGTCTATTAACGTTCAGAAGACGTTTTCTGAACGTTAATAGACGTTCAGAGAACCTGTGTGAGTTTGCTGGGAAGAGACAAGTTAGCTAGATGTCCAAAAAAAAAAAAAAAAAAAAAAAAAAAATTGGGGACATTTTACAAATCCAATGCTTTTTTCAACAAAGCTTATATTTATTCAATTAAAACATAATTAACACCCATAAAATGAATGAAACATGATTAATTTTTTTTTAAGTGGAAAAAAATAATTATTTTAATTAAAATTTTGTCAATAATCGCTGCTTTACATTTCGGGAACAAGTTGTAAAAAACATAGTGTGGCTGTGTCGTGGACACAGCCATGTATTTCACTTGAATACGTGTAGGAGAGACTGGGTGCTAATGGGACAAAAGAGTTTGTGCTCCAAATAAGGTATTTCTATGAAAAGTCTGTATGCTTCACAATGGGTACTAGGGCTGGACGATATTGGAATTTGAAATATTGATATCGATACCATCTTATATCGCGATATCACGATATATCGATATTTTTCACACTTAATTTTAGTAATTTTGAAATGTAAGCAATCAAATAAACAAACCGTAAAACCACTTGCTATATTCAAAAATTAATTAAAATAGATTTTAATGACTAATTGTTTGTACTTTATTGAGGGCAGTTCAAGTAAAAATAGTGTTTAAACTGCCCGAAATGAAAATATAGGGGAGCTTCGTATGGCCCCCTAGGCCTGTAAGATTATAAGGTTAAGTTTAGTATCAAAGCATTCGAAATTTTACG
Organism: Cheiracanthium punctorium; assembly: GCA_038373885.1. NCBI lineage: Eukaryota > Metazoa > Arthropoda > Arachnida > Araneae > Cheiracanthiidae > Cheiracanthium > Cheiracanthium punctorium. The sequence continues at coordinate 538,929 of JAWZYV010015393.1, read as the reverse complement.
TATCGATGGGGGTGTAGAGTCTAGGGGGATCGAGAATCAATAAAAACGCTCTCCGATGGGTAGTTTCCAAGATATACGTTAATTAATTAAGGTAATTTGGCTAATAAACCATACATATAGATTTGATGCCGAAGGCTGGCAGCTTGGATGACCATGATCTTCCTTTAAGCTATGAGAGACCTCCAGAGGTATTGTTCATGGGGGACTTACGAGCCACGACAGATTTTACGTGCACCAGCTCCCGTTTATGTACACGGTACCGCACTTAGATTAAATTATTATTTCCAATAAAACATTTGCTCTATCAGATATTATCGATCCAACCAAATGTCAGTAGCTCTATTGCTGTTGAAATAGCCGTTCGCGCATCATAATGTCCTTCACTCAAAATCATCGTTAAATAATAAATACTATTGAGCCTATACTTAGGGCAAAGCTAACCAGATAGTGTTACTTGAATGCAGTAATCAGAAGGCTTAAGAAATTAAGTCAGAAATCAGATGTAACGCCTTCCCAGACGCTTGACCAATGGCGTGATCTCTTTTGTGCTGGAGGGAATTGAGTAGTGAGGATTTGCCTTGTGATTGGGTTGATTTGTGATGTTAACAGTCAGATAATTGGAAGGAGAAACGACTGTCGGAGCGTTACACTCGGAGAGGAGTGAAATGCGCCTCTAGGCTTCCACTTCATAATCAGGTTATTTTTGCCCCGAGTATACATATCTTCCGCGAGCAGAACAACACACTATACGCTACATCCCCTTCGAAATTAACGTTCCCTGCTTTCTTTTTGCGGAGATCCGAGGGAGGAAAAAACTATTCTCTACGATAACAAACACGCAGCAGCGATTCCCGTAGTGAAGCAGCTCTTTTTCCTGCGATCAGGTATCGCCACCAACGGAGAGAAAGCAGTAGCAAAAGGATCACAAGCTGGTATCGATCTCGAGATTTTCTTATCGCGCGCCGGCCTGTATTTTTTACCTTTACCGAATTCGAGATTTCACTGAAATGAAAGTGGGAATATCGGATATCTGATGTTGAAATAAAACCGATATGTCTGCATTTATGGATTTTTGGCCCAGCCCTAATGGGTACAGCCATACTACATCTTTGAACAACAGCAGGTCAAACACTGCAGTTAAGTATTAAGCCTGAGAATTGAATCATTGTTGTGTTTAGCAAATGAAAGAAAATTATAATTTTTATATTTAATTGCATTTTTTAATCATTTAAAATAACTTTTAATTAATGGAAATATTCTTCAGGATAGCAGATTTCATACAGATTATGATAATATAAATGACTCATTGAGTGATAGATCATGTGGTTTTCTATTCTTGAAATTTTGAATTCTTGCATTGTGGGGTCTAATGGGACTGTTGATATGGAGACTAATGGGATAGCTGAACAGACAATAAACCAGTTATTACTTTATAAAAAGTCCTGTTTCAGATGTAAATCATGACTAAAAGTTCTTGAAAATTAATTAGGCCTATAATTTAATTAATTTAGGCCTAATAAAATTAATTAGCCTAACAATATGAACTGTGTAACATTTCGGACAGTTTTGCAGACAGTAGCATGTCTTTACAAAGCTCATCAACTGAGTTTAATGGTATAATATCCAAGAGAAGTTTTAAAAAAAAACAAAAAACAAATATAAGTGACTTAGTTTTAGTTAAATTTGCAGGAAAGCGAAGTTTTCCATTACATCGGTAAGATTAGCAATGATGAAATGCTTGTGAACTACTCAGGGAAAAAACCTGACTGTTTTAAATTCATATATTCAGAAAAAGAAGATAAGCATTGGACTGATATTGCTGAAATAGTGTCAAAATTGGCACTACCTAAAATTCACAGACAAACTCTGCGATCATCTACAATTTTGAGTTTTATCCTTTCTTTCTTTTTTTTCCCCTCCTTATGACTTTAAATATCGCTTCATAAATAAAAAAAATATGAAAGAGCTTGGTATTAATATTTTGTAATTAGATAGTTTCACATGCATAATTTAGCTATAATTTATTTATTGATGTAGCATAAAATTTATTAACTTTTTGTCCCATTAGCCCTGCACATGAGGGTTAATGCGTCACAGTTCTCACCCAACGTAACGGATTCTTTCTTTGATCCTTTAGCTATCGAATGGCAGAGTATAGTGCAACGTATAAAGTAGGTGGCACTAGTGCCACCCAGTAAAAAGATAGTCTGCGTAGTGATAATAAGTGCCATCTAATGCCACCCAGTCCCAGTCATTACTCCCAGACAGCGGGAGTCTTAAGCAAAACTCAATTTTATTATTTAAGTGGGATTAATCATGAAAATTTAACTTTTCTTTTTATCTTCTTTCCCATTTTCTTTTTATCCTTCTTAAATGTGGTTTGATGTTTTATGCGAAAAGAGGGAAATTCGACAAGTATGTATACATATGTGTTTAATAGGTTTAGCTCATAGCCTTAGCAGTGCCACCTAGTGAAAATCTCTTAAAATATGCTCTGTCGAATGGTGTAGTAAAATTTTGGATGTTGATGATAGATATGTAGCTGCAACATCAAACTGTATCCCCTGATTTTGTTATCATGAGTTTTCTGAATTGCTTCCCACAATGGAAGGAAGCAAATTCAAAGACGTATTCTCGTCAAAATCCTGAAACTCAGAACTGACCCCGAAAATTGGGGATATTTAGTCACCTCAGTTCACAACCAGAGGAAAAATAACACAAGAATTCTGAAGCTAGACTTGACTCGACTGAGCTCTGAGTGGGTAGTTTTTGCCGGTAGGTTGCGCTCAACTCGTTCTGACTTGACTGAACTGATTACGTGTGGAAATTGAGTCAGTCAGTTTACTGCCGAACCAAAGCACTTCATATTAGTCTTAGTTCCTGGTGTCCTAGTCCTTGTCTGCCTTCAACTGATTCTGCAGCTGAAATCCTCTATTATCAAAGGGAAAATTATAAAAACTGGCCCTTGGAACAATATTCCAGTCGATCGGTAAAAGCGTGGTGGTGATTATTATAAGATGTCTTTTTTGTGAACTTTCAGTAAAGATTATGGAAACGCAAGTGAAAAGCAGCCTGCGTTTTTTTTTTTTTTTTTTTTTTTTTTTTTTTTAACATCACGCTAATTTTTTTACTTAATGGCATTATTACTTCCTTGTACGGAATATAAGGAAATAATGTGACCCCAAAAAATTTCGGGGGATAAATTTCGACAAAAAAAAACCGATTTTGACTACCTCTAAATTTACTTTTGAGAAATTTTTTCGATGCATCTCATCGTACCAGCGGCGAGTCTATTTTGGCCAGTTTTTCCCATGCCGTTTGTGTGTACGTACGTATTACGTAGCTCGCATATCTCAAAAACTATTGGCCGTACAATGTTGAAATTTTATATTTAGGATTGTTCTATGATCTAGTTATGCACCTCCCCTTTTGGTCTCAATTGAATGGATAGTTTATGTACAGGACCGCCCAAAAGATTCGAAATACATTACGCTCCATGGGCCGAAATTCAATAAACTCTCATATCTCAAAAACTATTAGGCGTAGAATGTTGAAACTTTATATTTTGGATTGTTGTAACATCTAGTTGTGCACCTTCCCTTTCGGTTCCATTCGACTGGATAGTTTATCTACAGAACCGCCCAAAAGATTCGAAATACATTACGTCTATGGGCCAAAATTCATTAAATAGTATTATCGGGGTATTGGGCTATTTCAAACTACTCAGATGTGATATATGCTGTTAAGAGTTACAAAATGAATTTCTTCATTAAAAGAAGTGTTCTTATCATGTATAGTTCTTCTTCAGGAACACTCAAAAGATTTCCAATACATTATGGTCAATGACAATTTTAGGGGAATTAATCCATTTCAAACACAATACCGTCCTACGATATAAGTTAGGTAATGGTCCGACCACGGTTACGTGCCTCCCTCACGAACTACCAACCTCACCAAAAGTCGCCAAGCTTGGCGACTTTTGGTGTACGTGTGTACGTATTTAACTCTCAAATCTTAAAAACGATTAGGCGTAGAATGTTGAAATCTGTCTTCTATACTATTAAAATCTGTGCGCGTCTGTCTGTCTGTGTGTAACATCATCTCCTCTGAAACGACGGGGAGTGGAGTTTCGAACAAGGTATCCACGGATTCGGAAAATTCCGAGGAAGGTCTTCCGCTAATTTAAATTTCGAAATTCGAATTAGTTTAGGAGATATTGATAAAAAACCCGTCAAAAACGCTAATTTTTGATCTCCGTAATTCCGCAATTGTAACCCCTGTAGTAAAAAAAAGTGAGAAATAAGCATCGAGGTTGCCATGTTTGGCTATTGTATTAAATTATTTAGACTCCTGCAGTAAAAATAAAAGAATAATGATTTTTTTTCTGTTTAGATTATTTACAAAGTTATTTTTTAATTAAAATATTGCGTTCATGTTAAATCAGAGGAGGAATTCATTGTTTTTTATGTGTAAAAGAATAAGGGATTGATAGATTTCCGAGACTAATATGTATATTTTTTAGTTTGACCGAAAAAAGAAATGGCTCATTTGGCGATTTTGAGAAAGTAGTAGGTTCTACCGATTTGTACAGTTTTTGGCTTGGCGCAAATTACTGAGAGCGTAACGAAATAGTATTTTTAATAACAAGTATAAATTTTAGGGCGCTATACTTCGATTTTTCATACAGAAATAATGCAGTTATTAAGGCGATTTTAAACGATCTATAGAATTTTCACGAAAAATTAAGTAAACTGATTTAAGTTAGAGGAATTCCGCCAAATTTCAGAAAATTGAAATTCTCGCATTTTGTACATGGTAGTTAACGGTGATTAAAACCCGTTATAGTTAATAATAATTTAAATAACTGCTACTTATCAATAATAACCCTGCATTAATTTTTGGCGATGGAACCATATAAATGATAGATAACTATTTCCCATTTTGATTTCTGTTAAATCAATGCTTCGAATGATTCTCTGAAAACAAAAAAATCTCGCAAAATGGTGTATGTTGGCATTTGGCGATCGAAGTACTGTGTAATAAATAATTGATTCTTATTTGTTAAAGCAGCGCTACGGAAGTTTCTTTTACTAGAAGCTGTTAGAAAGGCGTAATTAATACTGTCTAATATATTTTTTGTTTTACGAATTGAAATGCTTGTTGATTCCTACTTTAGTACATTTCTTAGCAAAGTTGGCGAAAAATATTCAAATGTAGTGCAACTCTGTACATATTATTAATTCCATTCCACAATTGAGATGAGCCGATGTCACTAGCGTATGCACAGATATTTTTTTTTTTTTTTTGATTCCGCCAAACAGAGTATTGCGCATTGCCTTTACTGTCAAGTTTAATTTTAATTTGCCATCGACTGGCGGTGTTAATTTCGCCAATATGGCAGTTCTAGCAAAGTAAACATGAATAACTCATTTCATGTTCTATTTTTAACATTGCTATTGTTTCCGTAGCAACGGAATCCATTGTTGCCACTTAAGTTGTTAAATTTTACAATTAAGTGAAACCACCCATTCATTTCTACAGCTTTTAAGAATCGAAAAAGTGAAAACGCATCCATTGTGAAACAAATAGAACTGTAACAGATTTTCACCTTAAAAATAATCTAAGTTTTTATGCAATTCTACATACCTTTAATTTTATTTCCTTAGAGTGTGGATGTCATTTTTTACGTCATTTTTGCTGTTTTGCTGGCAGATTATCCGGAGCAGCACATACCCTCTAATGTATTTGCTCCTCCGGAAGCAAGAGCGTATGTCCGGCGCGTATTTGTGTAACCCCACTGTGTTAATCAGAATTTTCTGGTGTCACGTTTTTTAGACAATTTTTTTTACCGCGGAGATTCCTATCCTGAAGTATATTGATTAAGCAGGAGTAGCCAGAAATTTTTCATGGGAATGTTACGACTACTGCAACTCACATATATGTACACGTGTATGCGATAAGGGAGTGAAGAATATACATTTTGTATGGCAAAAAACTCCGCTTGGGGTGTTTTGACCCCCTATCCCCTCCTTGGCTACGCCACTGTACGCAAGCATAAGTTGTCACGTCATGAAAAACCGTCATAGATGGCAAACTCCGAAGTTGTTCTGAGGGTTATACAAAATTAAAAATTTTTCTTTTAGTAAATTTTACTTTTGATACAGTTCGGATATTTGGTTTTAATACATTTCGGCCACCAAGGTGAGATGAAATATTACTAAATACGGCAACCCAGAATTTTCTTAACAATTGAATTTGACACAATGGAACTACAGTACATTCCCTAACTCTGTAGATACGTTCCGTGTTATAGGAATCCGTGTTGTACGGGTCCTGCGCTATACTCCACCTGGAGTGCGAACTGCGCGGTATAATCGCGGCAAAACTTATTCGCGCTCCGTAAAAATGCAATGATGTTTGGTGTTGCCATTCAAAAGGAATGTTAATTACAGGAGCTAAGGCGTCATAATATCAGAACATATGTCTCATTTCACCGTGCTGTACGAGTCTCTTTTAACGTGTTACTTGAAAACGATCGTAATGTTTTCGTCGTGTTCTAAGAATTCGTGTTGTAGACCCATGTTATAAAGGGGTCAATTGTAATCTGTAAAAAATGAAAAATGAAATTAGTTATTTATTTAGTGCGATTTGACAGTGAGATAAACGTCGCTTTTATGTAACATGTGTGATACTGCATTAAGAGTTCAATAAGGGTAATAAGTTTTTTCTCAGAAGTTACATCACGAACGTTTTCATTTACAAAAGCGACATGATTTTCACCGGAGCAGGGTACATTTTTGGCTTTTAAATGTAAATGATGCATCCATTGTTTCATGTAGGTTTTTTAATTTAGGTAAAATTTAATAAAGTCGTGTGTAACAAAACTGCCTTCATGCATTGTCCACGCTTTGAAAAATGCAAGATAAAATTATTGTCAACATCATGTAATGTTATTTATGTGGTATATACTATATATTAATGCTATAAAGTAAACCTTACAAAGAGAATTATATGATGTAGAAATCGGGCATTTTTCGAAAGAGAAAAGTTTTGTCTGCATACCATAAAGTTCTTTCTTTTTTGATCGCCAGTCACATTGACGTAGTTTTTGTGTCATGTTGCAACCGTCTAAAATTTGCACTCATGACGTCAACTTTTAGTCACGATTCAAGTATTTTTTCACGTTTTGAGATTCCGAATTACTGGGTTTAATTCGAATTATATATGCTTAAGGAAAATATGCGTTTCCCACCGTACGGAGAACGGGTACGCAGCTAGTTTCATATATAAAATTGTTTCAACATCTAGTTGCGCATCTCGATTTTTGGTTACAATCTACTGGAGAGTTTATTTACAGGACCACCGAAAAGAATTTCATTACTTTAATGTCTATGGACATCTTCAATATAATACAACTGTTGACAGTCATTGTTTGGTACATGCTCAAAATCTCGTCGTCTGCCGTCGACCTTGGCGAGTTTTGCCGAAATATCACATAATTTGGCGATAGTCATTCATTTGGTCCATGCCCAAAATTTCGCCATTTGTCATCGTTCTTGGCGAGTTCTGGCGAAATATCGCCAAATTTGGCGATAATGTGCCATTGTTTGGTCCACGCTTAAAGTCTCGCCATATGTCGTCAACCTTAGTGAATTTCGCTAAAAGATCGCCAAATTTGGCACCAAAAATTATTTCGTATTTTGTATACTCTAAAACTTAACCCGTAGAATTTTGAACTTTTGTATTTGGAACTATTGTAATATTTAACTGTTTTCAATATCTTTTTCGACTGCAATCGACTGGTAATTTATTTACAGGGAGAGCCAAATGACTTTAAATACATTAAGGTGTATGGATGCATTCAATTCATTGAAAGTCTGTGGTCAATGACTACTTTGGCTATCCCCAAAATCTCGCAAACTATCTCAAGCTTGTCGACTTTGGTTGAAATATCGCCAAATAAAGTGTCAGAAGGAAATCTTTCAAACTGAACTCAGCTTGGCGATATCGAAATATTTGGATAGAAATCGCTAAACCTTATTATTACTGTTATTTTATCTCTTTCAAACAAATAAGTTAAATGAAGTGCGTCGAAAATATTTTTGATTTAATAGACGTTCAAAGAAGTCATGTGTTGTCCACATCAAATTTTTCTTACTTTAAGCTTAATTCAAAAAGTTAAGTTCTACCGAGTTGTGCGATGTCATATTGCAGTTGAACAAAATCGACATATTTCAAGATTATTTTTTACTTTATAGTTCGTATTACTATAGTAGCGTGTTTCATTAGATTTTTGAAAGTATAGTAACTTATTTTAAATTTTTTAGTCTAAACGAAGTTGAACAAGGAAGTATATTTTTTTACGCGTCGTCGTCAAACTTCGTGAAATTGGGAATAACCTTAAAAAGTAAGAAATCTGAAACACTTTCAGATTTTAAATACGCACTAAAGTGATATATATTAAAAGCGTATCATAATCCTTGCGTCTTCCCTAGTTGCATTAAGCTGGAAAGTGTATCATTATTCATGAGTGTGCCGTATTTTACTCCCTTGTACCATATAACACATTTTTGGAATCGAAATCTATCTTAAATTCACCTACTAAAACTGTTTTACGATTTCCGCCATATTCAACTGCACTTAAATACTATTTGAAATGTGCTGCATAATCCATGAATGTGCCGTGTTTGACTTTCTTGGGTTGATTTCTACTTTAAAGCCCCGACTCTCAATGATTAAACATGTGCACTTACCACGACGATTTTTTGTATTTATGTGGCAACCATAATTTATTTTTAGAATTAAAATGGCGATTTTGAACAATACGTAAGTACAGCATTCTATTATTTATTTATTTATTTTGGGTAGCCAATTAATGTAGTTTTAATAATTAAGTGTCTTCAAAATTTTAAACTGGTGCGTTTATCGCTAATTTGTTTACTTTAGCTTTCATCTAGTTCTTTTGGAAGCGCTGAAACTTGCGATTAACTCTTAGAGACCCATGACTGTAAAGCTCGCCAAAGTGTGGCGATTTTTTAGGTTGGCTAGAGTGGGGATGTTAAAATAGGAATTAACTCTTTCTTATTCCATAAAGCATGTTTCAAATTAATATATAGAAAAGGAAGAAAATCTGAAACACTTTCAGATTATAAATACTCACCAAAGTGCTATATATTAAAAGCGTAGTTTATGCGTCGTCCCTATTTTTCTTCTTTATTCCATTAAGTTGCAGAGTGTATCATGACTCTGGCGTATTTTGCTTCCTTGTTTCATAAAAGCCATCTTTAGAATCGAAATCTATCTTAAAATCGCCTACTTAAACTATTTTATAATGGTTGCCAAGTATATTACAACTATACTTCACCGTTTTAAATTTTGTTTCGAAAGTCCATCATAATCCATGAGTGTGCCGTGTTTCTCTTTCTGGGTTGATTCCTACTTTAACGCCCCGACTCTCGCCAAGGTGACGATCATTAAACATATGGGGCTACCACGACGACTTTTTGCATTTATGTGGCAATCGTAATTTAGAATTAAAATGGCGATTTGGAACAACCTGTAAGTAAAGCATTCCGTTACATTTTTATTTATTTTGCATTGCCAATTAATGTAGTTTTAATAATTAAGTGTCTTCAAATTCCTTAACGGGTGCGTTTATCGCTAATTAGTTCACTTTAGTTTTCATACAGTTCTTTGGGGAGCGTTGAAACTTGTGCATATGTCCTAGAGAACCATGACTGCAAATCTCGCCAAAGTGCGGGATATTTTAGGTTGGCGAGAGCGGGGGCGTTAAAATAGGAATCAACTCTTGCTTGTACCCTAAAATACATCTTTGGAACCGAAATCTATCTTAAAATCGCCTAAAAACTGTTTTACAATCTTTGCCAAGCATATTCCAACTACACTTCACCACTTTAAGTATTGTTTGGAATGGGTATCATAACCCACGAGTGTGCCGTGTTTCTCTTTATTGTTCTATTAAACGCATATTTGGAATTGAACTCTATATTAAAAGCGCCAACTAAATCTATTTAACAATCTTCGCTAGGCATATTCTAAGCATATTTTTTAAGCCTGGCTCGGTTTTGAAGTTATTTTTTTGGCCGCAAACTTGGCGATCAGTTATCAAAAATTGCAAACCTTGAGCGGCTTTCAAGATTTTAATCCCCCCTCCCCACCTCCGGGTTATCTCGCAAACAATTTCAAAAGATCTTTACCGTGACAGTCCATGTCTACAAAATCTGTCTACAAATCATGCCCACAAAAGCTGAAAAGCTGTCTGCAGATCATGTCGACAAAGTCGCGTAGACAAAAATCTGGTACTGAACGAAATAGCACCTTAATGCTTAAAAAAAAAAAAAAAAAAAAAAAAAAAAAAAAGAAAAGAAAAAAAAAAAATTAATAGCACTCTGGTGCTAAAATGAAAATCTGAAACCCTTTCAGATTTTAAATACGCACCAAAGTGCTATAGATTAAAAGCGTAACATAATTTATGCGTCGTCCCTATTTTCTTCCTTATTCCGAGGTTGGAAAGGGTACCATTATTCATGAGTGAGCAGTATGTTTCTTCCTTCTCTTATAAAACCCATCTTTGGAATCAAAATCTATCTTAAAATCGCCTACAAAAACTATTTTACAATCTTCGCCAAGTATATACTTCACCGTTTTAAATATTGTTTCGAATGTGCATCATAATCCATGAGTTTGCCGTGTTTGTCTTTCGTGGGTTGATTCCTACTGAAATGCCCGACTCTCGCTAAGGTGGCGATCATTAAACATATGGAGCTACCACGACGATTTTTTGTATTTATGTCGCAATCGTAATTTAGAATTAAAATGGCGATTTGGAACAGCATGTAAGTAAAGCATACCGTTACATTTTGAAGTAAAACTTGTTTAGTCGCGACTAGGGGGTAACTCAGATTTTTTTTTTTTTTTTTTTTTCTGACGGAAGTAACGCTCAGCAAAGGAAGTGACGTATATGTCATATACTCCACGGCAAGCGCGCCTGAAAAAGAAGAACTGCGGAAAATCCTACATTTTCGACCGCTCACTCCTTTCGCTGACTTCATTGTTGAAAATGCATTATCATTATTTAGTTTTTCTTGAGATGGCAACGTTATCCACAAAACATGTATTTAAATATCTCGTTTTGCCGATGGCAACTAGTTGTAAAATTCTATACTCTCTGAGGAGTTTGTGAAGATTTCCGTGGGGAAATAACTTTTGAATTAAATTGTTTTCAAGAGGTCTAACGTTTATTTTCTTGATTGTGTATCGTTAAATTGTGGCTAGTACTTATTTTCAGACATAGAATTATTACTGCCGTGGTGGTATTTGATGGTGGATATAAATGCCAAACGCATTTTAAAATAAACGACTTGGTGCAGTGATTAATATTTGGCGTCCGCTTACTAGAAAGCTGGGTTAGTATTTTGACTAACTCTTGATACGACAAAAATACGGGGAACCTGTTAGGGAAAGAAACGGCGATTTCTCGCCGTTTCTTTGAGACATCAATCTTTATATATCAATAAGCGTTTTGACGGTACATCCAACATAATATTTTACATGTAATCCCAACCTCACAGGAGATTGATGATAATCCTTATTTTTAGATGAATAACTAGCTGAAGTACCCGTCCTCGACGGGTTGGTGAATGCAAATTTCCAAAAAGCAAGAACTTTCGTCAGCATTGTAGGAGTACACAGAATGGATGTAGTATGTTGCCAAAGTAAAGAAAGCGGAGTTATGATTTTTATGTATTGTTAAAATATTACAGGTTAGAGAGTAACTAAGTAATATGATTTCATTCGCTTTAGTCGTAATTATGTGATGCGCGAACGAATATTTACGCATATTGAAATAATTTTCGCAAAATCTCAAAATTTAATCAACATTTTTGAAAAATTGGAAGCCTAGAATTTAAGTTGAGTGACAACCTATCATGTCACCCATATTCGTTTCATTCCCTGCAGTCTATATTTCGTGATGCTGGAACAAATTTTCAGCATTTTCAAACGATTTTAGCAAAATCTCAAAATGTAATCAAAATATTTTTAAAATTCTCTCTGTCAACACGTATAAATTAAGATTAGCAACTACCTATCCTATCACTAAATTTCGTATCATTCGTATTAGTCGTTATTAAGTGATGTTTGACGAAATATAAACGTATTTTGAGAGAATTTTCACAAAATCTCAAAATATAATAAAAATGTTTAAAAAATTGGACTCCTATAGTTTTCGTTGAGCAACCATCTATCGTGTGACCAAATTTCATATCATTCACTTTAGTTGTTATTACGTAATGCGTGAACAAAGATTCACTCAATTTTAAACGATTTTCACAAAATCTCGAAATCTGTTTGATTTTTTAAATTAGATGCTTATAGTTTAAGGTGAGTGACCACCTATCATGTCACCAAATATCATTTTTTCACCTTTGCAGTTATTACGTGATGTGCGAACACAAATTTAAGCAGTTTGAAATGATTTTCGCAAAATTTCAAAATCTAATCAAGATTTTTCAAAAGTTCGACGCCTATGTTTTAAGTTGAGTGACCACCTATCATGACACCCAATTTCATACCATTCGCTTCAGTCGTTTTTACGTGATGCTCGAATACAAATTTACGCAGTTTGAAATGATTTTCGCAAAATCTCAAAATCCAATCAAGAATTTTTAAAAATTCGACGCCTATGTTTTAAGTTGAGTGACCACCTATCATGACACCCAATTTCATATCATTCGCTTCAGCCGTTTTTACGTGATGCTTAAACAAAAAAAGCGTCACGGACAGAATGACAGAACGACAGAATGACAGACAGACAAACTTTTTTTTGAGGGCCGCATCGGATTCCCGGGTGCTTGAAACGGATAGAAATCGCAAAATTTTTCAATTCCAAGAAATGTACAGACAAAAGACTAATTTTATTTATATAGATATACAAGGTTTTGGAAAAGCACAAAGAAATGGAACCTGTCTGCGATCAAACCGGAAAAGTAGTCAGAAACGTCAGTTTAAGAACACTTTTCCTGGATTCTAACCCCACTTCAAGACAGAACAACGGTTTAAGAACAAGGAGATGGAGCACCACAATTAAAGAGACAGTGACTGCAATTGTACCTAAACATAGCGTTGCCAGGCGTCCGGATAAAGCCGGGCATAGTTAGGCTTTTTGATTGCGTGTCCGGCCAAACTTAACGGTGTCCGGCTTTTGTTAGGCTTTTTACTGGTGACTTTGGCTGATTAGTAATAAAGTACTTGAACTGATTTGGCATTCGATGTTATTTATATTTCATTAGAATTTAACAAGATTCATGGTAATAATCAAAAAAGCTAGATTTTACATACAATTTTTTTGTTGTACTTATTAATACTGAGACAAAATCCTAAATATTGTAGGCTGTCTGGCCTTTTTACCCAAATGTCCGGCCAAACTGGCTGGTCTGTCCGGCTATTTGGTTTGGTGACCTGGCAACCGTACCTAAACAGCAGAGGGAAATTTTCGTTTAAGAACACTGTTGAAGGATCATACTTTGATCCCACGAAGGTAAATTTATAAGAGGGGACACTTCGCTTAGAAAGTTGGATAAGGCCATTGTTGCAAACGGATGGCGCTACGCACACTGGGTAACTGCGCATCTCAGGTTGTTTATATTTTCATCGAGGCGAAGTAAATGGAGATCGTTGAATTATCAAAACTTAAAAAAATTAAATACATAGACTTATGAGCGTGATATATAGTAATTACTGGTTTCAGATGTGTTTTCATTACATAATTCTCTTATAATACTATTTCTTAGTGAATATAGGCACTTTTTTCGAAGTGAAGTGATATTATTATTTGTCAAATGCCAGTTACATTGGCCGTTAGGCCATTAAACTCCTAAATATTATGTATGTCGTGCATGTTATTATTTTGCCCAAAAGATGTATTTTAAGAAATGTTAGTACGTAAGAAACGGACCCTGGCTGCAATCAATCCCAAACAATGGACAGAACCTGCAATTTAAAAACATGGATACAGAATAATAATTCGAAACCTACTAGCAGACGAAATCAGCGCTTAAGAACACTGTGATAGAAAAACACAACAAAAATTACACTACCTGCATTCGAACCCCACAAACAAAGGAAAACATCAATTAAAGAACACATTTAAAGTATAATACTAGACTACGGACATCCCCCCCCCATTAGACCAACCTCCAGACGGAACAATGGTATACGAAAACAGTTAAAGAATAATACTACAACATGGACACTTCCTGGATTCTAAGTAATTATCATGAATGACCGATGATTCTTACTGGAGATTTTAATGTTAATTTTCGCTCTCAAGAATCTCAGTCGTTAGTTGATTTTTTAAAAGAAAATTTTGATCTAACTATGAATACTTCTCGACTTCAATCAACAACGCGTTTCGGTACAACGACAGATGCTGTGTTTTCAAGAAAATTAGCAAATTTAGAGAGTTAAATTTGTGTTTCACATTGTAATTACCACAGACCTATAATTTCATACATAAAAATTATGATGACATCCAAGTACCTATTTCCAATGAATAATATGAATATAACAATTATATAATCTTTGTAAAGTACATGAATGATAAATATAATTAAATTATAATATGATATTTATTTTAAGTTTAATCATTTGAGTGATATGTGTCGTAAACGTAAAAGAAGTTTTACTTCAATCGCGCGTAAAGATTACACGCATACACTTTATTTATTTATTTTGGGTTGCCAATTAATGTAATTTTAATAATTAAGTGTCTTCAAATTCCTTAACTGGTGCGTTTATCGCTAATTTGTTCACTTTAGTTTTCATCTAGTTCTTTAGGGAGCGTTGAAACGTGCATAACTCCTAGAGACCCATGACTGCGAAGCTCCCCAAAGTGCGGTGATTTTTTAGGTTGGCGAGAGTGGGTGGGTCAAAATAGGAACCAACTTTTTCTTGTTCCATAAAACACATCTTTGGAATCAAAATCTATCTTAAAATCGCATACTGAAACTGTTTTACAATCTTCGCCAAGCATATTCCAAATGTGCCGTGTTTTCCTTCCTTGTTCCACAAAACACTTCTTTGAAATGGAAATTCATTCTAAATCGCTTACCAAAACTGTTTAAAAATTTTCGCCAGGCATAGTCAAACTGTACTTCACCTTTATAATACCATTTAGAAAGTGTATCATGATCTATAAGTGTACCGTATTTGTCTTCTCTCTTCCATAGAACACATCTTCGGAATTGAAATCTATATTGAAATCGCCGACTAAAACTATTTTACAATGTTCGCCAGGCATTTTCTAACTATATTCGATACATATTTATAATAAATTGTCGCATTTTGGCACCCAGTTTAGCGATCATTTATAAAAAAATTGCAAACCCTGTGCGACTTTCAACATTTTATTAACGCCCCCCCCCTCTCTACATTATCTTGGCAAACATTTTGAAAAGTGACTCGACGCTAAAATTGTACCAAAATCGTGTCTACACAAAAAGCAAGGTTGAAATTAATAGCACTCTGGTGCTAAAAAAAAAAAAAAACAAAACTGTATGTCATTGTTTATGTAATTTTGAGTACAAAAAACTTTTATAACTTGTTATTCCCATTATTTGAATTAATAGTAAACTGTTATATACGTTTACTAGCTGAAGTACCCGTCCTTGACGGCAGGGGCGTAGCCAGGGGGCGGATATCGGGATATATCCCCCCCCCGAAATTTTTGGATTAGTGATGAAATTCCGCCTATTTATGCACATATAAGTTCATATCCCCCCACCCGAAAAATTTTCCTGGCTACGCGCCTGCTTGACGGGTTAGTTAATGCAAATTTCCAAAAAGCAAGAACTTTCGTCAGCATTGTAGGAGTACAGAGAATGGATGTAGTATGTTGCTAAAGTAAAGAAAGCGAAGTTATAATTTTTATGTAGCGTTAAAATATTACAGGTTAGAGAGTAACTAAGTAATATCATTTCATTCGCTTTAGTCGTAATTATGTGATTGAGCATATTGAAATAATTTTCGCAAAATTTCAAAATCTAATCCACATTTTGAAAAATTGGAAGCCTAGAATTTAAGTTGAGTGACAACTTATCATGTCACCCAATTTCGTTTCATTCCCTGCAGTCTTTATTTCGTGATGCTGGAACAAAATTTCAGCATTTTAAAACGATTTTCACAAAATTTCAAAATGTAATCAAAATATTTTAAAAATTCAAAGCCTATAAATTAAGATTAGCACCTATCATATCACTAAATTTCGTATCATTCGTATTAATCGTTATTACGTGATAAATGAAGAAATATAAACGTATTTTGAGAGAATTTTCACAAAATCTCAAAATCTAATTAAAAAATTAGACACCTATAGTTTTTGTTGAGTAACCATCTATGATGTGACCAAATTTCATATCATTCGCTTTAGTCGTTATTACGTAATGCGTGAACAAAGATTCACTCAGTTTTAAACGATTTTCACAAAATCTCGAAATCTGATTGATTTTTTAAATTAGATGATTATAGTTTAAGGTGAGTGACCACCTATCATTTCACCAAATATCATTTTTTCATCTTAGCAGTTATTGCGCGATGTGCGAACACAAATTTACGCAGTTTGAAATGATTTTCGCAAAATCTCAAAATCTAATCAAGATTTTTTTAAAATTCGAAGCCTATGTTTTAAGTAGAGTGAGCACCTATCATAACAACAAATTTCATTTCAATCGCTCCATTCGTTTTTACGTGATGCTCGAACACGAATTTACGCAGTTTACAACGATTTTCACAAAATCTCGAAATCTGATCGATTTTTTAAATTAGATGATTATAGTTTAAGGTGAGTGACCACCTATCATTTCACCAAATATCATTTTTTTCATCTTAGCAGTTATTGCGTGATGTGCGAACACAAATTTACGCAGTTTGAAATGATTTTCGCAAAATCTCAAAATCTAATCAAGATTTTTTTTTAAATTCGAAGCCTATGTTTTAAGTAGAGTGAGCACCTATCATAACAACAAATTTCATTTCAATCGCTCCATTCGTTTTTACGTGATGCCCAAACACGAATTTACGCAGTTTAAAACGATTTTCGCAAAATCCCTAAATCTAATCAAGATTTTTTGAAAATCCGACGCCTATGTTTTAAGTTGAGTGACCACCTATCATGACACCCTATTTCATATCATTCGCTTAAGTCGTTTTTACGTGATGCTTGAACAAAAAAAGCATCACGGACAGAATGACAGACAGACAAACTTTTTTTTGAGGATCGCATCGGATTCCCGGGTGCTTGAAACGGATAGAAATCGAAAAATTTTTGAATTCCAAGAAATGTACAGACAAAAGACTAATTTTATTTATATAGATAGACTAGCTGAAGTACCCGTCCTTGACGGGTTAGGGAATGCAAATTTCCAAAAAGCAAGAACTTTTGTCAGCATTGTAGGAGTACACAGAGTGGATGTAGTATGTTGCTAAAGTAAAGAAAGCGAAGTTATAATTTTTATGTAGCGTTAAAATATTACAGGTTAGAGAGTAACTAAGTAATATCATTTCATTCGCTTTAGTCGTAATTATGTGATTGAGCATATTGAAATAATTTTCGCAAAATTTCAAAATCTAATCCACATTTTGAAAAATTGGAAGCCTAGAATTTAAGTTGAGTGACAACTTATCATGTCACCCAATTTCGTTTCATTCCCTGCAGTCTTTATTTCGTGATGCTGGAACAAAATTTCAGCATTTTAAAACGATTTTTACAAAATCTCAAAATGTAATCAAAATATTTTTTAAATTCAACGCCTATAAATTAAGATTAGCAACTACCTATCCTATCACTAAATTTCGTATCATTGGTATTAGTCGTTTTTACGTGATGCTTGAACAAAAAAAGCATCACGGACAGAATGACAGACAGACAAACTTTTTTTTGAGGATCGCATCGGATTCCCGGGTGCTTGAAACAGATAGAAATCGCAAAATTTTTGAATTCCAAGAAATGTACAGACAAAAGTCTAATTTTATTTATATAGATATCCTTTCTGCACTGAGCTTGAAATGAATCATTGTCTTTAAACTGCCATCATTCTTTTGAATGCTCCTGCAGAAACAATGAAAACGCTACATACGTTACTTTCGATGGAGGTTTTCAGTTCGCAATTCTTAACATATTGATCAATTTCATTTTGTTTGATGGATGTGGCTAAAATATGGAATTAGGCTTTAAGGAATGACTCTCCGTAGAGCATAAGGTATTGATATTCTTTTGGGTACTTTTGTAAAAGTATTGTAAATGCTACGTACATCCTCTCAAAAAAGTATTCAAGCATAGGTCAAATTTCCCATGCAGTTTCATATTTAAAATATTGTTCTCCATAAAAGTGAATCCTGTCATATAATAACTTTTCACATATCTTTGTAATTTTATGTTTCTCCAAAATCTAATTAATTATTCACAAATCTAAAATAGAAGACATTACTATTTCCCTAAAAATTTTTTGAGAGTGTGTACACTATTTTCAATACTATTGTATTGTCATCGATTCTTTATATTCCTGTAAAATTTAAATTTAAACGGATACCTGGAAATGGGTGAAAATTGATTATCGAGTTACATTACTTTGATACATACATACGTACAGGTGAAAGCAGGTACGTAACCAAAGGCTGGGTCATGGCGACTTGGGCATGCCTGAAGTTTTGAATTTTTGTTAATTAGATACCAAATCAAGCATTTTTGTGAGGAATTCTG
Organism: Cheiracanthium punctorium; assembly: GCA_038373885.1. NCBI lineage: Eukaryota > Metazoa > Arthropoda > Arachnida > Araneae > Cheiracanthiidae > Cheiracanthium > Cheiracanthium punctorium. Next base: position 520,154 of record JAWZYV010015393.1, on the reverse strand, counting down.
TACTTTATCACCTTTTGGACACCCTCTTAATTTTTTTTCTTGCTACGTCCTTGGTTGAAAGAAAGAAAAGTGTGTCAAAAATAGCTGAGCGGATGAGTTGTCTGCAGAAGTCCGTAAAAAATTAGCAGCAAAGTTAAACGAAAACCACAGTTTTGAAATTCAAGAAAATATGTGAATATTATCTTAATAATAATTTTATTAAAATAATAAAGAGGATAGCTTATTTTATTCATCGTTATTTGAGGATTGAATCCGATCTTCAAATGGATGTTACCACTTCAATATAAATTTAACTGTAACCATTTAACCGTTAAAATTTGAACTTGCCACCTGGTTGATACGGGAAATTATCCAACAATTATGTCTCGATAGGAGCTTTATGTATACATAGAAAATTATTTTTGAGTACAATTATTAACTTCTTAAAGCCTTTCAAATTTTGTCTTATTTTCTTCAATTTTAAAAATACAAAATTAATTCATTTGAATAGTGATATAATAAAACGGTCAAAACATAAAAGTTAGACTAATTTCAACCTATTGACAATTTTCTGGTCTTCTAGCGCATTAGAATATATCATTAGTTACACGTAATTATTTAAGTACCTTCACTAGGATATTTTAGTACTCTTATTAAATAGGTTATAAATATAAATCATGTGCCGAAAAGAAACTAAAGCAATGAAACATCGAGGACATTTAAAAAGTCATAAAGCTTATCTGTAACCTCATAAAATATAAAAAAACAGCATAAATGTTTTATAAAAACCTGCGCTGGATATATACCTGTTTTCCATATGTTGCTATTCCTCCTCCCCTCTTGTTTATTTACTCAGCTGTATTTCGTATCTAAATCCTGCACAAGACTTTTAGCAGTAACCAATCCAGTTAAAGCTTATCTTTCACCTTTTATATTTTACTAAAGAAAAAAAAATATCAAACATTTACTAAAGAAAAAAAATGTCAAACATTAATTTTTTTTAAAGCAAATTTTACTAAAGTAAATTTTTATAATTTCAATGACTTTTTCTTTTTTTCTTCCTTTTTTTTTAAGCAGAAGTGGCTAAGCAGTGGCAACGCACAATTTTGTGTACAGTAACAAGAGAAACAACTACGTTCTCGAGCCTGTAAACCTGTAAAGCAAGCTTCATCTTTTAAGTTTTAATCGTTACATTAATATAATGGCTGCTACTGATTGTCCAGCACTTCCTAAAGGGTGGAAACGTGAAGAAATTATCCGAAAAAATGGATTATCATCAGGAAAAATTGATGTGTTTTATTACAGGTGAATTCATTTTAGTCTATCAAGAATTTTTTTTTTTTTTAATTGTTCTAATATTATGCTTTATGCTTAATATTTCGATATTCACCATCAAAAAGTATTAAATTCAGTTTTTTAAAGCTATGTTCTGGAAGTTCATATGTATTTACTGAAAATTTGTATTCAATTGAGAAAGAATCCTCAACCTTTATAAATGTAGTACTTTTCTCCATTTCGTTTATATGATTCGAAAATAGATTTCTTACTGTTTTCTTATTTTTTAATTATATAGCCCGTCTGGTAAACGTTTTCGAAGCAAACCTCAACTTGCTCGTTTCCTTGGAGATGCTGTAGATCTGAGTACATTTGATTATCGCACTGGAAAGATTAATTCTTTATTACTAAGAAAAAGTAAGCGCCAAAGGGGAACACAGTTTGATTATAACAGAGGTATTCGAAATGATGCGTCATTGGTACCACCTATTAGACAAACAGCTTCAATATTTAAACAACCTGTTACAGTTGTAAGGTCTACCGATGGTAAAGTGAGGACCGATTTTAAACATGGACCTCAGGATAAACCCAAACAAGTAAAAATTTTGTATAATCTTTGCATTTATTTAATGTGTGCTTATTTTTCATAAAAGATTGGGATGCAACTGCTGTGTTGGTCCTATCTTGGCTATTTTTTGACAAACCTAGAAATATCTCAAATGCGGTTGTATTAATTAAAAGAAGTATTAGATACCCTACATAAATTATGGATAAATTATAATAAGATTCTTGAACAGTGAAAGAAATTTGAGAATTTTTAAATTAAGTGTGGGTAAGCAAAAAACTAGTTAAAAAGAGTAAGGAATTAGAAATAAACAAACCTAACTAATACCTTGTTTAAAATCAAATAATCCTTAGAATAAAGGTTAATTCCTAGTTTATGGTGCTTCTTGGCGATTTTCCAAAAATCGCCAACTTGGCGCGTTTTCCCGTCTTGTCTCTGGGAGCCAAGATACTCCCAAAGACGCTACGGGAGAACACACCCAAACTAGCGATAAATACACAAAATAAGCAAATTGAAAAGCATAAATATTGAAGTTTTAAACAACAAAAATTATTGTACTTAACTTGTTGAACAACTGATATTTTATTTTATTTAAATAATCATATTCGTCGTCTCATAAGTCTTAGTGGATTTTTTTTTAAATTTTTATGTTTGTGGATACTATTTTAAAAGAGATTTTCTGTAATCTAAAACGAATTTTAAAATCTAAACACTAAACCATAAACCTAAAATCAAAACACTAATCATAAACCATTCAGGTAAAAATATTTTCTGAAATCTAAAACCGATTTTCTGAACTCTAAAATTTTCTATTAGTTGCAATCAGTCGTTCTTTCGTAATCCATTCAAGAAAAAGAGATTTTTTGAAATCTAAAATGAATTTTCTAGAATTTAATGCTAAAATTTTTCGTTTAACCACAACCATACCCCACGCAATTTAGCAAAGCACGCTTACCTTCTCTCAAAAAGCATATAATCCACAGTGAAAATCCACAAACACAATTAACGGAAAAGAATTAGTTTATCCAAAAAACGGATCCGAAAAATACGAGTACAAGGAACCGAAAACGTTTGTCGTTAACCCCTCAGAGTTTCCATAAGAAATGGCTTTTGGAATTCAAACCAACCGCCCCGCATGCGCTCCGTTAACACAACGTATCAGAACATTCTCGAACCAAAACTAAAATATACCATATATGATTCTGCTCCCATACAAACACAGCTGCGCATGCGTTAAATCGAAGAAACGCAACTCATGTAAAGCAATACTAACAACATTGACTAAAACATCTCACAAGTGCTTACATGTACTTATAGATTCGGTTAAGTAAAATTTAATTACTTTTTTTATGTGAGGGGGGGCTGTGCCCCCCCTCAACTCCCCCTTCTCTTTTTAGTAGAATAAATTTAATAATGTAAACAAATAAGAGTCTAACAAACAAACTAAAGTCGCCATAACAAACTAAAGTCGCCAAGGTTGCCAGAATATACCTGTTATCGCCTTCTTGGCGAAGAAGCACCATAAACTAGGATTCAGCCAGAATAAATAATAAAATCAAACATTTCTATCATGCTCAGCACATAAAATAAAAGAAAACGGTACTTACGTATTATCCCGGCGGTCATTCTTGCCAAACTATTTTCTCGTCAAATGTGCTGACAAACTGTTGTCAATCGTATTCCAAACCATCCATAATTTCATGTGTCCAGCATTTATCTTGGCAAAAAATCGGTCAAATTGGCAGACCACCGGGATAATACATAAGTACCAAACAAAATTTCTGTGCTGCTTAGCTCATCAAAATTGGTGCCAAAGTAGGACCAATGCAGTAGTTGAATAAGTAATGTTCATATTATGTAGCCATATGTTTAAGAGTCATTCTACAGTCACTTGCATAACATTTAGACAGCATTTTTAGTGCTTAACATGTGATGTGCTGATTATGTGACCTTCGTGGTTGAATATTATGAAAAATTTTATCAAATCTTTTATATCTACTGTAATTTTAGATTTTTAAATGTGTATACATGTACAGAAAAAAAAAAAAAAAAATTAAGTGTCTCAGTCATGTACGTTATGCACACAAAAGAAATTTTTCTTAAACTAAAACTTATTATTTTATTTGTTCTGTTATTCAGGTTTAAAATTCAGAACTTTTAAATATGATGGACAACTATTCAGAGAATCAAAAAATATTTCTATTTATTTAATGAGATTCAATTGACTCAACAAAAAAAATTAGTATTTAGTCACTTGCGTTACACAGTATTGTCACTTATGTTATTAGTCAAAATTAATTTAAAACATGTGATTATGTGTTAGATAGAACCCCTTATAAAGTCATTCGACCAAGGCACCCTCCTTCCTAAGCAGATGCCCTTGTGCAAGTTTACCTTAATGCACAAAAAAATAATAAAATAAAAATAATTTAAAATATGTACTGTAAACTAAGTAATATTCGCTGTTAAGTAATGCTCATGGCAACACTAAAATTTACAATGTTGCCGAACAACTTTTCAGGTAGTATACAAATAACTATAAATTACAAAAATTCTAAATAAATTTTGAAAATTTTATTTTTTGTCCGCCTTAGCATGAAATGACCCTTATCATTAAATACTCATATCTTAGAGACAATTCATTCAAAATGGCAACGTATGATATTCTTTTTCACTTTCATTTCAACTATCTAAGAAAAAAATGGATATACGTCTGTTCCACAGTAGCACGATAGCATAGGCCAATTTGGTAAACAGAAGTTTGCAATATTGTGTTTATTGGTAAAGGCTGGATCAGCCAATATCTAACAATTAACTTTTTTCCAATATTGAGCAATATCAGATGATCTGTATTGGCCAATATCGATGAAAGCTGGAAGGATTAAAATCATTTGATTCAATAATAAGTTTTTGCTCTTCCAATGAAACAGCTAAGAAAAATATAAAAATACCTAAAATAGCAAATAAAAATATATTTAAATGTATACATAGTGATGAAGATATATTAAAAAATGAAGAAACCGACGGAATCTATAAAATAAATTTTACGCATAAAAACTCATATAAGCCTGGCTGCTACATAGATGTGACCAAAAGAAAAATAAAAGAGAGGAGGAAAGAAAGATAAAATCTTACAAGCCGGTGCGCACCCCATGTAAACATGGCGACAGTCGCTGGAGCTTGGCGGCCGCCAAGCTCCAGCGACTGTCGCAAACCATTTTCCATGATCAGCACATTAAAATTGCACATATATTCCACTAAAAATGAGCAACCAGGGGACCGTTTTTAACTAAAAAAACCTCAGTGGATTCAGCAACCTAGTTGTACAGCTATCTAAACTAGGCAACCAGTGGCTCATTTTTAACTAAAAAAACCTCAGTGGATTCAGCAACCTAGCTGTGCAGCTATCTAAACTAGGCAACCAGTGGTCCGTTTTTAACTAAAACAACCTCAGTGGATTCAGCAACCTAGTTGTACAGCTATGTAAACTATGCAACCAGTGGACCGTCTTTAACTAAAAAAACCTCAGTAGATTCAGCAACCTAGTTGTACAGCTATGTAAACTACGCAACCAGCCCAGGAGCAGAATTATATTCAGTGTTCTGCAGCATAAGTTCGAACAGTTGCAAATGTTCTGCAGGCATTTTGTCCAAACCTGACAGACCACGGTAAAATACAAACTAGATATAAAAATTGTGCAAAAAGTGAAGAGAGAAGGCATAGTATAAAGGGCGCGTCGCTTTAATGACTCTGCAGAACATATTATTTCATATATTCTTTCTTTCAAAAGATGAAATGTTCTGCAAAGATTGTGATTGTTCTGCGACATATATCGCACTTTTATCCACTTTCTGCTTCTGGGGCAACCAGTGGACCGTTTTTAACTAAAAAAAAAACAGTGAATTAAGCAACCTAGTTGTACAGCTAATGTAAACTGGGCAAACACTGGCCCGTTTTCAACTCAAAAAAAACATAGGTGGATTAAACAACCTAGTTGTACACCTCTTATAAAGTCAGTATGATTAGAATAGCACGTAAATAGCACTTACGAAAACATAAACACATCGAATATCAATTTAAAATTCACATTAAAAACCTTAAACATTGCAAAGATTCGTTTAAAAAGAGCACTTACCTTTATTTTTTTTTAAATAACCGCTCAGAAATGTCCCCAACACCCACCGGCTTATAACGTGTTGTAGCAATTCATCGTTAAAGAAAGAGGATGCAGTTAGATTAAAACTTAACAATTTATTTTAGCATCTTCATACAAACATACAAATAGCTAGCGCGCGGTTCAGTGACTGACTGACTACTTGGAGGTCGTAAAGAAAGGGAATACCTGGGAGGTAAGCTGTTGCCAATATCTAGGTGTTAAAAATTCCAGTGCTGCCAAAACATAAACTATGAATATTTCCTGGATGAAGTTAATTTTCCTATGAGCCTGCTACAGTCAGGCAGCGCCATCTCTCGTTAGTATTGAGAAATATTTGAGTAGTAAACAAATCTAATTGTATAATCACAACAGTAGTATCCCCCCAGTGAAAGAGCAATGCGAAAGAACGACAATATGCAATAACTGGCTGCACAAAGCATTTAGAGCTGAAGAGAGAATTCAAAATATTAATAATTCCAAGTATGAGATTTATAAATGTTAAAAGTCCTAAACAAAATTGTGCGAACAACATTTGAGCAGTAATACATATGAATTCAGTTTCTTCGAATTGTAATTCCTACTGGCATTAATCTATTGTACTTATGGATCATTTGTCTTAATGAAAGTTAGCATTTTTAATCATTAAACTGAAAAGGTTGTTTGTCAGTCACTGAAGTTGCTTTACAAATACATAAATAGAGGAAGGTTTAAAATTAAGGTATATTATAATTGAAAACAAATAAAGCATGAATAATAATGATTGAAATTGAAAAATCTAGAATGTGAAAATTGAAAATATGACAAAATAGTGCAGAAGTGTTAGTTCATTTCAGTTATTAGTCTTTTACTAAATTTTACAACTCGCCCAGATCTAGTTGTTTTAGGAACATTTAATAATTTTTAGCTAATTATATGTAATGATTAATTTAAATTTTATGTTGCAGCTTGGTAATGAATGTTGTAATTAATATAATACTTGTGGCATATGTCTTTTGTGCATCCTTTGTTCACCACATCAACTAAATATTTGCTCCTGGCTTTTGCCTTACTGATGCCAAGATGGCAAAATCTTAAACATCAGGTACACTATCAGATAGCATCTGTTAAAAACTTTAACTCCTGTTCATAGAAATACAATTTTTTTTTTTTTTTTGTGTGTGTGTGTTCCGAGCAATGAAATCACTGAATAAACAAGGATTCTTGTTTAAAAGTCTAACTAATTAGTTTCTGTAAATTTCTACAAATTTAATGAATGATGTTTTGTTTATCTGTTTTACATAATAAATACAATGTGAAGTATTTTTCTTATAGTTATCTAAAAATCGTTTTACTTCTTTTCAGCTGTTTTGGGAAAAGCGGTTACAAGGACTGAGAGCATCTGATATGGACGAAGAAGCATTTAATAATTTTGAATTGCCTCGAAATATGAAAGGTAAAAATACATTATTTTTCAAACCTTCAATAATACAGTATTGGAAAATCTTTTAATCTCAAATTATGCTTCGCTTATTCCAAATTATGTATCTACTTTTCTTTGTCTTTCAACTTATGTATCAATATAAAGAATAATTTAGAAACTGTTGCTAAAAAGAAGAGAAATGCTTATGTTTAGTTTATGATAAAATTTTATACAGTGACCTTTAAGCTGTGTAAAGAAATCCTCTTTCAACTTTTGATTCTATTTTAAAATTTTATAATCAAAAAATTATTTTTACTATATTGTTCTCAAAGATTTATGTTTTTATAAGATACAAATTCATAAAATAAGTTGCACTAATTTATTCTTTTTTTTTTTTTTTTTGGCATGTATATTGTAAATGAATCAACTGTCAGTCTTACTCACTAGCTAGCTGGCTGGCTTGTAAATACATTCTGAGATATCTATATAAAAAATTATTATTAAAATATGTAATGGCAAGGTTTGTACAGACCTGGAAATTCAGGGAGCTTTGTAAAAGTAAGTCAGTAAAATTTAAGGAAATTGGTGAAAGGTGAAGGGACTGGGATAAAAATCTGATTTTGTGCTAAAATCATGAAAATAGTTCATGTGAATGCACAAAATTCCCATGTTTAACTAGCAGCCATTGGCCATTAGACTAATAAACTTAATGGCCAATTGTTTAGCCACTCAGTTGTTTAGCTGATAGACTCGTGAGCTTTAATGGCCAGTTGTTTAAGGCATACAACATTTGTCAAAGTACAAGAGTTGGGATTGTCTCTATCTTCCTAAAACTTTTTTTTTTTTTTTAATTGCATATTCGATGAAAAAAACTAGAAACAGTGGCTTTGTTAATAGTCCTCCTCCTTAATAAAATTAGGTCTATGTACCTGATAACTGCAACTACAAAATCTGTGACATTATTTGTTAGCAGATTTTTCTGGCTCTATTGGGTGGTATATTGGCTGTGATGGAGTTGGTCATCTACCAGAATTTCATTAATTGCTAGTTTTCAAAGTTTAATTGCCATATGGCGACTGTGAATTTTAAGCCTTAGGCTATGAAGGTGTAACTCAACATACTTTTATTCTAGTTATAGATATTATTTTATTTAATTTTTTTTAATCTATCCTTATAAATAATTTTTAAATGTGTCATATATGTACATATCTTGTTTAGTTAAAATCTCCTTAATCTTTAAATTATCAATATAATACACTCCCTCTAATCCACACAAATTGGGATCAAGACTTGTATGGATTATAGAATTATGCAAACTATATGCCATTTCTTTATTGACATCTAAATAATGAATGCTTTACAGAAAGGCATGGCCAAGAGTATACACTATGCATATAACAAAATAAATAAAATGTAATTTGGTCATTAAAAGTTATTTTTTAATGAAACTGAAAAAAAAAAAAAAATTCTTCTTCCCTTTTAAAGACAATATTTGCAAGTATACTAAAGCAATAACTAATTGTAAGAAAGATTTTTTTTTACTATTATTACACTTGCAAATTTAAATTACCTTTACCTTGCTATTTTGATCTAAAAGGCTATTAAAAAATGTTTTGTGCTTGGACAGACAAGTTTGTTTCTGCTCATAACAGATATTTTTCTAGAAAGATTTGAAATCATACTGAATATAAAAGGATCCCATGCCTTGTATCAATATCATATAATGCTGAATTTTCAATAAATAGTTATTTTAATTATGATTATAAATTAGCTGATAGCATTACAGTGAACTTCTTATTCTAGTCATTTCACTTTCTACTTATTAAAAACTTTCATTAGTGTTTGTAAGAAAAACTGTAAGGTAAAATTATTCCTTTATGTCTTAAATGTATGGTGGATTATAGGAATATGCATATGCCCTTATAATATAGAGATAAAATCTAAAAATTTTAATATTTTCACAATTTCATTGTTAATTCTGCAGCACCAGAAAAGTCAGTTCAAAATCAATCTTTATTTCAAGAAATTGCAAGCCTTTTTTGTTCGTTTGTTTGAAAAAGGATGCAGCTAATGTACATTTCTAATATTTGTAATAATGCCTATAGTATGAAAATTGCCTTTAAGAAACATTCCCTCTTAAACCCTCAGAAAATAATGAATGAACTATTATTAAATATACTAGCAGCATGCCTGGCGTTGCCCATGCAATGGAAGAAAAATGCCCATTGACATTAAATATAGATTGTGAAGGAAAGAAATGTGAATCCTCCTGCTGTAGCAAAAAAAAAAAAAAAAAAGAACACGCCACCTGATAGCATTCAGAGGTTACCAGGAATTGGATGTGGCTTGGCTTCTCCCCATCTACCTGTCTGAGTTCTAATATATAGTCATTTTATCACTAATACCTACACACCAACAAAAACAAATAAATAGTGTCCAGTCATCGATATAATAACCAGGCTGCCTGAATTTCGTGTAGTGACGGTGTGAAGGGAGGGGGTTGGATTAGATAGCACACACGGTCTCCGTCTTAATACCATCTCTATCTTTCAACCTCCACCCCTCTTCCCACCTCTCTCTGTCAGAGGAAAATTCCTCCCTCCTGCGAACTTGCTCATAGTTGAAGTGTGCCAGAATGACCTTGAGAATCAAGAAATGATTTTCCCTCTTGCCGAGCTAATCTAGCTCAAAAAATGGCCAAAAACTGGAAAAAGCATAAAATAACTAAAAACCTATTCAGCCAATTAATTTCCTTTTTTCAACGTTAGCTTTCGATTGTTCTGTTTAGTCAGTGTACCAAATTTTGTCTGGATCCGACAAACAGTGTAGACAGCTATAGCAAACAAACAAACAGACAAAATTCTTCTTATATTTATATACTAGCTGTGTGCCCGTTCTCCGCACGGTAGGGAACGAAACTTTTTCTTCCATGTATAATTCGAATTGATTCCAGTGATTTGGAATCTTAAAATAAGTAAAATGATTTGACTCTTGGCGTAAAGTTACTCATTAGTTATTCGTAAAGTTAGTATATGACTTATGGATGGGAGGCCCACAAGGGGCCAGGCACCGCGACCATGAGTCTATTGTACCAACCCCAAGTCCTGAAAAAATGGAAAGTCCTGAAGGGCCCTATGAAAAGAGCCCAGTAGCAGAGGCGAACATCAGCATAGACCTAACAGACATTTTGTGAAGCTCCCAGGGCTCAATGACATGGCACCCAAGATGCTCAAACCTGTAAGCCGAAAAGTACTCGCATTCACAGAGGATGTGCAACGCAGTTTCCTCTTTAAGAAGACAACCCCGACAAGTGGGATCATCGACAATCTTCATTATATTTAGATGCCTTTTAAGGCAACAGTGCCCAGTTAACAGACCAATAGCCCTACGGAGACTGGACCTATTGAGACGCAGAAGTTCCTTGCATCTGTCACCAGGGAAGCCAAGATTAATCTCTTTAGCCTGGATCTGGCCATCACAGTTAAGCCAGTTAGAATACTGAAGCCTCCGAAAGTGGTTAAGAACAGTATCCCTATAACTTTTACCCGAGATGCCTAGAACCGGCTCAGGGCCAACAAAAGAGGAACTAGAGCCCGCCCTGGCAAGGAAATCAGCCATCTCATTGCCGGGAATGCCAGAATGGCCAAGAACCCAATACAGAGTAACCTTATTGAGACGAGAGAGCTTGCAAAGCTCCAAGTAATACTCCCAGACCAAGTAGGAGGAGATAGCAGTGCTTTGTAAGGCTAGCAAAGCAGCCCTACTGTCAGAGCAAATGAAGATATGCTTCCTGGAGTAACCAGCCTTTAAACAGAAAACACTACACATAAGGATAGCATAAACCTCTGCCTGAAAGACAGAGGCATGAAGGCCCAGAGAATAAAAGAGCTTAATGCCAGTGTCCGGACAGCAAACTCCAGCTCCAGTACGATTACCAAGCTTGGAGCCATCAGTGTACCAAACGCTACACTTGTTCTTACTATAAATAGGAGGCTTTCGCCAGTCATCTCTAGAGGGGAAACGAACGGAAAAAGATCCGTCAAAAACATGCCTGACAAGCATATTATCAGAAGGCATACAACAGAGAGGATGCGTCAACATAGATGAATCAAGATCACTCCATGAAAGGTATTGCGAATAACCCTTCCAGTACCCCAGGTCCATAAGCCTCCTTCTGCAGACCAGGGCCTCAGCCTCAATAAAAGAATGCAGAGGCAAAAGGTTTAAAAGCAATTCAGTGATTGCAGTAGGAGTTGTACGAAGACAACCCGTGATAGCCAAACACGCCATCCTTTGAATACGGGTAAGATCCTTCCTAGATGAAACTAAGGAAGATCTAGACCACCAAACAATGGACCCATACGCAATGATCGGGCGAACAATCATGGTGTAGATCCAATGAATAGACCGAGGGCTCAGGCCCCAAGTCCTGCCAATAGCACTTCTACAAGCCCAAAAGACTCGTTTGGCCTTAGCAAGACAGTAATCAAGATGATTCTTCCACCCCAAATGGGAGTCAAAGTAAACACCCAAAAACTTCACCGAAGAAGAATATGCAATGGGCTGTCCAAAAAAGGAAAACTTAGAAGACTTGAAGTGCTTAGCACTAGGAAAAGCAACCAAACATGTCTTCAGGGGATTGACAGAAAGCCCAGTATCAGAACACCAGCTCTCCACCACTTTCAAGGCCGAGTTAATGAAGCCAGTGACCACCGGGCCAAACTTGCCCCTGGCCACAATGGCAATATCATCAGCATAGCCAATACAGTGGACCCCAATGCTAGATAACTTAGCCAACAAGGAGTCCACCACAATACACCATAATAAAGGTGAAAGAACCCCACCCTGGGGAGTACCAGCAGAAAGACGTGCCACCAAGGTGTCCCCCAGAAGCGAAGCAGAGATAAGCCTGTACGAGAGTAGATTATCAATCCACTGACAGACAGTTTTATCAACACCCTTGGAGGCAAGGGCAGACAAAATCGTACCAGAGGGAACTCTGTCAAAGGCTCTCTCGATGTCAAGAAAAACAGCAAGTGCCACTTCCTTACAGCAGACACTTTTCTCGACAGTAAAAGCAAGATCATAAAGAGCAGTAGTAGTAGATCTGCCAGGCTGATAGGCATGCTGATTTACAGACAAAGGGGAACGACTAAGCAACGTATCCCTAATGTGCCTATCAATAAGCTTCTCAAGAGCCTTTAAGAGAAAAGAAGAGAGACTAATAGGTCTAAAAGACTTAGCCTCAAAATAGTTGTCTTTTCCGGGCTTAGGGATAAATACAACACGAGTGTGCCTCCACAAAGTGGGAACATACCTTAAAGCAATGCAAGCCCTAAAGATCTTGCATAAAAAAGGAGAAAGCAGTGCAATGCCTTCCCTAAGAAGGATAGGAATAATACCATCCATACCCGGAGTTTTATAAGGTCCAAAAGACTTAATAGCCCAAACGACCCTATCATAGGTTACAATCTTGCGTGTAACATCCCAAGCCTCTTTATCACTGACAAAAGCAGGAGCAGGAGAGGGGATACACACATTGTCAAGAATGACACAGTTCGGGAAGTGAATCCTGAACATCTCAGACAAAGTCTCACTGCCCGACTCAGAGAAGTGACCATTATGCATCTTAACACAGTTAAGGTTAGATGATTTGTTTTTAGCCAAAAGTTTAACCAATTTGGCAGAAGCAGACAAATCATTGATATTGCTGCAGTAGTCCTGCCAAGAAGATTTCTTGGCACACCTAATCGCTTTATTAAAGCTGGTGAGAGAAGCTTTATAAGCTTGCCAGTCACCCGTTTTCTTGGCTTTATTGAAAAGCCTCCTGCAATTTTTACGCAAGTGAGTGAGCTCAGTCGTCCACCAAGGGACACGCCTCCGGGCAACAACTGTGCTCACCGGACAAGACTCATTATAAGAAGAGCAGATAGCCCCAGTTAGGGAGGAAACGGTGTCATCAATATCACTAGGAGAAGATAACTTACCGCTGATATTCCTCAAACAAAGTTTGAGCTTCTTTCTGTAGGAACCCCAGTCAGCTCTGCGCGGGTTCCTACCTTGACTCTTCACAGGGATGAGTCCTTTAATGGAAAAAAGAATTAGTTTATGATCAGATAAAGTAATATCATCCGACACATGCCAATTCTCAATAAGATCATAACAATGACCATTACAAAGTGAAATATCAAGAACTTCACTTCTATTACTGGTAACAAACGTAGGTCTGTTTCCCTTGTTAAGAATAAATAAATTATACAGCAAAATATATTCCAAAAGCTCATCACCCCGAGGATTGCAGTTAGTGCTACCCCAGACAGTGTGGTGAGCATTAGCGTCACAACCAATGACAAGCTTTGTGTTCGCAGTACAGTACTCAATCAAAGATTTAGCACTGGCCGCAAGAGGATCACTGCTATCAAATGGAAGATAAGCAGACAAGAGAACCACGCTGTCGTCGTTCAGACTAATCTTGACAGCAACATTATCTTCATCAAGATAATTGGCTAAGACTAAGGCATGAAGCTTGGCATTAGTTACAATACAGGCTCTAGGCCTGACAGCAGTAATATCATACAATATATTAAAGCCTTTAACATTAAGACCAAGGATCTTCCCATTGAGAGTCCAGGGTTCCTGAACAAGAGCTATATCAACCAATCCATCAGCAAGCCGCTTGCACAGGAGTGCGGAGGCACCCTTACTGTGATGGAGGTTAATCTGAGCAACATTAATACAATCCAGAGCACAAGCAGGAAGGAAGAAAAAGCACAAAGCTATAGCAATTTAGCTGGTAGGATTGGGGCAGTGCACAGACTCCTCCAAACCCTCGACAGCCAAAATCTTATCAGCCTCATCACCAGAGAGAGGCTGAAGAGTAGAATCGGAGTCTGAGTGAATACCTAACTCACCCAACCCAGAAAGACCAACACTACTCACCTTAGAGGAGGCGTGGCCCTCGTCGGATGACATAACCACGTCCTCAGTCTCCTCCACATCTGAAGCAGCCGCAGCCGACGCAGGCTTCTTATTAGGGTCCCGGAGTATCTTGAAGACACCCCGGTCCACCCCCGTATGAGCACTGAAGTCTGCCTTCCGAATCGCTTCAGCAGCCTCACAGTCAACCTCAAAGATAAAGTTAGTATAAGTACTGACCTGTGGCCATCGTTAATATTATGACGCAAAAAACTATGCCGGTGTCATTCACGATCAGAAAAGAAAAGCGTGACAGTTCGCAGTGAAAATTCCTAATATTCAAAATGTCTCATTTCTGCATCATACTCTTTTTTTAGATTTAAGTTATGCCATTAATACCTTAGATACTACATGATGTGCAGAACCGTTTTATTTTATAATTAAATAGTTGTGTACCCGCTCGTCGCAAGGCAGGAAGAGAACATTTTCCTAAAATGTGATCATAACTCTTGTGAGAAAACAGAATCTCCAAGAAAAAAGAAAGTTCTGTTACAGTCTTTTTTGTTGAAACTACCGCGGGATATATTAACGCGACGTAGACTTACTTACTATTTTGTTAGCTGTGATGTAAGACGGTTGTTGAAGAATGAATAGAAGGCTTAGTTTCACGAAATATTTATTAATGCGGTATATTGTGCTTTGATCAATATTGCCATAGCATATCTACTTACTATTACTTATACTATCTTTTACTGATACCCGTACAATATATTTTCGTTTTGCAACCGTTAATGCTTCGTTTAAAGAAGCGGTTTAGATATTTGCCACTAATGTAGTTTTTTATTCTTTGCAATTTATGCATTAGCATAAATGATAATCATTTCCCTTTATGGTTGGCACTAAATCAGCTCTGAATAAATTTTTACGCATAATTCTTGTCAGATTGGCGTATCTAGCACCAGGGCCCTATTATCGCACGGGCAAACCGGGACTTTGCCCAGGGGCCCCCGGCTCGAAATGGCCCCAAAATTCAAATGTTGTTCTTTTTTTATAAAAAAAATTTATGAAAAATAAAACAAATTTCATACATGGTAGGGGGGCCCAAAAAATTCATCAATGCCCGGGACCCCCTGTTGGTCATAATCAGGCCCTGTTTAACACCGCAATATATTTCCTGCTATTCGAAAACGTGACCCGTTTAAAATCTCAATTGAAAATAATGCTGGATAATTCACTTGTGAAAAAACAGCATTCAATTATTTTTCTGGCAACGTAAAGTAAAATATAGAATTATTTCACATGCGCAGCGTATGTTTTGCTTGTGAGTCCGTTATTCTGATTGAGTTTCGAAAGGGGTTTTAAACTCGTGACGTCTAAGTGGCGCACATTTCACATGCGATAACTCGGTTATTTTTAAATAATTTTATTTATTTATTTTCAACTGGCAATTTTAATCATTGTTACTGTCTCCAAGACAACCAAACCGCAAGATATCATACCGAAATTTTTAAGCTGCTGTGATTGAAATGAAAATCCTTCTTTTACTTAAAAATTCGTAAAAAATCACCTAATTTACATTTTCCTCTGGTTTTTCTTTTAAAAGAGGGCGAAATGTATGCTCCGTCATTTGACAAAATATAAAAAAGTTATGATGGATAGAATTCAAGATGCAGCAATTTTAAAAATATTTTACGAAAGTCAGCGTCAAATTTACTTTTATTTGAAAAATTCCCAAAAATCTAAAAATTATGTTACACAGTCCGAACAAACAATTTTTGAAAAAAATTTTCTCCTCTATCCGATGATGTAAATTTCGTTTTCTTGCGAGTGCAATTACCGACGTTATTACGTATTAAGCGAGAAAAATCGCTAAAAATCGGACAAAACATAAAATAGAACATTTTCTAATTCGAATTTCGGAAAAATCGCTCCGAGGCGTCTTAGGATCTGTCCCAGTGAAGCCGTATGCAAAATTCGGTAGGTCTGCGACCAACAATCTCGGCGCAATGCGATCGAGAGACACGCGCAAGAACATTGGTGGTCACAAACTTACCTACCTACATAGCTACATACAATGTTTACTCTCGGATTTTATTATATAAGATAGATTTTCTGTTTTATTAGGGGGGAAAAGTATTCTTGCTAGTGTTATAAAGAATGGGAAGTGTTAAATCCAAATGTGTTTTAAGTGCAAATTTAATAAATTTAAGTAATTATTTAGGTTTTCCTCAACACTAAGTTTGACATTGCTTGTAAATAGATTTAATAATTTCAGTGATTTTGAATATATTAATCTAGCCAAAGCTCTTACATGATTACTTGTCCATCAGATGCACACATCCAGTTTTGAAATTCTGAATTAGAAAAAGTGTTGTTTCTTACAAGTACTTTTAAGTTAAACTTTAAAACTTAAATATATCATTTTAAATTACCTATATTTTAGTAAAAAAAAAAATTCTTTTTTTAATGTTCACTGTATAGCCAGTTAAATTTAAAATCTATTATGTACTGACTTTCAATATTTGAAACAAATATAATTTTCTTTAAATAAAATTGTACTTGAAAATTATTCATAACTTGTTAAGGTGTCATCATTGTTACAATTTTACAAATTATCATTGTTCTTATAAAAACAATATTATCATCTGAAAATTCATTTTACTCTTTGGTGTCCCTCTTCTCTCCTTCCTATTTAGGCTTTCCTCCATATTTCTTGACAAAATATTCGATCAAAATGTCTGTATTACCATTTAAGATCAGTATTTATGTTTCTTAGATTGAAAGAAGCTAGCACAACTCGGTTCATATTAGTCAAGAAATAACCTAGAAAACTTAAATTTATTTATGGAAAGGCATTCAGGAAACAAACATATTTTTAATTTACAAAAAGAAAGAAAAAAAAAAAGAACTCTGGGAAAATTATTCAAAGCTGTATTTATAAATTATTCTCAAGTTTCTGTGCATGTCAGAAAGTATTTAAGAAGTAAGCTTGAAAAAATTTTATCACAAACTCCTTTTGCTTTTCACAAATTAGTTTACTTACTTTTATCAGGTAATGAGCTATCATTTCAGATGCATCATTGTTTGTATGTATGTTTATTACTCTTTCACGCTAATTTGACGGATTTGGATGAAATTTGAAATCCCAAGACAATTAAAGTCCTAGATTAACATATATAGGCTTCATTTTATCACGCAAAAAAAAACACTGCTCCTATAATTTAAAAAAATATATATATATTTTACCCCCCCCCCCCCTCCAAAAAAAAAAAAAAAGAATACAATTGAGTTTTTATCACTGAGCAGTCGACGGAACAAACTCATACGCAGTTTTTAATAAAATCATTTTATCTTCTGCTGTGCCTGGATAGTGAATACATCTGAATAAGTTTTTCCTTCTGATATGGATTTATAAGTGTGCTTTTGGGCCAAGCACACAAATCTGAAATCTAGAAGCTCTTCAGAATTAATATAGGATGAAAATGATTTGTACCTTTTTGTAGGTTTTTATCATTAAACCACCTTATTTTTGTAACCAGGGGCGGCCCAACACGGTAAGCATAGCATCTGGGCACTGGCTTCAAAGGGACATCATTTCAAACTCAAAAACTAAGTAGAGCATCTTTTTTACATCAGCAGGGGGGTGCCCTTACCCTAGGGTTGTCCCTATTTGTAACTGTCTTAATTTTAAATTCCATTCAGAATCACTGAGATTTCAGTGCCATGGAGGCCGGTGAGAGATAGGATTCTCTCCAACAAGATTTATTAAGATGGCAAACCAACTGGTCACCAGAGGTGGCTAGTATATGGTAATTATTAAAATAAGAAAGGATTTTAGTCCACAGTAGCTTTGAATAATTTTTTGCAAATTATGAAAAACAGCTTTCTTTTGCCTTGTATGCAGTTAATGGCTGTGTAGTTTTAATATTTTAAACTGCGTATTGTGAATGCGATATATAAAAGTATATGGTTGCCACGAGCCTTGAAAGCCAGTGAAAGTCAGGAAAAATGAAATTGGTCAGGGAAAATTTAAATTTACAGAGGAAAGTCAGGGAAAACTCCAGTTTGGTCAGGGAAAAATATTGAAACTTAACCATTTGAGTCCAAAGCAGTGTGATCGCGCTGTTGAGATTTTATGTCGAGAAAACCCAGTACATTTTGGAAAATTGCAGACAACTGATGATGTGTTACCGATTGTTGAAGTCGTGCGATCAGAATTACTGAAAGAAGTACATCACACAGCTCCTTTTAATGTAAATAGTGCATTTTACAATTGGTAGGTTTACAATTGGGATTCATTGATGTAAAATAAACATAGTGCTACCACACTGCTTGGTATTTCTCGACATAAAATAAAAGAAGTACCACCATGCTGCTTAATTCTTTTCGTACTCATTTAGAGAAAGCACCATTGCATTGTTTGGGATTCTTCGACAGTGTTTTTTTAATTACCCCTGGGACTCAAATGGTTAAGAAAGTAAAATTTACATATTTATGTATGTATTTTCATTGTAAATGGAAAAGAAAAAAAAACAGGAGTGCCTTGGATGGCTATGGGGATGGTGGAGGCCATAATAAAAAGTTTTTAAAAATACTTTATCATATAATTAATAGTACTTACTACAATTTAAGTATTTTTAATCCATTAAGACAGAGAGAGATGTACACTTATATTTTAAAAACATGCATAAAACTCTTTTTAATTTGTAAATTATTATAGTACCCTAAATGCATGTAAAATGTATTATTTTAATAACTACAGTCTTTTATTGCTAATTGGAATGGGTGTGTTGGCATTGTTGCGTGTATTTTTTTAGGACTGTGATGGTCAGGGAATTCTATCTATTGTGGTCAGGGAAACTGATTTCAAACTTTTTGTGGCAACCATGAAGTAGTGCATAAAGAATTTTTTTTTTTTTTTATGGTGGTGTTTTGAATTTAGCTAAATTAATATTTTCTTTCTTTCTTTCTTTTTTTTTTTTTTTTTTTTTTGTATCACTCCTTTTCATACTTCATATTTTTCTCAAAATCTTCTGCTTTCACATTCATGTGAAATTTCTCTTATGCCATCTAAATTAATAAAGTTGGGTTAACCATAAAGATTAACTTGTTAAATTAGATTTGATTTTATGAAAATGGAATTAAATAAATAAATATAATACATTTGCTTTTGGCAGTAGTATCTTTTAGATATTATACAAAATGTTTGTATGCTTGAAAATCATGTATTTTCATATTTAATATATTTTAGTAATATATTCAATTAGTTTGTGTATTTATTTTTCATCACTAAAGTAATAATGTTGATGCCTTATAATTCAAATCAAAGCAAATTATAAATTAAACATATTAGAAAAATAGTCTTTTTTAAAGTTGTTGTCCGAGAGTTATATAATTATGCATTCAGATTAAAACGTGAAAATTATTTACACATGTGCAGCAACATAGGTTTCTTGTATCTTTTAGTATTTTTTACATTTCTGTAGAGTTCATATGTGTGCAGCAGAAAACAGATTAATCTCTTTTTTTTTTTTATTATGTGTAGTAAATAAACAGTGCTGTTGCAATCACTGTATGCTAAGTAGTACTGTATACTTCAATTTATTAATTTATTTTTCATTTAATGTATTAAACCTCAGGAGTTGGTCCAGATTTGTCTGAAGAAACTCTACTTAGAAGCATCGCTACTGCCTTACATGTAAGTGGGCAGCCCATTGTTGGACAGACTAATGCAAGAATTGCAGTGGATAAGAATCCTAGTGTTTATATTAATCCTGAACAACCTCTTGTGCAGGTGTTGTATATTTTATCACTTATTAAGCTTACATATAAATATATTTGAAGTACATGCTACAGTAAAATTATTTGTTTTAAGCTGATTACTTATTATAAACATAATATTTTTTACTCTATTTGAATAAACTTTTAATATATAATTTTGAGCAGGCCCTGTGTCCACGTGTACACCCCCCCCCCCAAGAAAAAAGAGTAACCAAAGGGGGAAAAATGTTAATATAAAAAGGAAACAAACATAAACATGTGCAAACTCCTAACTTGTTACAACCTTCTAACAAAGTCCTGTCTTGAAACGAAGGGAGAGAAGCAGCAGTAACCTGTTAACTGTAAGAGGGTAACTACATGACTACTAGAAAACAAGGCAAGGAAAAACAAGAAGAAAATAGATGCAAGGGCTCCCAACAAAACAACATAAATAACAAACAAGCATAGTAAAGGTTGCAAACCCAGGTGTGGAATTATATCCAGTGTTCTGCAAATGACCTCAAAGACATGCAAATGTTCTGCCGGCATTGTCCAAATCTGGCAGACCATGGTAAAATGCAAAATAGATATAAAAATTCTGCAAAAACTGAAAAGAGGAACCAAAGCACAAAAGGCACACATCGCTTTAATTGTTCTACAGAGTATATAGCTTTTTTTTTTTTTTTTTAAAGGGTGGAATGTTCTGAATAGGTTGTGATTATTCTACGATGTGTGCTGCATTTTTAAGCAGTTTCTGCTCCTGTGTTACAGGCAAAACTATCTAAAGATGAATACAAAAAATGAAATGCCATGAATTACAATATGGTGCACTACTGTGAATCACTATCAGTCAATCATAAACTAACAAGGAGTGCTCATTTTTTTACAACGTGGTGCATGATTCAGACTGTCCACAGAGAGAATAAGAGTTCTACAGGAGTTTGGAAAATTGAATACTGGCTATGTCATGAGGTAATAAATAATCATACAGATAGTCAAGCAGAAGTCAGGGATAAGCATAAAGGAAGCTATCAGTATTCTGTGTGTCACAGCCACATGATGGGAATTTTCTGAGAAATCTTCTTTGTAAGAAGTGAATTTTCTATGATTGATCTAAACCTGGACGATAAAATGACCAGAAAAATCATACTTTTAGGAAACTTTGTTTATATGCCTACCAACTTTAGAGAAATTCCAATCTCCAAAATTTCTGTGATACAGCTGTCCTAAAGAGCACACCATATCCACCAAAAGAATAGGTGTGCAACAAACCTGTATCTGTCAGTTCAGTGCCAACCCAGAGATAAACCTGCTCATTGCCATCTATATCAACATGAGCAGGAGTCACAAAAAGTTTAAATGTTCTATTAGGATCATTATGAGGTCCAAATTTAGCAGTTCATAAATTTCAATGATGATCTTGTTATAATTAAGGATTTTACAAACTACTTCAAAAGCACTCTTGCAATCAGAAATGATATAAAACTAGCTGCGTGCCCGTTCTCCGCACAGTAGGAAACGAAACTTTTTCTTCCATGTATAATTCGAATTGATTCCAGTGATTTGGAATCTATAAATAAGCAAAATGATTTGACTCTTGACGTAAAGTTACTCATTAGTTATTCGTAAAGTTAGTATAAGTACTGACCTGTGGCCATTGTTAATATTATGATGCAAAAAACTATGCCGGTGTCATTCACGATCAGAAAAGAAAAGCGTGACGGTTCGCAGTGAAAATTCCTAATATTCAAAATGTCTCATTTCTGCATCATACACTTTTTTAGATTTAAGTTATACCATTAATACCTTAGATACTACATGATGTGCAGAACCGTTTTATTTTATAATTAAATAGTTGTGTACCCGCTCGTCGCAAGGCAGGAAGAAAACATTTTCCTAAAATGTGATCATAACTCTTGTGAGAAAACAGAATCTCCAAGAAAAAAGAAAGTTCTGTTACAGTCTTTTTTGTTGAAACTACCGCAGGATATATTAACGCGACGTAGACTTACTTACTATTTTGTTAGCTGTGATGTAAGACGGTTGTTGAAGAATGAATAGAAGGCTTAGTTTCACGAAATATTTATTAATGCGGTATATTGTGCTTTGATCAATATTGCCATAGCATATCTACTTACTATTACTTATACTATCTTTTACTGATACCCGTACAATATATTTTCGTTTTGCAACCCTTAATGCTTCGTTTAAAGAAACGGTTTAGATATTTGCCACTAATGTAGTTTTTTATTCTTTGGTGATTCTTTGCAATTTATGCATTAGCATAAATGATAATCATTTCCCTTTATGGTTGGCACTAAATCAGCTCTGAATAAATTTTTACGCATAATTCTTGTCAGATTGGCATATTTAGCACCAGGGCCCTATTATCGCACGGGCAAACCGGGACTTTGCCCAGGGGCCCCCGGCTCGAAATGGCCCCAAAATTCAAATGTTGTTCTTTTTTTATAAAAAAATTTATGAAAAATAAAACAAATTTCATACATGGGAGGGGGGCCCAAAAAATTCATCAATGCCCGGGACCCCCTGTTGGTCATAATCAGGCCCTGTTTAACACCGCAATATATTTCCTGCTATTCGAAAACGTGACCCGTTTAAAATCTCAATTGAAAATAATGCTGGATAATTCACTTGTGAAAAAACAGCATTCAATTATTTTTCTGGCAACGTAAAGTAAAATATAGAATTATTTCACATGCGCGGCGTATGTTTTGCTTGTGAGTCCGTTATTCTGATTGAGTTTCGAAAGGGGTTTTAAACTCGCGACGTCTAAGTGGCACACATTTCACATGTGATAACTCGGTTATTTTTAAATAATTTTTATTTATTTTCAACTGGCAATTTTAATCATTGTTACTGTCTCCAAGACAACCAAACCGCAAGATATCATATCGAAATTTTTAAGCTGCTGTGATTGAAATGAAAATCCTTCTTTTACTTAAAAATTCTTAAAAAATCTCCTAATTTATATTTTCCTCTGGTTTTTCTTTTAAAAGAGGGCGAAATGTATGCTCTGTCATTTGACAAAATATAAAAAAAGTTATGACGGATAGAATTCAAGATGCAGCAATTTAAAAAATATTTTACGAAAGTCAGCGTCAAATTTACTTTTATTTGAAAAATTCCCAGAAATCTGAAAATTTTGTTACACAGTCCGAACAAACAATTTTTGAAAGAAAATTTTCTCCTCTATCCGATGATGTAAATTTCGTTTTCTTGCGAGTGCAATTACCGACGTTATTACGTATTAAGCGAGAAAAATCGCTAAAAATCGGACAAAACATAAAATAGAACATTTTCTAATTCGAATTTCGGGAAAAATCGCTCCGAGGCGTCTTAGGATCTGCCCCAGTGAAGCCGTATGCAAAATTCGGTAGGTCTGCGACCAACAATCTCGGCGCAATGCGATCGAGAGACGCGCGCAAGAACATCGGTGGTCACAAACTTACCTACCTACATAGCTACATACAATGTTTACTCTTGGATTTTACTATATACTAGCTGCTTGCCCGTTCTCCGCATGGTGGGAAACGAATATTTTCCTCACACATATAATTCGAATTAAACCCAGTAATACGGAATCTCAAAATGTGAAAAAAATACTTGAATCGTGACTAAAAGTTGACGTCATGAGTGCAAATCTGAGATGATTGCAACCTGATGACACAAAAACTTTGTCAGTGTCACTGGCGATCAAAAAAGAAGATCCTTATAGTATGCAAATGAAACTTCTCTCTTTCGAAAAATGCCTGATTTCTACTTCATATAATTTTGTTTTTTAAGCTTAATTATAGCATTTAATATATACCAGATGAATAAATTACATGATGTTGACAACTATTTTATTTTATCTTGCATTTCCTAAAGCGTGGACAATGCATTAGCGCAGTTATTTTGCAGATGACTTTATTGAATTTCACCTAAATTAACAAAACCTACATGAAATAATATAAGCACCATGTACGTTATAAGCTAAAATTGCACACAGTTTTCGTGAAAATCGTCCCATTTCAAATGAAAACATTGTGATGTAACTTCTGCGATAAAGTTTATCACCCATACTAAACTCTTAATGCAGTATCACACTTGTTACATAAAACTGGCGTTGGTCTCACTGTCAACTCGCACTAAATAAATAACTAATTTCATGTTTTATTTTTAACAATTTACAGTAGACCCCTTCATAACACGAGTCTACAACACGAATTCGTAGAACACGGCGAAAAAATTATGATCGTTTTTGTGTAACACGTTAAAAGGGACTCGTACAGCACGGTAAAATGAGACACATGTTCTGATATTATGACGCTTTAGCTCCTGTAATTAACATAACTTTTGAATGGCAATACCAAACATCATTGTATTTCTACGGAGTGCAAATAAGTTTTGCCGCGATTATTCCGCGCAATCCGCACTCCAGGTGGAGTATTGCGTACAACACGGATACACACGGATACACGCACAACACATATAGGACCCGTACAACACGGATTCCTATAACACGGAACGTATCTACCGTGTTATAGGGAATCTACTGTAGTTGCATAGTGTCAAATTCAGAAGAAAATTCTAGGTTACCGTATTTAGTAATATTTCATCTCACCTTGGTGGCAAATATCCGAACTGTATCAAAAGTAAACTTTACAAAATTTTTATTCTGTATAACCCTCGAAAAAACTTCGGTGTTTACCATCTACGACGGTTTTTCATGACGTGACAACTTATGCTTGCGTGCAGTGGCGTAGCCAAGGAGGGGATAGGGGGTCGCAACCCTCCATGAGGAGTTTTTTGCCATACAAAATGTATATTCTTCACTCCCTTATCACACACGCGTATCCATACATATATGTGAGCTGCAGTAGTCGTAACACCCCCATGAAAAATTTCTGGCTACGTTACTGCTAGCGCCATAATTCATCATTTTTCTTTTCATGTATCAGTGATCAATATACTTCAAGATGAGAATCTCCATTGAAAAAAAAATGTTCTAAAAAATCTGACCCCAGAAAACTGATTAACACAGTGGGGTTACCATGGGCCCAACCCAGAAAAAAATTTCGGGGGAGGGGGGGTGTACAGAAATTAAATTTATAAATTCACAAAAGATGAAAAAGGCCCAATTTTTCACAAAAACGCTTCATTATTATTGTTTTGTTAACAAAATTTTAGATTTCGGGGGGGGGGGGGGGGACACCCTTGGTCCCCCCGGGTACAGCCTGGGGGTTACACAAATACGCGCCGGACATACGCTCTTGTTTATGTCCGGAGGAGCATGTACATTAGTACTTGTCTACTGCTCCGGATAATCTGCCAGCAAGGCAGCAAAAATTGACATAAAAATGGCATCCACACGCGAAGGAAATAAAATTAAAGGTATATAGAATTACATGAAAACTTCGATTATTTTTAAAGTGCATGCCCCTTACAGTTCCATTTGTTTCACATTTGATGCGTTTTACTTTTACGAGTCTTAAAAGCTGTAGAAATGAGTGGTTTCACTTAATTGTTAAATTTAATAACTTAAGTGGCAACAATGGATTCCGTTGCTACGGAAACTATAAAAATGGAACATGAAATGAGTTATTTTTGTTTACTTTGCTAGAACTGCCATATTAGTGTCAATAACGCCCCCAGTCGATGCCAAATAGCTCAAATCACAAATTAAACTTGGCGCTAAGGGCAATTCGCAATACCCTGTTTGGCGGAATTTAAAAAAAAAAATATCTATGCATACGCTAGTGACATCGGCTCATCTCAATTGTGGAATGGAATTAATAATATGTACAGAGTTGCACTATATTTCAATATTTTTCGCCAACTTTGCTAAGAAATGTACTAAAGTAGGAATCAACATACATGTCAATTCGTAAAACAAAAAATATATTAGACAGTATTAATTACGCCTTTCTAACAGTTTTTAGTAAAAGAAACTTCCGTAGCGCTGCTTTAACAAATAAGAATCAATTATTTTTTACACAGTACTTCGATCGCCAAATGCCAACATACACCATTCAATTTTCTGAAATTTGGCGGAATTCCTCTAACTTAAATCAGTTTACTTAATTTGGTGAAAATTCTATAGATCGTTTAAAATCGCCTTAATAACTGCATTATTTCTGTATGAAAAATTGAAGTATAGCGCCGTAAATTTTATACTTGTTATTAAAAATACTATGTCGTTACGCTCTCAGTAATTTGCGCCAAGCCCAAAACTGTACAAATCGGTAGAACCTATTACTTTCTCAAAATCGCCAAATGAGCCTTTTTTTTTTTCGGCCAAACTAAAAAATATACACATTAGTCTCGGAAATCTCTCAATCCCTTATTCTTTTAGACATAAAAAACATTGAATTCCAGCTCTGATTTAACATGAACGCAATATTTTAATTAAAAAATAACTTTGTAAATAATCTAAACAGAAAAAAATCATTATTTTTTTTTTTACTGCAGGAGTCTAAATAATTTAATAAAATAGCCAAACATGGCAACCTCGATGCTTATTTCTCACTTTTTTGACTACAGGGGTTACAATCACGGAATTGCGGAGAGCAAAAATTAGAGTTTTTGATGGGGTTTTTTATTAATATCTCCTAAACTAATTTGAATTTCGAAATTTAAATTAGCGGAGGTTCTTTCTCGAAATTTTCTGAATTCGTGGATACCTCGTTCGAAACTCAACTCCCTGCCGTTTAGGAGGAGATGATGTTACACACACACACACACACAGACGCGCACAGATTTTAATAGTATAGATAAGATTAGGAGAGATTGTATATGTTGGCTCAACGGACTCTGCCTAAAATGGCGACAAGTTCAGCTGAGATGACAGCCATGATCAGCAAGCCTAACTTACTCAGAGTTAAAAAGGGAAGAGTTGCATCAACCTCGTTAAGCCTACTGCCATCTGTAAAGACACTTCAGATATAAATCACAGCAGCAGACTTAGAGAAGATCAAATAGGAAAGCATTTATTACATTTTTTTTTTTCAAATGGCAGGCCTTAACAATGGCTTGGAGGCATTGGCCACCACTAAGGCCGGTGCTGTTGCTCACTTTATTATGGGGGCACCTAGTAAATGGACCAACGTTGCCCCCTATGAAGGGACGATGACATCCACGCCCAGTCGGAGATCGAATGTCAACTGCCAGGAGTTAACCCGAAACCGTAGTACAGTACTCTATTCATCATACAAGCTAGTCGGTACATTTATTACATTAAGCAGTGTTTTCATTAAAGGACGAGAATGCAAGAAACTCACATTTTTTTCTTTTTCTCACATTAAAAAATTGTTACTGCAAGAAATTCACTCACCCTACAAATCAATTTCATTCTGTGCAAAATTCTTGCATTTTGAAAGATTCAGGTGCTTTTTAAAAAATGCTTCCATTTTTCATATGCCAAATTGAGTGTTTACTCGACAGGGACAAATTCCCATTTATGAATACCCTACACACTGGGTATTTACCCAACCCAAATCTATATTAAGAACTTCTCACCCATTAAAAAAAAAATCTCGCTCAGTGTTGGGGAAAGGGTGAGAAATTCTCACCCATTTTTTTCCCGTATTGAAAACCCTCATGAGGAGAGTTTGTATATGGAACTTCCTTCGCAAAGGGGCTCCATATTTTACTGTTTAAACATAATATCTGCTGAATTATGTTTTAAAGAATACATGATGAGCTCAGACACTTTAAGACGGATCGGGAGAACACCAGCAATAACGCACTGAGAAATGGAAGGAGCAGTCTTATAAGTGTGAATCACTGAAAGGGCAACATGCTGGATATTGTCAAGAGCTGTACTGGTCTTACAAGTTCCAACCAAATAGGTGCACTATAAAGGATTATTTTCTCTATACAAATTGTACATATATTTTCCCCGATATGTTTATAGCCCAAGTGTCCCTAGAATCATGATTTAGCTTGTGTTAAAATTTGAATTTCGTTAAAGAAATAATTCATATGTTCTGTCCAATTGATCCTATTCTCAATTATGATGCAAGATACTTCAGATGTTTCTTTACTTTGATATTATGATAAAGAAAAAAACAGCATGCTGTAGACAGAAATTTTAAATGTCAACAACATGTAATTTGGGTTAGAAAGAAAAATTTCTTATAAATGTTAGCAG
The DNA here is from genome assembly GCA_038373885.1 of Cheiracanthium punctorium. Taxonomy (NCBI): domain Eukaryota; kingdom Metazoa; phylum Arthropoda; class Arachnida; order Araneae; family Cheiracanthiidae; genus Cheiracanthium; species Cheiracanthium punctorium. The sequence continues at coordinate 491,953 of JAWZYV010015393.1, read as the reverse complement.
AAGCTAGATGCACAAGGAGTTTCTTTTTTTCATTTGTTTGTTTGTGAAAATTTTTTCATTGTTTAATGAACCATATGAAAAGAACAATATTCGACAACATAATAATCAGAAAAACCAGCCAAAGTCTGGGTGCCATTTTAGAATTCCTTTGTCTTCAGTACTCACCACAATAAAGAGTCAAGTGGATTTAAATCCTGATTGCTGGAAGGATAATCTTAGTTTTCTGTGAAATCCGGCACATTTTCTTTCAAACATTGCTTTGCCTTCACTTTATGAGCAAAAGCAGTCTTTTTGAAAACTTCAATCATTTTCATTGAAAAAATTAATTTTCTAGGAAAGGACTTTTGGCTCTATGATGATGTCTTGATAAACTTTTGCCATGGTTTCAACTCCTTTCCCTTAAAAATAAATCCTCATGAAACTTTTATTGCTGACACTTGACCAAACTATTATGGACGCTAAATAAATGAGCTTTGAATGCATATTTTCTTCTCTTCAGCTTTTTGAGTAATTCTTGCATATACAGTACCATACTGGCTATTGAAAGAATCTTCAACCTCAAAACATTTCTTGTTGATAACAGAATTTGTCTATGGCCAACATGAACATGCCACTGCAACAGTACTTTTGCTTTAAGGTACCATTGGTGCTTTAAGTAATATGTAAGAGATTGGCTTGTTAATCTAAGATAACATCTTAGTATAAGGTCGTCCTTTACTTTGCAGCACACTGTTCTTTTTGGCACGTTCTTTGGTTTAGCAAAAAGAATCTGTTTTCAATAAGGATTTCAATGCACTCTATCCTTAACTGCTTTGATGAGAGCTGGTGTTCCCTCTGAGAATAGATGGCTGCTTCTCTGTCATGATCTGCAATGCTAGTCTCAGAAAATCTCTTTATTTTTCATAAATGAATAGTTTTTTCTAATCTAAATTTTTAAAAGCCTTAAAAATCTCTGACAGGTTTCTTTTTCGATGCAATAACTAATGTAGGTTTGTGTTCGACGTTCTTTCTACCATGTTAAAGGTCATAACTGATTTATAATAAAATACATGAAAGATACAATGCTTTTGAAAATGCTGCCGATGATCATCTGCTGACACAGAATGGTAAAATTTAAATTCACATGCTGCATTAGAGTAACAGAAGATCTCATCAATTTTTATTGCAGAACTTACAGCACAACTAGACAGAATGGGATAAAATCCTTCTAGGGTGAGATTAGACCACACCTCGTTAGGCCAATGTCGCGCTTAAAAGTGCGACGTGCGATGCAGAACAATCACAATCTTTGCAGAATATTGCATCTTTTAAAAGAGAGAAGAAATAAAAAGAATATGTTCTGCAGAACAATTAAAGGGAATTGCCTTCTATGCTTTGCTTTCTCTCCACTTTTTGCACAATTTTTATACCTAATTTGCATTTTACCGTGGTCTGACAGACTTGGACAAAATGCCTGCAGAACATTTGCAGCTGTTTGAGGTCATGTTGCAGAACACTAGATATAAATCTGATGTATATGACTTACTTTTGCCACTGTTTTTTAACCCTCTGAGCGTCTTGGAAATGGGCAAATAATGTAAAGTTGTTTTCACAGCAAAATTTTCATGCAGCTTTAAAATTATTTAAAAAATAAAATTTTGATAGGAAGATTTGTAATTATTAAAAAGTTAACTCCTAAAATACCCATAAGCTTTAATATCGAAATATATTTCATGATGCCTTGGTGTTATAAATAATTTAAATTACAGATGCATTGCAGTGAAAACTGGAATGAAGTGAACGGGATTTTACGTCTCAGCCGCTTGGAGGGTTAATGTGTCAATACAAATTGTATAGAACATAAAAAACAGCTGATAATTGTTAGTGTGTTCAGTAACGTGCAAAAATAAATACCCTCTTTTCTATTAAATCACTATGTTTGCATTTTACATTTGTATTAACAATACTACATAAAAAAGTTTTTTAAAAAAATCATAAAATAATGGAGAAATGTGCTTTTTGCATGTCTATGATCAATATTAAAAGAATAAACCCTAGGTCAGTGTTTTAGGAATACCCTGTATGCAGGGTGAGAAATTGGGAGCAAAAATCTAGGCGTCAATGGCACCTAACTTTTTTTTCCGGTTGCCAAACTGTCTCGTTCAGGTGCATTTTCGAAAACCTTTGTTTTGTTTATATGCATAAACTATAAACAGGCAGGCTTAATGATCATGTACAGTAATAATAAAGAAGATCAGGATTATTAAAATTAAGATACAGTAATAAAAAGTAAGTAAATATAAAAAATTATTTTTTATAGCTTTCCACCTATGCATCCAGAATAAAATATTATGATACACTTTACAAGAATGTGGTCTTTAGTTATAGTTTAGAAGTATTTTATAAATTGTTGCTATATAGCTACAATGCCTATGGTATATAAAATTATGCAGTATACGTGTACTGGCTTCAAAATGTTACCTGATCAACCACCACTATAAGCAAACAGGTAGTACATCTTAAAATTGTGAAATATGTATTTGTATTCTCAGTGGGTTGAACTGGAGTTGGGAGAGGGTCTATGAAAGTTTTCAATGTCACCAAGAAGGATTTAATATTTTATCTAGCTATTTTATCTTATTAAATTTTTTTATTTAAATTACTTAAAACATATTTTATACAAACTGAATTTTATCTTATTAAAAATTTTTATATTTAAATAAAAAGTTTTTATTTTATATTTTCAAATAACTAATTCCATTTAAGTTATTTTAATTTACATTATCTCATAAATGTGTTTTATTTAAAAAGATAAATTTTATTAAGTTTAAATCATCAAGTAACATTTTTATTCAAATAAAATTTTTATTTTAATTATCGTAATTTAGGCCCGGAAGTCCGAAATTTATAATTTCCCAAAATCCAGACATTCTGCTAATGTCTCCCAGCCCCCAGACATGCAAATAAATATGTAAATATTCTTTCGTTTTTTCACGGAATTGGCTTAATTAATTGCAGTCAATCCATGTATTGTTTTCAGTCACACACTTAGCCAGTTATTGCAGCGCTGCAACGCGCCACGGCAAATAAAATCCAAGATGCCGACCGGACCATAAACCTGTACTCTCCCGCGGTAAATAATTATATTTAATTAATGAATATTAACTAATCCAAATACCTTTTACACTGCCTTAATTAAAAGGATCTCGCACGTTTATCAATATTGATATCAAGTATTATCATCGCATCTTTCCACACCGTCGCGCCATACAAGCCGAGCTACTGCTAAAACATACATTTGCAAAAAGAATCCAATATGGCGAACGCGAGCTAGTTGTTTCTTCTGATCAACTTCATTAATATACGTGGAGTTAAAAAAATATCGCTAAATTTCTTTACGTTAGAGTAGTCAAACAGAGTTACTTATGCGATTGGTCGCGATGTACGATCAAAGCACTGTTTTTTGTTCCTGAAAAATGTTACTATACGTAAACACCATGATGGGTTTTTGTCATGCGAGACTTTTATAGGAACAGAAAAAGATCATGGACTATTTTGTTCCTTAACCAGATTTAAGATGTTTTTTTTTGGGGGGGGGGCGGTTAAATGATCAGCTGTAACTTTGGAACTACTTACAAGCCGCACCCAGTTATTGGGTTATTGGCTGCATTTTTGTTTCCGAAAAAGAAAAATATTGTTTAATGCTGCAGCGTTATTACCGGAAAATACGGTATATCTTTTAACTTTAAAAGTGGACGTAAATAATCTTTCAAACCTTCCTACGCATTGTTCTGGTTTTAAATTTTCTTTTCATTTTTTGAGTGATTGTCACTTTTTGTTTATTGTTTTTATTTTTTGTAGGCTCTTGTTGTCACTGAAGAGGACATAAAAAAGCAGGAAGAAAAAGTCCAGTTAGCAAGGAAAAAATTGCAAGAATGTTTAAAAGAATTATGCCTTTGATAAATACAAATGTAAGACTTAGTATTATTATTATTGTTTTCAATTTTCATTATTCAGTGCTTATCAGTTTGATTGATTAAAATTTTTCATACTGCTAAAATAACAACTTCTAGCTTTAATATTAATAAAATCTTAATATGAGAATTTATATGCAATCTGTATTCACTTTTTCATTACTAATGTTTAGAAACTTTTTATCTGGGGTTAAATTATCCATTTTTTCATATGAGTGGAAGACATTTTTTGAACACTTGTAGTTGAATGATCAGATTTTTAAAGCTTCTGAATTGTTTTGCTCATATAATTATTTCGCTCATCCTAATATTACATCAGATTATCCAACTTAAAAAAAAAAAAAAAAAAAAAAAAAACCTTCATGTTGCTTTGTCAATTTTCATAGTAGTTTTCTTCTTGAGATGCTTCATGCATGAATCAAAATATTAAGATACTTATCATAATAGTTAAAAAATGGTCTTAATCCAACATCAGAGGTTGCTTTCTCTGTTAGAGGCTTAAAATCTAGATATGTAAAACCAATCTTGTGGCAGCAAAAAGAATCTGCTGCAATAAATGAAAGCTACTCTCAATACATTTCATCTTTAACCAACAAAAGGAAATAACATGTGAAATTTTCAGCACTTGATTTCATGCAGACGATATTTTGAACAGTGTAAAGAAGCTTTTTGAAGCTGAAAGTAAGGAAAAATCGGGAACAAATGGATTTTCATATTTTTAATGTAGTCTGTGTTTATTTGTATATCTCTGTACAAAATTTTAATACGATCAGTTTTATTTGTTTAGGAGTAAACTTTGAACATACATACATTCATTTATATTTATATAATTTGTTTTAATAATGGGTTTATTGTGTATTAATGTTAAGATTTTGAACATTCCTTTAAAATAAAAAATTCCTTTAAAAACTTGTTTTTTAAAATGTATATTTTACAGGAAGTTTAGAAAAGTCATAATAATAAAAATCAATTATCCTTTTTTTTTTTTTTTTAAGTGGTTACTTTTAAGAAAAGTTACTTAACAGTGACATATAATTTATTGATTCACTATGCAGTTTATTGGTTTTTGATGGAGAAAAAGACAAGGTGTGTGTGTAATCTATTCTACTCATATTAAAATATTGTATTTGTCTGTACATTCAATATTTTTTTCTGATATTGAGAATGTATCCCTAACTTTATAATCATAAAAAAAAGCTGGTGTTTTTATATTTTTTCTGTGTGTAATTTTGTTTGAATCTAATAAAGTAAATTTTTAATGATTAAATTTATTTTAACAAAACTTGGCATGCATAAAGTGCATTTTGATCAAAACCTGTCTTTTAAAATTGGAAATATAGGGTAAAGATTGTATAATAGTGTGCTCCTGATTTATTCTTGTGAAAGAATCCAGTCAGTAACTTAATAGATATGTTTTGTAGTACAAAATGGTTTTCAGGATTTGTAAATTATATGAGAAAGATCTGTTAAGTCCTTCTTGAAAAATCTGTTAAGTCCTACATGTGTCCTTAGTAAATTTTAAGTTGTATTCAAAATTATTTCCTTTACAGCACACAGCTTTTTTAAAAGGTTATATCTGAAAGTACTTACTGAGGTTAATAACTGATTTATGATTCTTGCCTCTATTCAAAATACTTACAAAGATCTATAATGTTGTTTGCTATTCAGTAAAAATTAAATCTCTTAAAATTCCCTTATGGATCTACCTTTCCGCAGAAATACCATAAAATTTGTTGAATGTCACATAATTTCTTATTGATGTAAATTATGTGAAAACAGCACACCTGTTAATTTTCATGTAAATTTTGTTTAATTACATGGTTGAACTTAATTTCATACCAACTCTTGAATAATAATTGGCCTTGCTTATATCTTATTACATTAATTTTTTTCCTATGATTACAAAGTCTGTAGTTTTAGTGCTAATTATCTTAATTCTTGAAAACTGCAGTTTAATTTCTTGTTTTTGCAATAGGTTATTGTTTTATCACACTGTAAAATGGTACCTAACAAATCTACCTAGGCACCCCCTGAAATCATGAGGGAATTACAATTTTTAGAAATATGAGTGAAAACACAAGAAATTTAGTTTGAAAATGAATAAATAAATAAGTAACATGTAAGTTTACATGTATTTAAATACTATTAGTATGTGAACTAATAGTATTTAAATACGTAAAATTATGTTGCATACTTTTATGTCGCATTTTTGGGACATATTTTTCAATAAAGGGTGTTGAGAGATAAAATGACATAGTCATTAATATTTGTTTTTACTCTTCCTTTTTGTGGCATTTTGGCAAAGTTCTCAGATTTTGAAACCTAGTATTGTTTTTCAACATTCACTTTTTTTTCTTCTCTTTCTTTCTTCCCTGTATCCTGTGCAGTGAGTTCATAGACAGACAGTCTTTAACAAATTTTTTTTTTTTGTGAAGCATTCTTTCTTTAAAATACGAAGGAATATTGTATTGACTGTTCTTAATGAATTTCTTTGCAGCTTCGATTATTAAATCATATCCTGTTTCATGGTACTGTACTATCCATTTGCAGAAGTTATGCAAGTAACTAACAGCAGCAATCATTTGAGTTTGTGAAAATTTTCAAACTTTACTAAATTTGGTAATTTGATGTAGTAGTTCATATCATACTTGCAAAAATAAAATGAAATTGAGTCTGAACATTTCATTCAAAATAAACATATGTTCATAGAATCCATCGAACCATCCTGCCAGCTTGTAAATTCTCAATTCAAAGAATTACTTTATAAAATTGAAATAATATCGCTTTTGCATCTTCAATCTGACTTTCCAATCTGGTGTTGGATAAAGTGTTAAATGTTATCTTCAATTTGCCTCTGATGATGTCACATTGTTTTGATGAAGAAAATAAAGTGTATGATTTTTGAATGAAAAAAGTTTTAGCTATTGCCGACAAACTAGCAGCATTCACAAATAAGGAATTCAAGTTTTACCTTTAGCAATCCCACCATGTTCCCCCATTATCATAACTACTTGTACTATTTTGAATGTCTAATCCAAGCTCATTTAATGTGTCTACTAATGTTTTATCTAACTGCCATCCTGTACTGTGACCTGTTTTGGGGGGAAAAGTAGCAAACATTTTATGCACAATCCTCATAAACTAGCCGCCAAGACTGCCAGCTTTGCTGCCCCATACCTTTCTGTTCTTTATACTCAGTGCAGTGTTGACTAAATTTCTGGGCTCATTTCAATGAAAATCATGTTTCTGTGTTTTAACAGTATTTGTCATTAAATTTATTTAGGTTAGGTTTGTAAGCATTTTAGCTGTCATCATAACAGCCAATGTTGAAGCAGCAAATGGATAAAATGTGCTTTAGCATAATGCATGGTGACATTTTTTAAATGGGCGATTAATGTGCGAAGTATTGTAAATTTGATAGTTTAAATCTGTGTAAAAGTCTGAAAGCTCTTGCATTTTTGTGTATCCATTATTGTTGTTTTGCAATCTGGCTACTGCCTTACATATGCTTGCTCCATTTGACGTCATTAAACTATTAATTTGGATTTTTGCACATGCATTATTGTTATTCCAGTAATGTTTACATCTAGCTCTTGCCATTCGCAGCGTGGAAGTATCGTTGATTTTGGTATCGCATACGTTTGCATATTACATAAGTAGATCTAGTTTCTCCATTTGACATCTTGAACTGTTAATTTGGATTTTCATACACGTTATTATTATTGCACTAATTTTTACATCTAGCTATTTCCGTTCATCTGAGCGGAATTCATTCCATCATCATTTTCCAGCATGGAAATATTGTCGATTTTGGCACCGCATACGCTAGCATATTATATAAGTGCCACAGTATTGTAAAATCATTGTCAAAATCCGCTCATTGAGTCACCATAGACACAATATTGGTACAATTTGGACCATGGACATAATATTGGTATTTTTGTTCATGTAGAATTTTTAGCTGCTTAATATTAATATCCTGTAGGTACATTTCTAAATGAAAACTTTTTAACAGTAGGCCTTACAGAAGGTCATAAACTTTTAATCATTGTTTTTCATAATGGATAACAAGCATTGAAAATTGTTATTGTTTGATTTCCTGCAAGATCTTTTTTTGAAGTGAAAGTGTAAGGCCATAAACATTCACTTATGCCCTCCTCTGCCACTGTGTAAAAAAGCCCTAAAATTTTGCAGGAAACTCTTAAAAATAACTTATTTATCTTCTAAGAGCTCAAATAGGTTCTCTGTGTGTTTTCATTATCCCACAGAATTGAATATATTTTTCAATACTCTCTGGAATGGGCATCCTAATCCATGTGTTTGCCATATTTTTCTTCCTTGTTCCTTAAAGCATTTCTTTGGAATTGAAATCTATATTAAAATTGTCTACAAAACTATTTTACAATCTTCAGCCGGCATATTGTGACTATACTTTTAATTTGTAATTATGAACTGTCTCGTTTGCCAGTTTCTAGCCAAATTTGGGAGATATCATATCGCCAAGCTTGGTTCGGTTCTAAAGTTCTTTTTTGGTAGCAAACTTGGTGATCAATTATCAGAATTGCAAACCTTGGGCGACTTTTAACATTTTATTCTCTCAGAAGAATTTTTTGTTGCCTCTTTTCAAATTTATGAAGAAAATATTTGATGTCATCTATGTGACATGATTTTTAAAGTATTCGCATGGAAGCTGCTTTATGTTTTTAAAACAGTGAAGTTTTTTAGATTCCAAAGTAATTAAAGGAGAAGGGGGTTTGGATTCATCTGCATTACAGCTTAACAAAACAGTTAATTTTTTTTTACAGCTTTTTCCATCGTGACGGGCTTCACCCTTAAGTGCCAATGTTTTTTGGGCATCATCTTGTAAAACAAGCTAGTCTCATAATTAAAATTGTCATTATGTTTGTATCCTTTCAATAAAGATAGTTAGTCCTCTTTCCATTGCTCTACAGTTTTTTTTTTTTGCCAATGCTAGCGCTTTCTCCAGGTATGAAACTCTAAGCCGTCCCAGATATTGAATTTCTCCACCCATCCATTTGATGCAGCAAAGTTTTAGATTTTCAAAGTATCTGCGAGAGAAACAGCTTTCTGTCTGAGTAGCTCATTATTAACCTGAATGCTAGAGGCACAGGCTTCTTTAAATCATTGTAGCAAAACACATTGTAATTCTTGAAACTTTCCTTCTTGAATTTGGTTTCTCTTAGAGATTGAATTCTACATTTTGGTTGAGCATCTAGAATTTCTCCTCTTTTTAAAAAATTCCTTTTAAAGTTGACATAATGAAAATAGGCAATGAAAAATTCTTCTGAGAGAATAAAATGTTAAAAGTCGCACAAGGTTTGCAATTTTGATAATTGATCACCAAGTTTGCTACCAAAAAACAACCTTAAAACTGAACCAAGCTTTGAACGGGAATTTGAAAGTGGTCAGCTAAACCATTTTTAATAGTTGATGGATTTTCTTCTTTTAGTAGCATTCACTTTGAAAGGCAAGTATAATTTCTTTCATTTTGCCATTATATTAAGAGAGAAATCTTGAATGTTGCAAGACCTAAAATTTGCTAACTGAAAAGCTAAATTGTTAAAATCCATAGAAAATCTTTGACGTCATCGATGCTACGTGATAAGCTGTTTGATTTCTATCATCACTACCAAAACCACCCCCATTTATTTACAAAGATAAGGGAAAATGTTATGTCTCCTTTCTCATATAAACAGCATAAGAAATAGGGCTAGAACTAACCTCCGGGCACAAACAACGGTACATGCCTTTTCTTTCAAGATTAATGGGTTTTCAACATGGGCAATAAACAGATAAGATACCCTTCTTGAAATATGTGTGTATACTAAAAGAATGTCTTTTGAGAGACAAGAAAGGTCGAAAGTGTGCAGGGGCAAGTAAGGAAAAATTTGCACTGGATTGGTTAATACATTTCATACCATATGTGGCAGATTGTTTATTTGTTAAACCTTTTATTCTAAAAAAAAAATTGGGGACATGGGCAAAATATTATTTTTTGGAGTGAATCATAAACGAATTATATGGTTATTTTCCTAAATAAAGAGCTGAAACCCAGGGTTGGTGTTTCATTCACTTTTTTGTAAAAGCTCGGGATGCTGGACAAATTGGATGAAATGGACGAAATAAAAATAATTGAATTAGAGTATTGCTATGATGCATGTTTTGTTATCATGGGGGAAAAAAAGTTTTCCTGCATTTTAACAAAAATATTAATACATATTTTAAATTATTAATTTAAAGTCATCACATATTAATTATATATAACCCAATAAATTCAAAGAAAATATAAACTACATAGTAAAGCAATTATAGTATTGGCCTGAATATAACTAGACTCCGAAATTTTTCATCAAGATAAATTAGAAAAATCCTATATTTAGGCCTCGAATTTAGTGTGAGTCAGGTTTTTTTACAGAAAATAATCAGTAAAAAAAAAAGCACTGCGTTATACTCGGGCCAATACGATAATTTTATGGAATACTTTGCTGAAAAATTAAATTTAATAAAATGAAATAATAAATTAGTTATTGAATAATTAATTTAATTATATTTTACATAAAAGTTTTTTTTTTATGTTATAGCATAAAAATAAAATAATTTTGTTTTCTCTTCGAGGTAGATATAGAACCAAGAAAACAGTAAATACTTCTACAATTGCACTTTTAAATTAATATTCTAAAACTTTGATGGCGATGAAAAATTCCATCATTTAATCTTCATTTGATACATACTAAAATCAATTCTGCTTCAAACCTGAATCACAATCAAAAACTGGAATAAATACTAAATTTGAACCAGAATTAAAAGAAAAATTAACTTAAAATTTATTTTAATTCAAACTTCTTTCAAGAGCCAATTGTATGCTAGATACTACAGTCACAATAAGTTTTTAACCAAACATAAACCAAAACTGAAAACAGGAACAATAACTAAAAAAATCTGAACCAAAACTAAAAGTTGAACTGCTCTGCACTCAGCTCTTCTCTCAGTCATACTGAGTTGCATTATCGGTGTTCATTTATTATTATTATTATTCCCACAAAAAAAGCAAAGATGAGTACAATTAGAGATAAATGTGGTGGAAAAAAGATCCAATAAGAAGACTTTTTGAAAAAATAATTAAAAGTGGTAAAATTGTTGGAATGTGCTGTAAAGAGTGCTCTAATAACATTAGTGTTAAAGCCCATGGAATAAAAAACCATTTTGAAAAATGTCCCAAAAGACGAAAGTGTAAAGAAGATTCTGATGAAAGTGTATCAGATATATCCTGTTTAACGAACTCCTGCCTTACTCCATCCTCATTGTATTCTCAGTCTGAATGTACAGCAAGATAGCCTTCAATAGCATCATTTATAGTGAAAACTAAAAAAACAGAAAAGCCAGAATCGTCATAGTCAAGAATCGGTTAATATCTTTACAAGTGTTTTCATAAACCATAAGTGTGTATGCATGTAGAGGGAGAGAAACAACAGTCTCTGCATTTTTCCTTAAAAATTAATAAAAACAACCAAAGTATTTAATCATTGAGTGTTTCTAGTTTGCAAATCGAAACTGAGTAAAAGTGGTTGAAATAGACAAAATGATATTTTGTCCGGGATGGCTTTTTCTACCCCAGACAAAATTGGACAACCTTGCCGGGATCACTGAAAATCATCCTATAAATGAAAAAAGGCATGAAAGAAGTGTGTGAGTGTTCACTTTATTTTAAGTTAACCATTTTGATAATTTTGAATAACAATCCAGCTCTTTTTAATCATTGCAGTAGCATGTAATATTTTTCATAAATTTTTAAAAATACAAAATTAGTAAATGATATCTGCTTCACATTCTTTGTATTGCTGAATTCTTTTAATAAATTTGGCAGTTAATTTTCATATGGACTTGTTTTCGTAATTTCTGCTAGCACTTTTAATATTTTTATGGCACTTGACAAGTTTAATTAGGAATGCTTTCTTTGTAGTACAGATGTGAAAGAATATAAGCAAGATTTCTTGTTTATAAATCGATCAAAGTTAGAAAACCATTCTTAATGTAATAAAATAGTCAAAACATGAACATCAAGGAAAAGAAATTAAGTATATATATTTGCATTATTCATTGAAGGAAATATTCTAAATGTTGAATAACAAAAGAAATAAATTAAAAATATTAGTGATTCATGAAAACTGCAAAGAAATTTTTGGAAAAATAAAAATTTCTTCATCAGAAAATGTTTAAATGAAAGACTTGTTGAAGGGAGATGACACTATTTAAAAAATAGAAAAATTATTGAGACTTTACAAATTTTATTTTCTAAGATAGTATAAGTCAGCGCTATGGTCTGAAAATAAAATTAAAAAATGGAAGGAGAAAACGACTCATTTAAGACACAATGACACCTTTTACAATATTGTAAGTTCTTATGGCCCAGTTGGTTTCAGCTCAGTTCCCATAAGAAGAACAAAAGTAAAGGAGTGCTGACCTTGGTCCATTTGAGAGGTGGACAATTTCTCTCAGCTGGACTGCTGTGGAACTGTGTACACTAAAGGGAGCTGGTGCATGTTGAATCTGCCATGGCTCCAATGATCCCCATGTTGAAACAATATCATTGGAGGTGCCAGTGTAGGTTCTGTTTTTTTTTTTTTTAATCTGTGGACACCTTCATTGAAACTCTACACCCCATGATTTCGGAGGAGATAGCATGACAAGCTTCTGATAGTGGCAATGGCTTTTTTAGAATGGAGAGACATATTTAATATTGACATAATATTTACAGTTAGTAAAAATTTTTGTAAAAGCATTTTTTTTTAATATAGAATTAGATCATAAAAAAAAGCTCATCAGAAAACTGAAATTTAAGAATAATTATATAAATGAAAATTGATCTTGGTTAAATTACGATTTAGTTTATAAAATACAAAGATATATACAAATGAAATATCTACAAAACATTTCTAGATTTTGCTAGAAATAAAGTTCAGTATGATAAATTTCTAGTCTTCAGATTCTGGAGAAAAATCCGAGAAATCATCACCAACTCTATAATTATGTACAGTGTACTTTAAATCTGATTTAGAATTCTTATCAGTGTTGAAAATGCCAGTAGGAGCATAGTTTTTATTACTCTTGAAATGCTTCTTGTCGAACATCTTTTATCTCTCAAAAGAGTGAGTGAAATACTTATAAAACAAGCTTTGTTGAAAAAACGGGAAACTCTTGCCATTTGTTAACTAAAACCTGAATCAGCAATTAAACATGTCAAAAATCTGAAATGAACTGATGAACAGGGATAAAGCAGATTGTGCTTTTGAATAGATGGAAAAACTACGTCTCTGCAGAAATTGAAGGTTGCGCAAATTTTGCTACTTTTATGTTGCTTGTAGAAATAGCAGGATGTACAGCATGAGGGATAATTAAGTTGCTATGCTGAAATCCTGCTCAATTTTGCATTTTGCTTATATCTAATTTTTATGCATAACATTAGATGAAATTAAAAATTTGCATTATTTTCATTAAATTCCAGATAATGTCATTTAGTGGCTTTTCCCAAATCATTAGTTTGTGTTGTTCTGACATATTTTATTTTATTTTCGGTACTTTTCCGTTAAATGAACACCACAGAAACTTGTGAACACCACAGAAAACAGTGATTTTTCTCTGGTGGTGAAGGGCGAAGCTTGGCAACCTTTTTTTCTTTTTTTTGGGGGGGGGGGGGGTAACCCTTCCCTGTTGATGGATAGGTGCTAAGTACATATGTGGACAGCAAACAAAAGCATACTGTGTCTGTTTTGTATAAAGTTTGATGTGCACAGCCATATTTATTTTAGTTCTGTGTTTTTCTGGTCCTGAGGATATGAGGGGTAATTTTTTTAAATTTCCAGAATTACCCCATGTGAAGGGTCAAACTAGTTAGTGCCCAAGCCAGAAATTGAATGCTTATCCAAAGCGTGATACAATGGTTCTTTAGCCACTACACCACTTGGGCAACTATCTTTTAAGTTGTTAAAGATGGCATGTTTCTATTTTTTTTTTTTTTTGTGTGTGTATGTACATATGAACTTAATCAGCCTTTCATCCCTTGAGTGGGTCAATAAAATGAAGACCAAGCTTGCTTGGGGTCAAACACTGGGGGCTTCGCGTCAGGCTGACCACCTGGCCGAGGCTTATGCATACGCACCCCAGAGCCAATGGTTGTGAAGGCGCGATTGGACAGCGCAGGCCTTGGCCCCGCAGAGGGGCTGTTGCGCCAATGTTTGTCTTTATGAACTTAATAAATAAGAACAAATATTCATTCTATTTAATTTTTAAGAATGCTGCATGAATTTATACATAAAAACTTTTTAAAATTCTGGAGAAATTTTCAGTACAGTAAAATCTTAGGGTGCATCACTGGTACATCACTGGAGCATTGACCAGAAAGTCGTTGAACTTGATAGCCATTTGTGAAGCAGCAGAGACATTGCAAACACCCAAACCCATGCCGGGAATTGAACCTATACCTAAAGTGTGATAGAATGGTGTATTAGAAACTATGCCATTGGAGCAGCATTCTATAAATCGCTCAAAAACAATAATCTTAATAAATCAAATTTTCAAGAACTTTAGAAAATTTTTATTTTATTAAAGCATTTCTGTAAAGTTGTAAGTACCAGTTTTATTAGCAATTACAATCTTTTTTATTAAGTCTAGTCTCATATCTTTTTTTTTTTTTTTTTAACTCAGCAGTGCATTGTGTAAGCTTAGGTCAAAGTATTATACGAATCCTGAATTGAATGCAAACTGCAAATAAGTATTATCTTGTTGTACAAAATGGTACTATTATAGATTATATTTTGCATAATTGCTTTTTGCTAATGCATTCAGTTTTTGTATTTAATCTTTACATGGTCAGAAAATGCAGTCTACCTGTATAGTGATTTTCATCAAATCTTTGATGTTTCATGTAGTCTTGTATATTGGCAGCTAGTACATGAGTATAAAGTATTTAACTATGACTGCTGTTATTTATGAGTGATTTGTAATTTTCTAATGAAGAATAATCCTGTGTGATGTGTAGCCGCTCTAATTAAAAAAAAAAAAAAATTATGTTCTAAAAATAAGTTATTTGTGCTTTTATTTTATTTATTTATTTTTTGTCATCTGAAATAAATTCCAAGTATTTGAAGATAAAATGAATTTTCTTAATTACACATTTTATTCTTTGACAGGCTTTTCAAGTTTTCAATTGTTTGGTGACCAAGCATCTCAGAAGTTCATCTTTTGTATAAAACTTGTATGTGACATTTTGTGTGCTTTGCATTGTTTTATTGTTTACAGTATTATTTGTTTGTTACTTAAAACTTTAATATTTTTTATGCCTTTATTGTACCTTAAATCAGTAATTACTACTGGTATACATTTTAGATGGGACATAAATAACTATTTAAGAAAAAACTCTTACACGTGTGAATTAACTTATTTTTCTCTTTTAGTCTGCCAGAAGCTATTTTTTTTTTAAACAATGACAATTTTTGAAATTACTAAATTGAATTGATACTATTCCTTGTAATTTAATTATGTAAATAAAAGATATGCTAATTGAAATTAAATTTATTTGTAATATTATTTTTGTTTTGTATCTGAAATTATCAAATAAAAAAGGAATAGTTCTTCATGTTAAAACTTGTTATTATCATGAGATAGTATATTTTCATTTTAATAACCAAAAGTTCACTATTTTTGTATAAGTTGTAACATAGTAACCATATTAATATAACAATAACTAAATAAGGTTTTGATTCTAGATATGTGCTTGTTGTCATTAATACTTACTAAGAAGAAAAATTTCATTAAATTTTCTAAAATAATTAAATTCTTAGTATCAATCCACTGAGTTGAAATCTATAATCTTTATGTACTTTTTTTACCTCAAATTCTTTTCAAATTTAAGATTGTTATTAGTGACATTAGATGCAAAAATAAGTGCATATTTAATTAATAATAATTAATTAAACCAAATTTCTATACTTTATTCGAATTTAATCAGTATTCTTATTATAACATGCAGTGTAAAATATTTTTGTCAAACTGTTTCATTAATTAGCTTGTAAATTTGATTTGAAGTTTATTGTTCAATTCATATTAATAATGAATGAATACAACTGATTGAAGGACTCTAACAACCTATTCGGCTTAAATTGACTATGTGCATTAGGATTAAAAACATTTAATTGAATAATTTAAGATTATTTAAAATACATATATTTTAACTGATTTTAAAGATTTTTGAAATAATTGTGAATGCAGTTCAAATAAATTATGAATCAATCTTGAAATTCAATAAATATTGCTGAACATTAGTCTCATTGTATATTTTTGTAGACGATAAATTTACAGCTTTTTATCTTTTAAGTATGTTAAAGTAATTTAGTGAAGGTTAATGAAGGTGTAGAGTTTGGAAATATATTGTAAATATATGAATTATTTAAGCTGTAGGTTTTAGTTGCATTATATTATAAAAAAAATGTTATTTTTTATGTTAAACTTTGTAAAATTATAGTGCTTTTCTCCCTTCTGTACAAAGTTTATTGCATTTGCATTTAAAAAATAGTATTTAAATTAAAGTGTTCTTATTTTCAGTACAATAGCATTGAGTTAAAATATTGTTTTTGTACTTTCTTTAGATAATCTCAACTGATGTTTGAAACATCTTTTTAAAAAATGCATTCTCACAAAACTACTTTGTGTAGCTTTTTAAAGTAATTTTTTGATGTATTTATGGTAGTTAATGATTACAAGTATTTTTCATCTTTGAGTAATTTATTCTAAAGAATTACTTATTTAACCACAAAAAGTAGCAAAAACTGTGTCATAAGTTGTTAATTCTAAAAATGTGCATTTCTGTTCTAAATTATGTAAGTTATTAGCATTTTTACTTTGTTTTCATTGAATTTTTAAGGTACTTTCATGTATCTAATACATGTGTTATGTGGTTGTATTGTATTTGGTGTAAATGTTGTGAGGTAATAGATTTTGTTTTTTGAATGCATTACATTTTTTATAATAAAATATTAATAAAATGAGTTTGTATTTATCACATGTATTATTTGCACATTACACATATGAATTCCTTGTTGCAGTCAAACATGCAACAAGGAAACAATTGACAGTTATTCAGGATGTCTACCATCATGCAAAGGTCACGAAAGTCACGGAAAAGTCAAGAAATGGGTAAAAGGTCACGAAAGTCAAGAAAAGGTCAAGAAATGAAGCACTAGGTCACGATTTGCGACTCAACTACGTTTTTTCCATTTCATTCAAATTCTTAGTTTCTAATTTTTTCTGCTAAGTCAGTCAGAGAAATTATTTTATGTATCTTTTCTTAACTTCCTTAATTTGTATTTTGATTTCAAGAGTGATTTCCTGGGAGAAAGGAAGTTGATTTGTTTATCCTCTTATCAATGGTGTGTGTGTGTGGAGGGGGGGCATCTGCTGAGTGTCCACTCTTCTCCCTCCCGACCTGAGGCGAGGATTAAAACCGTTCGCTGTAGCTTCTTTTTTTCCTTTTTTGTTTAAGAAATATATATTAAGTGTGTTATGTAAATTTTATTATTTTATACTATTTAAACTATGCAAACAGACAAACTTAACAGTTTTTCATGTGTTTATTTCATAAGAAAACTTTAAAATACTGTTCGTTTGCTATTTATAAAATTCATTTAAAATGCCATTTACATGTTATTTAGCAGAAATCACCAAAAATGTCTGCCAAATAGTTGTATAGTGAACTGACAATAGTTCAATATGTCAACTGTGTGTTGTTTTACACCTTGGGAATTTCAAAAGTTGGCAAGTATGTATCTTCAAACCTTGAGAAAAGTATATAAGTTATCCACCTTCCCTCCTCAAAAAAAGGTTAAAATTGTTGGATTTAAGAGTAATTTTTTTTCTCCCTTCATTCCCTGTTAAAATCAGTGTTTTGATTATTTTCCACATTTTCTTTTTTAAAAACAATAACTTGGATTCCAATTATAATTATCACTGATCCCCATGTGTTTCATAGCTAATAACTTCAATTTCCCCAAAGTTTTATGATATATTATAGACTTCCATAAGTTCTGTGTTACCATAGATGTAAAAAGATTTGCAATGTACAATCTACATTGCAAATCTTTTTACGGCGATCAATGGTAAATCTTTTTTTTAAATAGCAATTGGTCCAAGTTAACTGAAAGCAAACGGCTGATCAGTAAAAAAGTTGAAAAAAAATCGCTTTAAAAATGGTCAGGGAAAAGAAAGAATTTTTTAATTCATTCTTAAAATCAAAATCAGTTGTATATTTTCCTGCAAAATTTCCCCAGATGGCTAAAATTTCCTCCAATCATACGATCCCTGGCTCGATGTATTTTTGATATTAGTTTCGTATTTGTTATGGTCAAGAAAAGGTCAAGAAATCAAGATTACTTTTTGTGGTAGACACCCTGTTATTGTTTTTTAAAGAAAAACCTTTCATCGGTCCTTAAGTTTTAAAATTTTTAATCTGCTGCAGAATACAGAAATAATCACATTAACATAGATTTTTCATATTATGTAATTCAGATCTGCAAACTGGGAATGGGACACGTGTTTTTTATGACACTTAAAGCAATCAAGAAAATACACTCACTTTTTTTTTCTTTTAACTAACTTCACTCACTGATGAAGTTATATGACCTTCCTCGCTATCATGTTGCTGGTATTGTTCATTTTCATCCAAGCTTTTTGATTCAGAGTCTGTCAAATTATTGATTGTTGTTTCCCATTGTGGCCTCATTGTTAAGCTCCATTCCCAAAAGAACACCAAAAGTAAAGCAGGAGCCACCCGGGTCAGTGTTTGTGAGAGTGAAAACCTCTCTCATCTGGACTGCTGTGGGACTGTGTACACTAATGGTACACTAGTGCACTTAATTCTGTGGTCCCCAATGCCCTCCATGTTCAAACAATATCTCTGGGGTTGCTGATCTAGGTGCTACGTCTCATCTGAAGTTGATTCAAAATTAAGACAGTCCAAGCTAAGTCGATGTCCTCCTGGCCATTGCCACAGTTGCCAGAGGGCATTAGAAACAACAACATAGATTGCCTGAAGTCAGATGCCACAACATTTCAATAAATGCCAGGTAGTTGTCAAAATCATCTCAAGAAAGAATTCTCACTCTTTAGAGAATCATCATCTCAGTTTTATTCATTTTTTTTTTTCTATTTTCCAGCACATTTGATACCTCCTGAAAACTCCCTTGCACAAAATATCATGAGATACAAAAGCACATTTTTCTGAAGCTGTTTATAGTAATGTGTTTTGAATGATCATATAATTCTCAGATCCCAAGGTTGAATTATGCTTGTGTAATTGGCTGGCAGAAATTTCAGTTGTACATTATTACTTTCCTTACATGTACCATGTAAGGAAAGTACTGAAATCATGAAAAAATTCGACTTCAAGATTTTGGCGTATTTACACGTTTTGAGGTCTTCTGAATTCATTTATGCTATTTTTACGCATTGTATGTATGTATGTATGTATGTGTTTATGAGTGAACATGATAGCTCCTAAGCAGGGCATTCGATCGAGCTCAAATTAGGTAAATATGTTATATACCACCGTCGCAAGACCGGTATTGATTTTGGTGTGTATAGGACTTATAGTTTTTCTACTGGGTTATGACAGATTTCTTTTACATCATGGTGTATGGAGGGAAATTCTTGAAAGTGTGCGAGCGTTTAAACAGTACATTCGATTGAGCTCAAATTGAAAGAACTACGAATTTTAGCTGAATTATTCATCGATTAAAATTTATTTAAATGCTTGGTAATGATCTTAATCGTAAGTGTTCAGAAAGTCAAGTGAAGTCACTCCAGATTTTTTAACTTTATACACTTATTTTATACTTTAAACCTTAGTCATACATTATTTAACTTTATTTACCTAATGAGCTATACATTAATCAAGAAATAAAAGTATCTTAAGTTTTTGTGAACACATTCATCTGTCCAGCTTCTGATGAATGTTTTTAAGAATTATTCTTGTCATACATCTTGTCAAGATTTTTGTTTGAATCATATTCAGTAGGAATGCTTCTTAAGTCCTTAGAACATCTTGGTTTTTTGGATTTTCCAGTAACTATAGATGTTAATTTTTCACTACCATCAGAGTTGGTACACGGAAAAACAGTCAACCAAAGTTTTCAGTAGTTTTCCTCCGTATTAATTTTCACTCTTTACTGCAATAGTCTTTAGTAGGAAGACTATCATAAAATATTCCAGTCTCATCAGCATTAAAAATGTGTTACCAGAATGTTCTCGTATCAATAATGGTTATGTATTTTCCATCCAATGTTTGACAGTTTCAGAATCGACTTCAGCAGATTTGCTACAATAGATTTATTACGATAAATTGTACCTCCTCTTAAAGTGGTCTGTCCAACCATTTGAAACTGTGAATCCTTTAGTTACTGTTTAAGAAGCAATTTCTAATTATTTTTCCTTAAAAACTATTACTCTTATGGGGAAATTTGTTGCACACACTTTGTTGAACCATTAAAAGGTACTCTCTTCTAAATTCTCAAAGGGTAGCAGCTTGACAATTTTAAATTTCTTACCAGGTTTCCCATCTTTTTGGAATTTCGCTCTATAAAATCTGCTTGCTTTAAATCATTTGCAAAGTTGAATATGGAATTCCAGTTAAATATCAAAATCGTTATAAGCATTTGATAGCAAAAAAAGAAATGTAAGAAATATTGTTCATTTTGTTATTAATGAAATTGTATTTTAATACACAAGTAATTATGCAAACACATTTTTAAAATTTAAATTAAAAAAAATATCTAGAAATTTTGAATTGTTTCATGCTATTTTGTCTTTGCTAGAGTTTTTTTCTTATTTCTTACATCTGACGAACGAGCATTTATCCTGAGATTCTTCATGCATTCTGAATTTGACATAATAAAATTTATTTGCTTTTTTGCATTATCTCACAACCAAAAGTAACTGCTAATTTCGTCTCTGAATTTCCTTTTTCATGCGACTCGATCACATCACTAGGCTACTCCAATGGTTAACCCTCTCGCTGCATATTTTTTTTTTATCAAAATAGGCTCAAAAATTGCATATTTTTTTATTACATATTTCAAATCTACATATATTTTAGACTTAAAATATACAAAAATTTTTTGTAAAAGAATTTTTTTTCAATATAGAATTAGATCATAGAAAAAAGTTGTCAGAATATTGAAATTGAAGAATAATGATATAAAAGTAAAATTTTGAAAATCAATTTTGGTTAAATTATGATTTATTTTATAAAATACAAAGGTAAAAAGTATATACTAATGAAAATATGCAAAATACTTACAAAACATTTATTAGAAATGAAGTTTTGTATGATAAATTTCGAAACAAGGCTCGAGGCAAAGTCCGACCTCGCAATCTTTGCACCAAATTCGCGTTTCTTTTCGAATTTTTTCGGAATCGGAGTCAGAACTACTGTCAGTGTCGGAAATATCGTCAGGAACATAGGTCATATCACTCGCGAAACGCTTCCTGCCAGACATCTTTGAGCTCTGAAAAGCGCGTGCAAAATGCTAAAAAAAATTATTTTTATATTTCGCAGAAACGTAGACAACTAACGCCATCTGTTAATCGACATCTAAATAAACAATTAAACATTACAGAAAAGCCAAAATGAAACCATGAACGGGGAAAGAGCGGGTTGCACACTTAAATAGATGGCAAAAACGCATCCCCGCGATAATCGCGGGTTGCGCAAATTTTGCTACTTCTACGTTGCCCGTGGAAATCGCGGGATGCGCAGCGAGAGGGTTAAATCAATCATTTCTTTGACATACATGTCTTTTCTCTAACTTACAAGAATTGTAAGTGTTGTGTATGCGTACATGCACCTGCTGTCAATTTGCAGTAGAGCAACTGGTTTGAATACGGTATTTTTTAACTTTATTTCTGAAAACATGCAAGAAGATTGTTCGGACAAGGAACCAGGAACGGTCGCTGATAGAGGGTTGTGTCATCTCTTCTAGAGGACCTTTTAACATAGTAGATATGGTGAAAAATTGGTCATTGGAGGAGGGGTTTGCTCAATAGAGGTGGCCACTCATAGAAGTTTCACTGCATTTGGCTTTGTTGATGATATCCATTTCTTGAGAAAAGAAAATCTCTTCCTTTTGCACATCACAGCTACCCATCAAATGGTCCCTTGTGTTTTTTATTTAAAGAAGGAGAGAGGGACATATGTGAGCCCCACCTCATGAAAAAGTATTTCCGCAGCAGCAGGGGCTAAAGAGGGTTATTTCTTTTGTTTGGAACATCAACCGACTTAATGTCCTCTTGACCTGCCAGTTGGCCCTTCTGGTATCAACCTCAATTAGGAATCCAGTTTCAGTATTAGATGAAGAATAGTTTCCCTCTTTTTATCCAAAGAAAGGAAGAGGAATATGCATGGCCATTGCAATGTTGGCCAACCCCATGATACAACGACCAACATCTGCGGCCCCTGTTTTGTTTAAGTCTGCTGTAGTAGACTGCTGACCAGAAAATTGGGGGGGGAAAAAATTACACTTACCACTTGAGAAAGTTCTATAAGAATTTATATAGTTTTTTTTTTTTTACAGGAGAACCAAAAGGGATTCCACCCATTATGCTTCTACGGTTAATCATCATTTTTTTAAAGAATATTTTAGACTTATTTAGCTATTTGACTGTCAGTGGGTTTTTTTTTTTTTTTTTTTTTTTTTTTCTCTGTTAGCGGGAGCAAGTGAAAAATTGCCAAATAATTGTGATCTGCACCAAATTCTTACAAACCTAAAGCAATTTCCAGTAAATTGTTGTTTATCCCTTTCCATATTTTGAAAGTTTAATTTAATTTCGTACTTTTATTCAATTCCACACGTTTTCAGAAATTCCCCATTATGTAACCAATAAGCGTACAAATTTCTTTTTAGTATATTGATATTTTTGTATATATTGAATTCTGTTTCTAAATACTATTTTATATACCGATTAAAATTTTTGCCTTTTTTGGGGGAAAAAACAATTTCAGAAGTAGTCTTTAAACGTTTTCCAGAAAAAATAAATGGCAGGATTTGCACCTGGCTAACAGAAAAATACCATAATAGTTTGCCACTACATAAGTTAGTAAATTGCATCGTTACACTAATAAGAAACTGAAATACAAAGGAAGCTTAGTCAATGAAACAGAAATGCGCATCAAGTTTATACATCGTAATGCTATTGATTGTGAAATTTGAACTGGAACCACTGGCAGTAAAAGAATTTAATTCCACTTATAAAATATACCTGCATCAGTGGTACGCCTCATAAAGTAGAATTGAATCATTCGACTTTTTAAGATTTTATAACTCCAGACATAATGGGTCTTTAGCCGAGGACAGGTCCAGGCTCAATTTTCGGGGGAAGGGGGGGGGGGGGGTTCTAGACTTTTTAGATTAGCTTAAATTTTTCAAAATGCAAACTGAATGTGTAAAATCCAAGGTCGGTAGAGGGAGATGACCCTATCACCCACTTGCTGGAGTTGCCTTTGCATTTAGCAAAATATGATAGAATTTTTATAAAAACACCATCTTCACAGAAAAGTGTGGTGGTTGTAAAGTGAAATTGTACAAAAGTGGTCACTAAAGACAGATAGTCTCTTAGTCAAGGTGGTCAGTTTAGTAGGTTCCAGTGTATATGGAACGATGGGACACACTATCTTTGACAGAAGAACTTTATTCACACTCAAATTAAAAGAATTAATGCTTTATGGTCGAATTTCGACCACTGGTAGACAACTACACTGCCCTCCAAAAGTTAAGCTATAGCCTGTGTTTTGTGAATAATATGGAAACGAATGAACATAGAAGCAAAAAATTTGGACTAATGGAGCACTAAATAGTTCTTTATTGAGTATGACATAGAAATTTACATAAATTCAACACAAACATGGTGTAAAAGCAAAATAACACTTTTGGTAGAAAAGTCCACTTTTGGAGAAAACAGTTTATCAAAGCTTTTTGTGGAAGCATTACAAAAATGAGTTCTAATAAGGAATGTGTCCACCCCTAACTGCAATGCACTGGCGGCATCGAGTCTCCATGCTGCTAATTAAGTTGTCAGACACCTCAATAGGGAGCGAAGACCATGCGCGGATTAGTCCTTGTTCTAGCTCATGCAACGATCTTGGAGGAGGACTTGAAGCAGCCACTTGTCTGCAAAGGTAGTCCCAAACATGTTCTATCGGATTGAGGTCTGGAAATTGTGCTGGCTATTCCATTCGCTCCAAACCTTGACTCTCAAGATAATCCTCAACAAGCACAGCTCGGTGAGGTCGGGCATTATCATCCATCAGAATGAAATCATTGCCAATTGCACCAGCATATGGGCTAGCACATGGATCTAGGATCTCATCCCGATATCTCACACCAGTCAGAGTTCTTCCCTGGAACACATGCAGGTCAGTGAGAGCCTGACCAAACCAATATTCCGTCACCTCGATAATTGTATCTTTACAGATTTGGATTGATGGTATCTGGTGCTTTGTTCCCTCCAGATCAACAGACGTCCTGAATCGCTCTCCAGTGTGTATGTGGACTCGTCGATAAAGAGTGCAGAAGCCCATCGCTGTCTGGTCCAGGAAATGTGCTCTCTTGATCAAGATAAGTTACCCTAGTAGCAATAACCCATCGGTCGATGAGAGGCGGGTGAGTTAAATCCGAGGAGAACGAGCAATGGCCGATCACGGCTTTTCATCCAAAAAAGGGGAAATCTGATCGGCAACTGGTGCAAAATGTCCGCTCGGGGGGCCATAAAGCCGATCATCGTTTCCCGATGACTCCGATGAAATATCGAAAAGAGACTGATAAACTGTTTAAAATATATTTGTTAATAAAAAATAAACGACTGGCAGCAAAATTTTCAAAAAATGTCCGTTCTGTTTATTATGTTTTCGTTTTTTGTATGCTAAATTTCCGTTTTTCTGAAAAAAAAAATAATTCTTCCTCCCCGGGCCCGAACCAGAGCGTACTGATTACGAGATAAGCGCGCTACCCCTAGACCATCGAATCTTGTCATGTATAAGGCAAGGTGTGAAGTACCGTTTATTTTAGTCTCAGATTGCGACTTTGGGTGAAATTTTGACAAAGTGTTGTTCAGCTATTATTAATAATAGTCAAATTATTCGATTGGTAAGAAATTAATTTCACTTTTTCCCAATGTATGTAAGTAGTAACAACATTCATAATTAATAATTAAAAAACAATATTGCCAAGTATAGGAATTTTAGTGTGATTTTAACTTTCATATTTCTTGGGTAACTTTTAAAAATTAACCGATTTCTCTTCTTGCTGTTTACATTAAAGAGGTTTCAAAAGAGTTGCTCATTGTAATGAAGTTTCCGTTTTTCTTATAATGCACCTGACGGTCAAATAGATTTTATTTTTAAACACATTTTTTTAAATTATTTAAATATTACAAACGATTTTTATATAATAAATACTTACATTTTTTTGTAAATATTTCTTTTCAAATTTAAATTTTGTGGGAGGGGGCAAGAGGGGAGATACCACCCCCCTGCCCTCTCCCAACCCCAATACAAGAAATTTGAAGTAAATTATGCGATTAATTCAAGAATTGTTCAAAATTTCCCTTAGATTATGCAAAGGCACATCTAAATTACGCAAATATTTATAGGAATTCGGGTAAAGTGTAAACCACTGGGGACACCTGCAAGGCCCGTTGACTATAGAGCTGCAGTTTCGGATAAGATATTGTTTTTCGGTTTCCCATCGGCGAAACTGCTCGTCTAGACCACTTCTATCCGTGAATAAAAATTCATCTATTGCAGATAAACAAAAGTGCACTTGCCGATCACTGAATTCGACGAGTCGATGAACGACCGAGCAGAAAACAAGCAGTCATTGCTACTAGGGTAACCCCTCTCTGTCGTCCGTTGAGGGGGACACACACAACTGGTCACCTTGCACAGAGACCTGCATTGTTAAGACGCATTCGCACTGGACCAGCGGATATTCTTCGCTCTGATGCTACAGAGTGGTCTGCAACAAATTGCGGCACAGAAATGCTTCTTCTTCTTCGGGCCGAAAGAGCTATAAAACGGTCTTCTGCAGGTGTTGTAGCTCGTGGTCGTCCTCGATAATGTCTCCTGGACACAGAAGCTTCGGTTTGATATTGATTCCAGAGATGGTGGACCGCAGTGCGAGACAGATTAAGACGCCTAGCAGCATCAGCATGTGACAACCTCATTTCCATCCATCTGACCGCCCACCACCTTAACGAATGGGGCAAATGGCTTCTCTCAGACATTGCGGACATCCCTGCTGCTTATTGTCAACGAATCTGCTAACAAAAGTTGTAAATCAACAAAAGTTACACGCGTAATTACGGAAGCCTGATATTTGCATATTCACTCACGCATGTATGCCTTTTCTTTTCTATTAAAAAAAAAAGTAGTAGCTATCATTTTTGCATGAATTTGCATAAAGTTCATTTTTATCAATTGTATAAACTATAAATTTGATTGTTAGTGTCATTTTTTTATGGTGAGCTTCGAAAAGCATGTTGTTCCTTAACTTTTGGAGGCCAGTGTAGTATATATAAATGTATGTATGTATATATATATAGATTATATATATTATCTCTTTTGGGTGCACCCGCCTGGAAAAAATCCTTCCGGCTCCCTTCAAAAGGAACAAACAAATTTACAGTTCGAAGCCCTCATTTTTTCTTCAAAAATTCGTTGTAAAATATGTCTAACCAATTTTCTTTTTATTGGTACACCAATCTTGATGTGAATTTCTTCGGTACTTTTTTAATAGTATATATCCCGAGGTTTGCGTCTGATCTTTCGACCTCATTAAATGCAGAATTTCGGAGCTCTAAAAGAGATTCTTTCCCTTCTTATTGATTGTAGAGGGAATATTGACCTAAACCCCGGGTGTATGACTTCAGTATCTGACGTCAGAAGCAATATAGTTGATGGATTGCCTTTTCAGGTCACTTATTCCGAAAAAGAATGTTTGTCCTTTGTGCGTTTACGCTCTTTCTCATCTGCTTCTACCATTTTTGCTTCCTTTTTAAATGTTTCGAGTTTTTGTATGTATTTGTTTCCTTTTTTGTCGTCGCAAATACTTGACATCTTTACTTCCTTGTTCGAAGTAAAGGGAAGCAATTTGGCTACGAAAAATTTCGGTATCCAGATTTTAAAGAAAAAATCGATTTGAACTACCTCTAAATTTACTTTTAAGAGTTTTCGCTAGAAGCATGTATGCATGATCATATAAATGCATGTACAATCCATTTTGACAGACCGCAATTCCATTTTGACCAATTTTTCCCTGACGTCTGTACGCACGTACGTATGTGGCTTGCGTATCTCAAAAGCTATTAGTCGTAGAATGTTGAAATTTCATATTTAGAACTGTTGTAACATCTAGTAGTGCACCCCCCTTTTTGGTTCTAAACGACTGGATAGTTAATTTACAAGGCCACACTCAAAAATTTTCCATGCATTGTGCTGTATGAGCAGAAATTGATTAAAGCTTATTTTAGGGATATTAAGTTATTTCAAAGGCATCAGAAGTGATAAATGTTCTTAAGGTTTACAAAATGAATCTCTCCATCGAAAATAGTATCTTCTACAGGAACACAAAAATAATTCCAACACATTACGGTCAGTGGCAGTTTTAGTGACATTCAACCATTTCAAACACAATGACATCTTACCATATAGTAGTTAGATTATAGTGGGACGACGGTTATATGCCTCCCTCAAAAATTACGCTAAAAGTCGTCAAGCTTGCCGACTTTTGGTGGACGTATGTGACTTGCATATCTCAAAAACAATTAGTTGTAGATTGTCGAAATTTTATATGTAAGATTAGCGGGGCATCCTCGCTAACAAGCGGAGACATGCAACCAGTGTTATCATATATACCAGTCTCAAATAATATACAGTTTCAAATATAATCCTAATAAGTAAAATGTGAAGAAAAAGTATTTACAAATGAACATTACGAACTTGAAATGAGACTGACAATAAACTAAAACCTCACGGTAAACGACATCTATGTCTATGTATATATAAATACGCTAAGCAAAATCTTTATGTCCCTTTTGCAGCCCACTGCTCTAAAAGATGGCCGTGAAATTCGGCAGTGTTAAAGTTCGTATGGAGTTGTTTGTGCGAATGTTAAAATTGTTGTGTGTTATGCTAATGCACCGTAAAAAATTAGAGAAGTAATTTGGCACGCGTATTTCGAAGTCGGGCGATGGTTCCATTGTTGTGTCAAATTTGAAATAACAACACTTAGTTTTAGCAGTACTATAGGGTTACAGTATTACAACAAAATTTGCAAAAAGTGGAATTATTACCCAGTTGGTGATATGGCAATGACTAAAATATGTTTTAGCAATGGTTGGCGACTTTTTTTTAGACTGCGATAAGTGCGCGAAATGTTGTAAATTTTGTTTTAAAGCTGTGCAAAAACCGTGGAGGATAGAATAATATTTACTATTTGTTCCTCCAAGGGAAAAACGAACCGAGCAGGGCAGGTCGCTATCCAAGAGACTCTACACAGAAACGCGCCAATTCGACAATTTCTTCATAATCTCCCGCCAGGCAGTATGCCAAAGCAAATTTTCTCCAAAAATATAATTGGAAAAATACCTCAGCAATTAAGAGGGAATGAAAATAATATCATTAATGAAGTGTATGGAAGTATTTCCGAAAACATACTCGGATAACATATTGAAGTCAGTTATAATAGAACCTAAAAATGATGATAGAACTTTTACTAATGTTGGCTTAATCGAATATCTGATGAATAGAGAACATTTCACCGTAGCTACGATTAAATAATTTACTATGATGACATTGAAATCAGTAACTATCCAGTAGAGAAATAATTGTGATCTGCGAAAAATGCTTATAAACCAAAAGCGATTTCCAGTACAAAGTTATTTACCCCTTTCCATATTTTGGAAGTTTAATTTAATTTCGTATTTTTATTCAATTCCACACGTTTTCACAAATTCCCCATTATGTAACTAATAAGCACACAAATTTCTTTTCAGTATATTGATATT
Source organism: Cheiracanthium punctorium (assembly GCA_038373885.1). Lineage (NCBI taxonomy): Eukaryota > Metazoa > Arthropoda > Arachnida > Araneae > Cheiracanthiidae > Cheiracanthium > Cheiracanthium punctorium. The sequence continues at coordinate 462,875 of JAWZYV010015393.1, read as the reverse complement.
TTCGTATACATTGAATTCTGTATCTAAATACTATTTTGTATATGGATTAAAATTTCCGCCTTTTTTTGGGGGGGAGGGGGGGGAAGGCAATGTTTCAGAAGTAGTCTTTAAACGTTTCCCAGAAAAAACAGTTGGCGGGATTTGCACCTGGCTAACAGAAAAATACCATAGTTTGTCACCACATAAGTTAGTAAATTGCATCGTTATACTAATTAGAAACTGAAATACAAAGGAAGCATTAGTCAATGGAACAGGAATGCGCATCAAGTTTAAACATCGTAATGCTATTGATTGCGAAGTTTGAACTGAAACCGAGGAAATAAAAGAATTTTAATTTCACTTATAAAATATTCTGGTACTATTTTACCATATCTTTTCAAAAAACTCAATTTCCAAATATACCTGCATCAGAGGTACGCCTCAGCAAGTAGAATTGAATCATTCGACTTTTTAAGATTTTATAACTCCAAACATAATGGGCCTTTAGCCGAGGACAGGTCCAGGCTTAATTTTCGGAGAGGGCCATTAGACGTTTTAGATTAGCTTAAATTGTTCCAAAGGCAATCTGAATGTGTAAAATCCAAGGTCGGTAGAGGGAGATGACCCTATGACCCACTCTCTGGAGCTGCTTTTGCATTTAGCAAAATATAATAGAGTTTTTACAAAAATTCCATAGAAAAGTATGGTGGTTGTAAAGTGAAATTGTACAAAAGTGGTCACTAAAGACATATAGTCTCTTAGTCAAGGTGGTCACTTCAGTAGGTTCCAGTGCATATGGAATGGTGAGACATATTATTTGACAGAAGAACTTCATTCACACTCAAATTAAAAAGATTAATGCTTTATGGTCGAATTTCGACCACTGGCAGACAACTAGTTCTTAGTAAAAACGCTATTCGGCTTGGTTAATTTTCCCTGGCTTGGCGTATCGTATATCTTAACACGGACACAACTTTTGGTTGTTGCTCTAGAGAAAGCAACATATACAACATCCCATGGGAAAATACAGGCTGACGCAAATATATCCCAACTTTATGAAGAGTTTGGCCCTGATATTTATTTATGGTCATCGGAAAACTCGTCTCATAAGATTAAAAGGCAGATTGGTGCCGGAAGGAGAAAGAGATAATCTAGGGCACACTTAATCTATATAAATAAAACAAACTGTAAAATATCAGTAGGTTGGTTAGTTAGTTAGTTAGTTTGTTTGTGTCTCGCGTAGCTCCTAGAAAGGTGATCCTAGACCTACCAAATTTTGTATGGAAATTCTCCTCGGCGGGTTCCGACATACCTCGAAACGATTTTTTCGAAATTCGAATTATTTTAGGGGATATCGATAAAAAATGGGTCGCAAGAGGCTCATTTTTGCTCTTCGCCATTTCGCAATTGTAACCCCGCAGTGGAAAAGAGAGAATTAAGCATATCTAGGTTGCCATATTTGGCAAGTTTATTAAATGATTCAGACACTTGAAGTAAAAATAGAAGAATAAAGATATTTTTTTTAGATTATTTGTAAGGTTATTTTTTAATTAAAATATCGTGTGCATGTGAAATCAGAGCAGGAATGAAATGTTTTATACTCAAAAGAAAAATAGGATTTGGAAATTTTCCGAGACTTAAATGTGCAACTTTTTAATTTGCCGAAAAGTAAAATGGTTGAAATGCGATTTTGAGAAGATGTGATTCTAGCGCTTGGCGCAATTTATCGCAATTTTATCGTCTGCCACTTGGATTATGAATACACCTGAATAAGTTTTTGAAATTTTCATTCAGTTCGAATTGTGCATTTTTCCGCACAGCTTTTCCCCCATCTATTTCTAATGTATTACATCCAGAAAAAGGATGTTAGAAATATCAATTTTAATTTTGTTTAATCACACTCATGAATAATGATATACTTTCCAACTTAACGGAATAAGCAAAGGAAATAGGGAAGACCCATGGGTTATAATACGCTTTTAATATATAGCACTTTGGTGCGTACTTAAAATCTGAAAGTGTTTCAGATTTTCTTACTTTTTTTTCTTCTTTCCGTTTTTTTATAAAGGTCAATAAATCCAGGAGTTGTTCAGAATTAATATAGGACGAAAATAGTTTGTTCGTTTTGTAGGTTTTTATCACTAAACCATCTTATTTTTGTAACCAGGGGTGGCCCGACACTGTAAGCATCACATTCGGGTACCGGCTTCGAAGGGGCGGGGCGTCATTTCGAACTCAAAAACTAAGTAGAGCATAAAAGGAGGCGTCTTTTTTACATTAGCAGGGTGCGACACTTACCGTAGGGCCGCTCCTGTATGCAACCATCTTAATTTTAAATTCCATTCATAATATAAGAGATTTCAGTGCCAAGGCAGCCGGTGAGGAACAGGATTCTCTCCGAACAAGATTTATTAAGATGGCAAACCAGCTGGTCGCCGGAGGCGGCTAGTGTTTTATATATCCCAGACAGCACATAAGCTTAAATCAAGCTTGACATTTCTTTGAATTTGACGTATTAATACAAGCTTGACAGTTCAATTCATTTTAAGCTTGCAGCAAGCTTGGAGAAGTCATTTGAGCTGTCAAGCTTGAATACAAGTTGATTACTGCTTGATTTGGAAAGCCACATCCACATAAGAAATAATTTATCATCAGTCATAAATGTACTTGACCATGGAATTTTAAAAAAATGATTCTATATTTCCAAATATTGAAATTCTTCAAAATAAAATACAATTATGCTACGAAATAGATTTCAAAATCAGTCGTTTGTCTCGATTGTGGCCGATATTGTCCAACATGAGTGTCGCGATATTGAAAGTTTTAAAACGTGTGCTGCTTTTAAGTTTATATTATGCTTGTTTCCCTATTAGTAGAGTCTATAAATCACATATAACATTATTTCAATTTTAATTCATCCCATTGGAAAAATAAAAGAAACAGATCGGCATCGGCCACTGATCGATCTCGCTCGAAAACGGCCTGACAACCATAACACTCACTTCAAACTTTAGTCATATCAGCGCCTGTCACATTGGCTGAATGGTTAGAACGCTGGCTTCCCAAACATTAGGTCCCGGGATCGATCCCAGCCGTGGACGCTTGATGGAAACATATTAAAATAACCTGAAATTTCAGCGTAGAGGGGAAAATGCGTGGAAAAATAAAATATGTGGTGCGAGTTCGCCGACGGGCGCCCCGTGTATTTAGGAAAATTTTTTAAGCTTGAAATTAAGCTTGCTATGTCAAGCTTAATGCAAGTTGGGCAAGTGTAAACTGGAACACTTGATTCAAGCTTGCATTAAGCTTATACGCTTGAAATTTGCAGCTTAATTCAAGTTTATTGACTTGATAAATCAAGCTTACTGCAAGTTTGATGCAAATTTGCTGTGCTGTCTTGGACGCAACTGATAGATCTTGACGAGAGCTGACTACTGAAACGCAAATTAACGTTCTAGCTTCTTTGAATCAAAATTTATACTAGACGGATATTATATGACGCAGCGAAACGACCTCAAAATGGTGGCACTTCCTTCCTCTGCTGCAAACGATGTGTTACTGTCCTCACTCAATGTAACGAATTCTTTTATCCTTTAACTATGTGGTGTAATTAAATTTTGGATGTAGATAGATTTGTAGCTGCAATATCAAAGTGTATCCCCTGATTTTGTTATCAACAGTTTTCTGACTTGCCTCCCACAATGGAAGCAAATTTAAATACGTATTCGTGTCAAAAAGCATGTATCAGATATCCAGAACTTTTATGTAATGCTGTCTGTGAACTCATTTTTTAAGAACATGAGAAATATAGAATCTTAGCTTCTTAAAAATAATCTGTAATTTGTACAGAATTTTCTCAAATGTTCCCTAAAAATATTTCTCAACAAATATGATCTGAAACAGAAATAGAACTTTTATCCTTACAAAATTTTCTAAATTCGACTGAGGTTATTGAACTCGTTTTTTTTTTTTTTTTAAATAAGTAGCTTTGCGTTATTCTTTTGATAAAAATCAATCTCTAAAAACCATCTTTTAAAGTTGGAAAGAATGATGGAGAGCGATCTGAGTATGTGCCCTTACTCCAAGCATGTATTTTAAGATTTATTCGCGAAAACTTACCGAAAATTTACGTGTTTTCTTACTAAGACTCATGAAATCGGCGTAGTCATAAATCAGATCCGTCAAACTAAGTTAAGGTTTTAAATTAACCATAAATTGCGGTCTTCTGTTTTTTTTTTTTTTTTTTTTTTTTTTCTTTTTTTTTTTAAGTACTACTTGTTCCACCATTCAATATATTTCTTTATTATTTTTGTGAATAAAAATGCTTTTTTGACATTTTTAAATTAGAAGTACGGGTAATTAGACCCTCTATTTTTTTTTTCTTTTTCTGTGAAGCAAAAAGAAAAATCTTATTTATTCTTCTGGTAGTTTTGCTTCTCTTAATGACAATGACGAATGATACTAATAAATTTTTAGTTCAGATAAATGATTGATGCAGCAACTTCATCATCAATGTTCATCAAATGTTAACATTAAGATTTTTTATAAACACAGAACGTAAATTGTTTATTTAATTTAATATGCTCTTTAACTATAACACTTATTAGTTTGAATACTTTTTTTTCAAATAGAAACAATTGAAACATTTTATGACTATTAAAATTTATTAAGAGCTGAAATTCACACGAAACTGTTATTCATTACTTGTTGTATGACTAATGAAATTAAGAATTCAGCTAATAAATAATGTACAAAAAAAAAAAAATGAAAGGAACGTATAGTTTCAAATTTTCTTTCATCATTCTTTTAAAAAAGAATAAAAATCGTTGTTCTTTTGGATAACATTAAAATGTACCTCTTACAAAAGTAAATTTTTAGCTCGGTCGAAATATATACTAATTACCTACATTAAGAATTATTGATTTAATGGTGGTTGTCTTGTAAAGATGCAAATATCAAGCTTAAAAAGAAAATTTATGTTGTTTGCTGGCTAAAGAATTTAAACAAGAGTTTAAACAAAAAAAAATTAATGGTATTTTAAAATGTTGTTTTATTTTATTAATTAAACCCATGAGCTAATTAAAAAACATTTATTATTTACTTTTTCAAAAGAAAACTTCTCTAAATTGTTTTAACTATTTGCTATCTGTTGCTCTGCACCGTAGCATATACAAAATACTGGAGTCCGTCTGCAGGCCTACGTATATGACTTTTTTATGGTGATCAACTGTCCCAGTGAACATCAGTGTGGCCTTTGAGCGACTGAAACTCTCGCATCCCTACAGAAATGGAGCGAACTTCACAAATTGGCGTTCAATCCAGCCAAAACGGTAGGACTTCACATAAGAGCACGAAGAATGCGGAGGGTGCAGAACCCAAGAACCGTCCCTGTTGCACAATTCGATGGTAACATAGTTAAGTTTCAGACGGAAATAAAATTTCTGGGCGTGGTGATTAATCAACAGATGAATTCTATGGCACGAGTCGCTCATTTAAAAAGCTTCTGACAGGTACGTTCTTTGTTTCCATGGCTTGAGCAAAACCGACAACAGAGAATTGTTGAAGAACCTGTATAAATGTAGTTTGGGATGTCGTTTAATATGCCTGTGGATCTTTGTGGGATGGAGCGAATAGTGTGAATGCGGCTGTGCCTTAACCAGGGCAGAGAATAATTCTAGCAATATCTGCTAAAGTACTACAATATCCGGCCCCGGGAGAGCGAGGTGGCTTCGGGATAGTTCCAAAGCAGCCAAGGTACGCTAGGTAAAGGATACCGACTCCGCGAGAACCTCTACCGCTGCTGTACGTGTAACAGTGGACATTAGGAATGAAGATACCATCCATACACCTGTTAAAGCTGCCACGACACCGTTCCCCCGAGTTCCTCTACTGCTGCTGTACTTATACCAATAAGGACAAAACGAACGCTATTACAACTATAACGTTCACCAAACATATTAATGCTGAAATTATACCTTATGTTTATTTTTTCTCGTATCACGGACCGATGTTAGACAAATCGCAGTCCAATATTAATCGAAATAAGTTTTTATGTACAACCTATCCAATGTCAATATTGCATTAAATTATTCAGAATGAAAATCTTGTTTTCATTTCAGTTTTCAACACTGAAAGCGACTCGCTGCCATAAAAGTCGTCTGCCCCGACACAGCTCTACCTGATTTCTTTTTATTCAATTTCGACTACGAAATAACGATTTATTTTTGTAGTTAATGTAAGGAGTATTTCTAAACACAAAAATGAAGAAAATGCACTGAATTTATATGAGGCAGAAATGTAAAAACTGGTTATTTCAAAAATTAGATCTTTAATGAAACTTCATATTTCGGCTTATAAGAAAAATTTGCAAAATGATCTTAGGTGTCTTCTAAAAAGTATATATTTATTTCATCGTTATATAACTGTTTTTAATTAAAGCATGATTATTATCTACATTAATTATCTGTCAATCATCAAAAAATATTTTTTTATCCTGCGAATTGTAAGAGAAAACATGATTTTTGTTACGACGTTATACTTTCCGCTTGTGTAATAACCAGGATTAACAAAGCAGAATCTCTGACAAACAAAAATCCTTTTTTCTTCTGCTTTTCGAAATTTGAGCAGAGCTTTTGAGCCATTTTTGCAAGTTTCTTGTGATTTATGGAACACAAGTTGATGATTAAAGTAAGCTTAAATGTTTTTCTACGCTCTTCATAAAAACAGGCGGGAAAAAAAAAAGCTGGAAAGAAAACTTGGTAGTTCTATGAAAATTTGTGGAAAAAAAGGGAAAATATAAAAAGGAGAAGACATAAATCAAGTTTTCTCCTACTTTTTTGTCTGCTAAGTTTTAGAGTGTTTTTAAAGGATTATTTAAAACGTGTTCTTTTCGTCACATTAGTTCTTTCATACAAGTTAATGTATTTCCATATTATTTTATTTAAAGCTATTGCTTTGTTTTGAAATTCATAGACGTTAATGAAAACGTCGTTAACAGACATTTTTTCAATAAACATATTTTTTATGGACAAAAGAGCTTTCAGATTTTTTGAAAACAGAAAAATATATTCATCTTCGTTTAACTTCATAACTGATGGTATTTGTGAAACACTTTTTGCTTTCATTATGCTAATGAATGTCAAAGTACTTCTTTTGTACTATTTCATTATATATTTTTGAAACATCTTTCACCATTCAAACTGTCATTAGTAGTTTTTTACTTATAATACGTACTAGCTGCATGCCCGTTCTTCGCACGGTAGGAAACGAAAATTTTCCTTACATGTGTAATTCGAATTAATTCCAGTGATGTGGAATCTAAAAAAAGCAAAATATTTTTATTCTTGACGTAAAGTTTGCGTCATGCGTACTAACCTGGCATCACTGCAATATATTGACTCAAAAAACTACGTCTGTGACATTCGCGATCAGAAAAGTGAAAAGCTTGACGGTTTGCCAAAAACTCCTGACTTTCAAATTGTCTTATTTTTAGATCATATTGTTTTTTTAGGTTCAAGTTGTAGCATTAAATTCCTCAGACACTACAAGAAATGGACAACCATTTATTTAAAAAATAGCTACGCACCCGCTCTTCATACGCGAAGAAGAGAATAATTTACTAAAATCATATCTGCATGCGATAAAACAGAATTTCATTTTTAAAAAGTTCAAGTATAATCTCTGTTGAAATTACTGCAGGATATACTAACGCAAATTAGAATTACTTTCGTTTAGTTGGTTCTAAGACAACCGTTGAAAAAGGATAAACACTTTTAATTTCATGAAATATTTATTAACGTGGAATAACATGAAATATTTATTAACGTCACAATATATTGTGATGAAATTTCCATGGTTCCTAAACATGCTCTAACAGTATCAGATAAACTTCTGAAAGACTTAATGAATGTTCAATCACAATTTGGTGGTAAAACCATAGTCTTTGGAGCTGATTTTAGACAAATTTTCCAGTGGTGAGACATGGAAATCGAACGTCAATAGCAGAGATTAATGTGAAAAATTCTTTTTTGTGGCCTTTTATTCAAAAACGTCGTTTAATTCAAAGTATGAGAGCACAGAATGATATTGAGTTTAGTAAATGGCTCTTAGATTTAGGTAATGGTGATTTATTAGTTCATGAAGAAATATCACCCAACACAGTAAAAATTAATAAGGATTGCTATTGTTCTAAGGATGAATTGATCGATAAAATTTTCGGCACCAATCTTATAAATGATACAAATATACAAACATACAAATATAACGCATCGCCTGAAGTTATGAACTCCTGTTATCCACGCAATCGCATAAGTAATTTTAAAATTTATGAACTTAAGAAATACGTTTCGACTTAATTCTTTCTCATGGTTTTTAATTTGACGTGAAACTGATGTAATGTCTTGAATACAAGACAATGAAATATTTATGTGTGAAGAAAGGCTTTTATTCTGATTACTGATTGGTCGGGGAGAGTATGTGCATGGTCAAACTGCATCAAAAACGTCTTCCAAGAATCTGCCTCGAGCTGCCTTAGTGTTTTAATTTAGATAGATGACTGTACGGAAATATTATTTATTTCTTATTTATTTTAAATGAAGTATAATACATGTTATATCTAGCAGAGTTGGGCAAAAACTAACATTCAAGTAACAACTAACAACTAGAACTAATTTTGTTAGTTGACAGGTAAATGACAACTAAACTAATAGTTGTTAGTTGCAATGTTCAACAAACTGTGCTCAACTAAATTAGTTTAGTTGAACAGAAAACTAAAACTAATTTAGTTGAGGCAAGCTAGCTACCAATATTCAGCGAGAAATCACCGATCATAATGATATCCAAAGGTAAATTTTAAATATCAGTGTCTCGCGCTCAACAGAATTGCTTATTTGATTCTTAGATCATGAATTTTAGAACGAATTTAAGAAGAGCAGATCATCACCCCAAAATTTTATAGCACTATACAATTCTCTCTTAAAAACGTGTGACTCGGTACAGCTTTTAAGATATACTTTGTTGTAATGATTTAGTTTTCAGAAGAATCTATGAAAAATTAATTTGTTTGCACATCTCTACTTCTTTTTAGAAAGCGTGAAAGGTCTTATTAAGTCATCAGATGTGTAAACTTGCTTTAGAAAGCGAATGATATGTGTAGTATCTTTACAACACATTTCCTTTTTTTCAATTTTGCCTTGAATTTATCTCATAGGGCAGTCTAGCTGAATTAAATAAAAAACGAATTCAAATATATAGCAAGAAAGATAAATTATGCCAAATGTACCGATTATGAAACACTTTCCCTCACAGCAGTCTTACTTTTACTCCAAATTTGGCGATGTATTGTCAGGAATCTTGACGAGATTTTGGAGATAATCGCCAAAAAGTTGCATATCACCAGTAATGTAATTTCGTAATAACTCTGTAAAAGACATTAAATATTACTGCTATCCTTTAAATGAAGAATAAACTTTTATAAACTCTTACGTACTTATTGTATTGTGCTTGAAATGAATGAATGTACAGGAATTGTTTCGAGTGCTCCGGGAGAAGAACTTTAACGGCTACAGACACTAGTTTTGATGGAGAACATTATTTTGTAATCCTTTATAATATATGTCAATTTTGTTTTATTTGGAAGAGCCGAATATCTTTAAAATACACTTTAAACAACGACTGCACATAGAGCGCAATGTATTGCAATTCTTTTGGGTGCTCCTGTAAAGGAATATGAACGCACATCATTTTCAATAAGTCACACGGTACAGTAACATATAAAGGAAATATATAAGTTTTGTAGTAATCTATGCTAGAGTACAGAAGGCTAGACAGACGGACAGACAAACCAAAATATTGAATACTTTTAAACTTCAATGGAAAGAATTAAAAAGCAAACATTTTCTTGTGTGTGTGTAGCAAGTGCATTAAAACAGTGTTTCCCACCCACGGGTCCGCTCACCGGTTCCGGTCCGGATTATTGCCGGTGCACATATATGAAATTTATTAAAAAATAATCTGCGGCAAAAGTCGTAAAACTAGAAATGATATTTGTATACCAGTTGATTTCATAAATAAAGTACATATTCATATAATATTTATTATTTTTATCTGACAGCGAGAAATATATATTAATGACTACGTCCTTTTATCTCTCACCCCTTTATTGAAAATTGTCCGAAAAATGTGTACCAAAAAAGCGACATAAAAATGCGACATGATTTTACATATATTTAAATACTATTAGTTCACAACAGCTTTAATCTATTGTTACAATATTCCGTAAGCTGTAAAATATGCAACACATGTATTTTTCTATAAATAGGTTACAATCATAAAAATTTCAACATGGGGTTACCAGGCGAAATACACGAAAGATAAGAGATAAAATGACATAGTCAATTAACATCGTTTTAATATGGCAATAATGAAACTACAAAAATTAGAGGGGTTCAGGGGGGGGGTCTCCCCCTGACGAGGCTCGAACAGCCGAGTTATTATATACATATATATTTTTTTGCCGGCCCGTATATGTAAAAAGGTTGAGAAGCACTGAACTAAAACATTAAACACTCTACTTACGAAATAAAAGCAGTTTACTATCAAAGAAAAAGAAATGAATAATAAAAGATGGTGACAAAAATATGACCGGAGAAAGATAAATGGAAATTTCGGCAGTATGCCAAGAGGAGAAAATTTTAACAGAGCTTTAAGGTCAGTAACCGCAAGGTCAGCCAAAGGAAAAAATATTGATCTATTGGTTTCCGAAGGGTGTGTGTATTTGAAGGGACGAAAACGTAAGGAACACGTGGATGACCTGAGTTGTCACAAATGATGAGTTTTCTTCAAAAATTGTGCCGCCCGCATATATATATACTAGCTGCGTGCCCGTTCTTCGCACAGTAGGAAACGAAAAATTTTCTTACATGTGTAATTCGAATTAAATTTTTTTTATTCTTGACGTAAAGTTTGCGTCATGCGTACTAACCTGGCATCACTGCAATATAATGACTCAAAAAACTACGTCCGTGTCATTCGCGATCAGAAAAGTGAAAAGCTTGACCGTTTGCAGAGAATTCCTCAATTTCAAAATGTCGTATTTCTATATCATACTGTTTCTTAGGTTCTAGTTGTAGCATTAAATATCTCAAACACAATATCAAATGGACAACCGTTTATCGTTCTACTAATATTATAAATGTTAATGTTTGTACGCATGTCTATTACTCTTTCACGCTGAAACGGTTTGACGGATTTGGATGAAATTTGCAATAAAGACAGTTATAGTCCTGGATTGACACATAGGCTACTTTTTATCCGGCAGAAAAAAACACTTCCTATAATATGCAAAAAAAAACCCTATACTTTATTTAAAAAAAAAAGAATACAATTGGGTTTTTATTTTACAGGGCAGTCGACAGATGGCGAAATATTATAGAATGCACAATTTTTAAAAAATAAATTCATTTTATCGTCCGCTGTGCCTGGATAAAGAATGCACCTGAATAAGTTTTCCTTCTGACTTAGATTTATAAGCGGACATTGGGTGAGGCACGCAAATCCGAAATACATGTTACACAAACAAACAAAAATTAGTTTTTGAATGTTTCATTCAGTTCGATTTGTGCATTTTTCTGCGCATCTTTTCCACATTCTATTTCTATTGTATTACATCCAGAAAAAGGATGTTAGAAATGTCAATTTTAATTTTGTTTAATCACATTCATGAATAATGATACACTTTTCAACTCAATGGAATAAGGAAAGAAAATAGGGAAGAAGCATGGAGCATGGCTTTTTATATACAGCACTTTAAAGCGTATTTAAAATCTCAAAGTGTTTCAGTTTTTCTTACTTTTTTTTTTTTTCTTTCCGTTTTTTTTTTTTTTTAAATATATCAGCCAATATGTCTAGAAGCTCTTCAAACTTAATATAGGACGAAAATATTTTGTACCTTTTTGTAGGTTGTTATCACTAAACCATCTTATTTTTGTAACCAGGTGAGGCCCGACACGGTAAGCAAGGTAAGCATTGCATCCGGGAGCCGGCTTCGAAAGGGCGTCATTTCGAACTCAAAAACTAAGTAGATAATAAAAGGGGTGTCTTTGTTACGTTAGCAGTGGGCGCCACTTACCCTAGGGTGGCCCCTGTTTCTAACCATCTTAAATTTAAATTCTATTCAGAATCTGAGAGATTTCAGTGCCAAGGAAGCTGGTGAGAAACAGGATTTTCCCCAAACAAGATCTATTAAGATTGCTAACTAACTGGTCGCCAGAGGCGGCTAGTACTTCATACGGGAAGAAGCGATTATTTTACTAAAATCATAACTGCATGTGACAAAACAGAATTTCATTTTAAAAGAAGTTCAAGTTATCTCCTCTGTAGAAATCACTGCGGGATATATTACCGCAAATTAGAATTACTTATCGTTTAGTTAGTTGTATGACTGATCACCGTGAAATTAGGTACACCTAAGTCTTTTATCATGGAAAAGGTTTTTATGCTATCATTTTTCCTCTAACCCCTGCAACACGTAGAATTCCATTCCGTTCGACATCTTGCTATGGTCGTATCGTTCAACGGATTTTGATAAAAATTGGTACACACGGATATTTGAAGACGTAGAATAGTTTTGTATTATCGGTTTTGCTATAACTGCCGCTAGGTGGCGGTTCACAACGTCCAATTCTATTCCGTTGGACCGCTTGCTATGAAAATACCGTTCAACTGTTGTTGATGAAAATTGGTTATTTGTGAATACTTGAACGTGGAGAATATTTCTACACTGTCCATTTTGTTATAACTTCCGCTAGATGGCGCTGCAGAACGTTCAATTCTATTCCGTTTGACTGCTTGCTATAAAAATATCGTTCAACTAATTTTGATGAAACTTGGTATACATGGATATATTAATAAGGAGAATATTTTTACACTATCCGTTTTGCTACAATTTGCCGCAAGATGGCTCTGCAGCGCATCAAGCTGTACTCCTTTCTAAAAATTGCCATAAAAAAATTTATACTTACACATTTGAGCTCTGACAATATATTCTAACTATCCGCTTAGTTGTTACTCACTACTAGATGGCACTGCAGCGCATTATTACTTTAAATAGCCATTAGATGGTAATGCAGGGCACCAACTTCTTGACCGGACACTTGATCTCTATGAAAATTCATATGCGTAGATACTTGAATGAGGAGAATATTTTCGCGTTATCCATTTTGCTATAACTCGCCACATCATTGTGCTGTAGATGGTAGCAGACAATGGTGGGCATCATATCGAGCATGTTTTGTAAGCTTTTGTAGATTATTTATATGTTTTCAATAAAGCTATGATACGCCATCTAGGGGTAGATTTTGGAACACATTGCGTTCGTTTTTTTCTCGATAAAATTCCCATCATTTCATTCGGCCATTACCCCATTTTCATGCTATTCCGGTGCATAGTTCTTGCTACAGACTGCTCGAACATTTCAAGTTTAATTATGGACAGCCTGAGTATTTGAGTAGAGCTATCATCTATTTTAAAATAGACTATCTGGAATTAAGTTAAAAATAGTCTGGTACTGTGATCTGTTGTGTAAAATGAGACACAAAAAAATTCTCACTGCAAAGGAATTTAAATCCTCTAATCTTTCTGGCGGATAGCTGTAACACTGCAGCCCGGAAATATCAGGATCACGAGAAATAGGGGGAGAATGCTCAGCCAGCGATTCTGACGGGAACGAGAAGAAAGCGGTTAAAAAAATAATTAAATAAAAAGTATCGGCCATTGCTGGTCGGTGGCTCAGCGGAAACAATTATTAATGCAGTGTTGTGCTTTATTTCGCTTACTCTCGCTGGAGTTACTCCACTCATATAATTCCCTTTTTCTCCAAACTCAGTGTTTCGACTCGGTGGTAAACCTCGCGGATCTTCAAGCCGTGCCTTTTCTTCCCACTAGCTTTTTCATCCGCTGCGTTTCGCACTAGCCGTGAAGTAGGATATGGATAACTCAACTTGTGTTAACTCTTTAGTTCCCAGCCCCGTGAAAATCTCTTAGCCTTTTTTTCCCATATAAACGGCCGAAAAATGTCTTCCCCCATCAGAAAATGTGGGGGAAAGCGGTTCCTTCGGAGAGGAAAGCGGTTCCTCTCGGAGAGGAAAGCGGTTCCTTTATCACTGAGTTTTGACAGTTCAGAACCTCCCTTTCTTGACCAGCAGTTAGGGCGAAAGACCTCCCATTGTGCTAATCCGTAGTGATCTATTCTAAGTGCTTTCGACAAGGTATTTGCACACTGAATAGTTACTTTCAGTGTTCTTGCTACCGCCATCATGATTGATTAGAGGTCGGATACGCGGATTACCCGTTTCCCCTAATCCTTAAGTTCCCAAACCTCAAGGGGTGTAACCTAATCAATAACTCCCGAGTCGGGAGGGAAAGCACTGATTCCAATACGGCTGGGCAGTTTCGGGGACACATATGGGCTAGCCGACACGGCCGATACGGTCCCTAAAGAGTTAACAATGATGTTACTAAATGCACGTACTTGGAAGTAGGACGATCACTGACTAGCAGCAGACGGGCGAAGTTAGCGCCAGTCTTTCAAAAGAAAATTCTCGACCCCTTTGTATAAGAATTTCCCAAATGGACACATTCTCTTCCCTCCACATCCAATCCCGCACTTTAAAGACACAGAGAAGGAATCTTCACCCCTGTGTCTTTGTGACATTGAAGTGACATAGAAGGGAAAGTGGTTATGGACATAATCACTTGCCTTTCTACGTTGCAAAAGTGAAGATCTTTCTTCCTTGTCTCTACTGTGCAGGATGGGGTGGGGAAGGGAATTTGTCTATTTGGGATTTTCATCCAAATTTTTTTTTAATCCAAAAAGAAAATTCTTCGACAAATCTCCAAAGAGCACTAGAAAACGGATATAGCCGAGAGTCGGTATAGTAGAACCATCGTTTAGATTTTGCAAGGACTTATCGAACTGCCTACGTACCTTCGCACGGAGCACAACTTGAGAAATTGTGCTTGACAATAAAGATGGTGTGTATGGTAATAGTGGTGCCAAGCTAATTTTAATACAGCTGTACAAAGAAACTACATCACAGCGGACATTGGCGTATAGGATCGGGATAGAGCCTTGGTCTTCTTTTTATATGTAGGGTCAAATTAAAGGCCTAGTGTATCGAATCCCAGTTGAGAGTGGAACCTAATCACTAGTTGAGGATAGATAGTTCAGGCTTCATGTTGTGTTTGAGAAACATTAAAAATATTCAAAGAATGCCATACTCAATGCTGCACGTTTGTATTCATTCGATGTAACTTGTGACAGCTTGGGAAATTTTCAGACTTCTACTTTGAGGGGACCTGCATTCAAATATGTTATTTTATTCCTATATATTTATTTTATTTTATTTACTTTAATTTTTTTATGCGTAGTTTGCTATGCTGTGTGATTCTGGTTCACCTGCTTGTATTTCTTTTTTTTTTTTAATTAAAAACGCTATTGAGGCTTGTCCGTTATCATTTTCTTCACAAAAATGCAAACAGGAAGTAAACAGTACGCCTTGCTTCGTGATCAAGCGTCAGCCAATGTTTGATTTTTAAACGCGTGTAGCTCTCAAACATATGACTGCAAACCTGTGCCTGCATTTAAAATATTTATAGTGGTACCTTCTACCACTCTTTTAATTAATACTTCAAAGTTTCTAAGCACCCAGTGTATAATTACAGTTAAATATTTTTTTACACTTATGATGTCATTGCATATAAATCTCTTGTTTTTATTTATTTACTTATCATTATTATTTTTTATCGAAAAATTAATCAGTTTTTTAATTAAAATAATTTCCATTCATCTCGTCCTAAGAAAACTTTGAAAAGTTTCATCCAAGCATTTTGATTAATAATGCATGTCTCATTGGATTATTTACTTTTCGTAATTAATTTCAACTTGCAGCATTAATTTTTGTGGATAAGAAGAGAGGGGGGGGGAAAGGACAGTTAATCATGCACGCAGAATTGAAGAAGAAAAGTCTACAGAATGGATTTATTCTCATAAATTCATCATTTATGAGAATGATGAATTCAATAAACTTGAGGTAGGAAAAATGAGTCCACGGGGCTTTGCGGGCAAGATGCCAGAAGGAAGGGGATTCTGGGAGTAAAATTTAAGGTCAGTAACCGCAAGGTCACTTCGCGATCTCAGATCGATTCTCAGTTAGGGGTCAGTGAAACCCCTTTACTGGAGATCAAAGGACGTGGGTGACCCCGTATGACGTAACTGCGATTTCCACATCCTGAAAAGTTAGTTAAGTGTAGTTACGTTCGTTGTTATCGAATTAAATGTATCCATCACTAAACGGAAAATCGTTATTCAGAGAGTGTCATTGTGAAGCATAAGCGGCTAGGGAAATTAGTTCAGGATAGTTATAACGGGAAATTAGCGTTTTTGTCAATAATAAATGGCTAACTTCACACAGGAAAGTGAGAAACTGATAATTAAACTCTTTGAAAAGTTAAAATTAATAAGTTTGTAGAGTTTTAATGAAAGGAAAAAAGTTTGATGATCATTCTGTATATATATATAGTATACTTCAACTTTCATCGTAATTTAACTGTTTTTAAGCTACTTTACTTGTCAAAACATGGTAATTGTTGAATAACTTAAGATTGGAATAAATATTTTAAATTATGCGAGAAAAATTTAGTTGTTTAATGCAAAACCCAGTTAGTCACAGTAAAATGTGACCTATGGGAGAGATATAGAAGATTGAGATTTCTCCTTGATTTCTCCTCAAATGGTTTCATGTTGCATTTTAGTCTTTCAAATGATAGAAAAAAGTGTATAAACGTACTTAAATTTTTCAGTGACTTTTTAAACATAAAACTTCCAGCTTCAAAGACTGTTAACTAATGTTACAAAGAAATCAAACGAATCGATTCAAATACATCTCTCCTATATCTCCTAGCAGCACTGGGACCAAAATCTAGAATGTTACTTCTTCGTGGCCTACGGTGTACGTGCACGTTAAATCCGCGGTACCTAAACTAGCTTCGAGAGTTGCCAATATTTAGCAGTTCCCCTCTTCTGATGAGCATCCAAACTGTTGCGGGAAACCTCAGGAAGGACACAAGTAACTCAAAATGGCACTTTAGGGAACGTGAGCTGTCCTGTAATGACAGACAAACGAACAAGTCCTTCGGCCTCGCGGCTTCAACAGCAAAACTCACAGCCTGTCGGTAAAAGTACGTGAGTGAGGGAGAGGTGAGATAAATATCCTATATATCATGCTGATTGGAAAATTCAAAAGTTTAACTGAGCTGCAAATTCATTACCTTCTATCATGAATAACAATGAGGAGATGTTGCGGTGGTATTACTTTTAGAGAGAAGGTACTAAAAGTACTATCTTTTAGTGCTTTCAGTTCTGGTACTGAAAAGTACCAGCTGTGGGCGCTCATATTAGTACTTTTAAAGGAGAATGCCCATTTTGGGTTTCCATAATTATGGCCAATAATCTACTCAAAGAATCTAGGCCAGGAGTGGATTGCCCTCTGTGGGGACTTTTCTAAGGGATTTTAACCCATACTTGCGTAAGTTTCCGAGAAAACCACGGAAAACTCTGAATGGCTAGGTCGACGGATGTGTCCTGGGTTTGAAATAGGCGCCTTCTACCTTCCAGTTGAGAGAGGAAAAGTGCTCGGCTACTTCTGGGGCTTTAAGATTTCAAATATTTTAGTACTAAAATAATACAAAGAAATTTAATCTCTACTTATTATAAAAGAAGGTGTCTGTGTGTGTGTGTGTCTGTCGGCAGCGTTACGGACAAACGGCTACACCTAGAAACACCAAATTTGGTACTCGGGAAGATGTAAATATGTAGTTGTGCACCTCGAAGCGATTTTTTCAAAATTCGACCTAGATTTTTTTTTATTTTATGTTTTATGCGATTTTTGGCATTTTTTCTCACCTAATTCGTAATAACGGCGGAAATGACGCTCGCAGCAAAACGGCATTTGTATCATCGGATAGAGGAAGAAATTTTCTTTTAAAAACAGTTTGTTCTGAATAAGTAACATGATTTACCGATTTTTAGGAATTTTTTTACTAAACATCTGCTTCGCGATTTTTTTTCGTAAAATAATTTTAAAACTGTCGCATCTTGAATTCTATCCGTCATAACTTTTAGATATTTTGACAAATCGTGGAACATTATTTTCTCCCTCTTTTAAAATAAACACGAAAAAATTATGTAAATTAGATGATTTTTTACGAATTTTAATGCAGCCTAATGTTTAGAATTTAATAGCATCAACGCGATCTTACGCCATTCATTACATTGCGATCACGGCACGAGAATTTATGTTCGGTTGTTGCCACAGAAAGAATTAAAAAATAGGGTTTTTTCAACCAATCGAGATTTTAAATGGGATATCAGAATTTCAAATCGCAAGTGAGAATCTATGACGTCAAATGCTTTAAGATACGTAAAAATTACGCCATAATTTTAACTCATTTATTCCAGCTCTATTTTCAACACAGGGAGACGATATTTTGATTAAAATTTACTGTAGAAATAAACTAAGAAATTCACGATTATTATTATTAGAAGTGGTATTTTAATCCGGTGCTTATTTAAAAATTGAAATGTTTTCACGGCGCTGAAAATGTTCATTTTAAAAGTTACAAAGTTCGTTTCAAAGCGCGATATATTAAAATTTTTCTATTTACTATTTTTATTTTTGGCATTTAATTTAGCGCAGGCGTTGCCTAACATACGCATGCAGGTTGCGAGTATAGTTTTATTTTAACGTTGAATTACGTTCCTCCATAAAGGTCCAACGCAAAGTTTTAATGATACCGTTTGAAAACAATTATGCGAAATATCGAAATTAACTCCCTCAATCTACCGGGGTATCCTTTACGGCAGTCAAACAGTGACGTCATAAATTTAAAAAAATGCGTGAAATTTGTAAACTCTGCAACTATAATGCCCTGTCACAATTAAAATGGGAATAAGTAGCTCCTCGAGATTACACTGTTTGATGTTTTTCAGGAGACAGGACTATGGAGGATTTAAAAGATATCGCTATATTAGATGCATAGATATTTAAAATGGCACCCCTTGGATATTTTCTCCCCACAGTAAGATGAAATGATTTGCGGCGCTAAATACGACCATCTTATAAAACTATGTATAAATTAAATATATATGGAGAGTTTCCTTAATGGCAACCATTATGTGAAATGACTATTATTTATGCTAATGCGTAAATTGCAAAGAATCGCCACAGAATCACAAGATACCATTGAGGCCAAATAATCTAAGCTGTTTCTTTTAAGGGAGCCTTGAAGAGGGAGAAGCGAGTATAGATAGTATTAATGTACGCAATAGGTAGTATTATTAGATTTGTAAAGATAATATGAATAAATCGCAATGTACCACGTTAATAAATATTTCATGAAATTAAAAGTGTTTATCCTTTTTCAACGGTTGTCTTACAACCAACTAAATGAAAAGTAATTCTAATTTGCGTTAATATATCCCGCAGTCATTTCAACAGAGGAGATTACTCGAACTTTTTTAAAAATGAAATTCTGTTGTCACATGCAGATATGATTTTAGTAGTAAAATATTCCCTTCTTCCCGTATGAAGAGCGGGTGCGCAGCTATTTTAAAAACATCTCTTGAAAATAGCATAAATGAATTCAGAAGACCTCAAAACGTGTCAATACACCAAAATCTCGAAGTCGAATTTTTTCATGATTACAATACTTTCCTTATATGGTACATGTTCGGAAAGAAATAAATGATGCTCCATTTCATGTAGTGTCTTAGGTATTTAATGCTACAACTTGAGCCTAAAAAACAGTATTACGTAGAAATAAGACATTTTGAAAGCCAGGAGTTCTCTGCAAACCATTAAGCTTTCCACTTTTTTGATAGTGAATGACGCTAACGTAGTTTTTTGAGTCATTATACTGCAATGATCAGGTTAGTACTCATAACACAAACTTTACATTAAGAGTCAAATAATTTTGCTCTTTTTTTTTTTAATTCCACATCACGAATAATTTCGAATTACACATGTAAGGAAAATTTTCGTTTTCTACCGTGCGAAGAACGGGCACGCAGCTAGTTTGCTATAAAAATGTTCATCATGCCAACGCCTGGAGGAAAAGAGAGCTCGAGCCCCCTGCATGGGCAATGGGCACCCATTAGGAGATACAGTGATGATTAGTCTTAATCTGTTTTAAACAGTAAATATAGACCTGTAATTATCACAGGAGAAATCACAAGCAGTTACCCTTATTTAAGTCACATGGTAACGTTAAGTTGTCATACATCGATTTTAAATGGGATATCAGAATTTCAAATCGCAAGTGAGAATCTATGACGTCAAATGCTTTAAGATACGTAAAAATTACGCCATAATTTTAACTCATTTATTCCAGCTCTATTTTCAACACAGGGAGACGATATTTTGATTAAAATTTACTGTAGAAATAAACTAAGAAATTCACGATTATTATTATTAGAAGTGGTATTTTAATCCGGTGCTTATTTAAAAATTGAAATGTTTTCACGGCGCTGAAAATGTTCATTTTAAAAGTTACAAAGTTCGTTTCAAAGCGCGATATATTAAAATTTTTCTATTTACTATTTTTATTTTTGGCATTTAATTTAGCGCAGGCGTTGCCTAACATACGCATGCAGGTTGCGAGTATAGTTTTATTTTAACGTTGAATTACGTTCCTCCATAAAGGTCCAACGCAAAGTTTTAATGATACCGTTTGAAAACAATTATGCGAAATATCGAAATTAACTCCCTCAATCTACCGGGGTATCCTTTACGGCAGTCAAACAGTGACGTCATAAATTTAAAAAAATGCGTGAAATTTGTAAACTCTGCAACTATAATGCCCTGTCACAATTAAAATGGGAATAAGTAGCTCCTCGAGATTACACTGTTTGATGTTTTTCAGGAGACAGGACTATGGAGGATTTAAAAGATATCGCTATATTAGATGCATAGATATTTAAAATGGCACCCCTTGGATATTTTCTCCCCACAGTAAGATGAAATGATTTGCGGCGCTAAATACGACCATCTTATAAAACTATGTATAAATTAAATATATATGGAGAGTTTCCTTAATGGCAACCATTATGTGAAATGACTATTATTTATGCTAATGCGTAAATTGCAAAGAATCGCCACAGAATCACAAGATACCATTGAGGCCAAATAATCTAAGCTGTTTCTTTTAAGGGAGCCTTGAAGAGGGAGAAGCGAGTATAGATAGTATTAATGTACGCAATAGGTAGTATTATTAGATTTGTAAAGATAATATGAATAAATCGCAATGTACCACGTTAATAAATATTTCATGAAATTAAAAGTGTTTATCCTTTTTCAACGGTTGTCTTACAACCAACTAAATGAAAAGTAATTCTAATTTGCGTTAATATATCCCGCAGTCATTTCAACAGAGGAGATTACTCGAACTTTTTTAAAAATGAAATTCTGTTGTCACATGCAGATATGATTTTAGTAGTAAAATATTCCCTTCTTCCCGTATGAAGAGCGGGTGCGCAGCTATTTTAAAAACATCTCTTGAAAATAGCATAAATGAATTCAGAAGACCTCAAAACGTGTCAATACACCAAAATCTCGAAGTCGAATTTTTTCATGATTACAATACTTTCCTTATATGGTACATGTTCGGAAAGAAATAAATGATGCTCCATTTCATGTAGTGTCTTAGGTATTTAATGCTACAACTTGAGCCTAAAAAACAGTATTACGTAGAAATAAGACATTTTGAAAGCCAGGAGTTCTCTGCAAACCATTAAGCTTTCCACTTTTTTGATAGTGAATGACGCTAACGTAGTTTTTTGAGTCATTATACTGCAATGATCAGGTTAGTACTCATAACACAAACTTTACATTAAGAGTCAAATAATTTTGCTCTTTTTTTTTTTAATTCCACATCACGAATAATTTCGAATTACACATGTAAGGAAAATTTTCGTTTTCTACCGTGCGAAGAACGGGCACGCAGCTAGTTTGCTATAAAAATGTTCATCATGCCAACGCCTGGAGGAAAAGAGAGCTCGAGCCCCCTGCATGGGCAATGGGCACCCATTAGGAGATACAGTGATGATTAGTCTTAATCTGTTTTAAACAGTAAATATAGACCTGTAATTATCACAGGAGAAATCACAAGCAGTTACCCTTATTTAAGTCACATGGTAACGTTAAGTTGTCATACATCGATTTTAAATGGGATATCAGAATTTCAAATCGCAAGTGAGAATCTATGACGTCAAATGCTTTAAGATACGTAAAAATTACGCCATAATTTTAACTCATTTATTCCAGCTCTATTTTCAACACAGGGAGACGATATTTTGATTAAAATTTACTGTAGAAATAAACTAAGAAATTCACGATTATTATTATTAGAAGTGGTATTTTAATCCGGTGCTTATTTAAAAATTGAAATGTTTTCACGGCGCTGAAAATGTTCATTTTAAAAGTTACAAAGTTCGTTTCAAAGCGCGATATATTAAAATTTTTCTATTTACTATTTTTATTTTTGGCATTTAATTTAGCGCAGGCGTTGCCTAACATACGCATGCAGGTTGCGAGTATAGTTTTATTTTAACGTTGAATTACGTTCCTCCATAAAGGTCCAACGCAAAGTTTTAATGATACCGTTTGAAAACAATTATGCGAAATATCGAAATTAACTCCCTCAATCTACCGGGGTATCCTTTACGGCAGTCAAACAGTGAC
This sequence comes from Cheiracanthium punctorium, assembly GCA_038373885.1. Taxonomy (NCBI): domain Eukaryota; kingdom Metazoa; phylum Arthropoda; class Arachnida; order Araneae; family Cheiracanthiidae; genus Cheiracanthium; species Cheiracanthium punctorium. The sequence goes on along the minus strand of JAWZYV010015393.1, from coordinate 440,103 downwards.
GTCATAAATTTAAAAAAATGCGTGAAATTTGTAAACTCTGCAACTATAATGCCCTGTCACAATTAAAATGGGAATAAGTAGCTCCTCGAGATTACACTGTTTGATGTTTTTCAGGAGACAGGACTATGGAGGATTTAAAAGATATCGCTATATTAGATGCATAGATATTTAAAATGGCACCCCTTGGATATTTTCTCCCCACAGTAAGATGAAATGATTTGCGGCGCTAAATACGACCATCTTATAAAACTATGTATAAATTAAATATATATGGAGAGTTTCCTTAATGGCAACCATTATGTGAAATGACTATTATTTATGCTAATGCGTAAATTGCAAAGAATCGCCACAGAATCACAAGATACCATTGAGGCCAAATAATCTAAGCTGTTTCTTTTAAGGGAGCCTTGAAGAGGGAGAAGCGAGTATAGATAGTATTAATGTACGCAATAGGTAGTATTATTAGATTTGTAAAGATAATATGAATAAATCGCAATGTACCACGTTAATAAATATTTCATGAAATTAAAAGTGTTTATCCTTTTTCAACGGTTGTCTTACAACCAACTAAATGAAAAGTAATTCTAATTTGCGTTAATATATCCCGCAGTCATTTCAACAGAGGAGATTACTCGAACTTTTTTAAAAATGAAATTCTGTTGTCACATGCAGATATGATTTTAGTAGTAAAATATTCCCTTCTTCCCGTATGAAGAGCGGGTGCGCAGCTATTTTAAAAACATCTCTTGAAAATAGCATAAATGAATTCAGAAGACCTCAAAACGTGTCAATACACCAAAATCTCGAAGTCGAATTTTTTCATGATTACAATACTTTCCTTATATGGTACATGTTCGGAAAGAAATAAATGATGCTCCATTTCATGTAGTGTCTTAGGTATTTAATGCTACAACTTGAGCCTAAAAAACAGTATTACGTAGAAATAAGACATTTTGAAAGCCAGGAGTTCTCTGCAAACCATTAAGCTTTCCACTTTTTTGATAGTGAATGACGCTAACGTAGTTTTTTGAGTCATTATACTGCAATGATCAGGTTAGTACTCATAACACAAACTTTACATTAAGAGTCAAATAATTTTGCTCTTTTTTTTTTTAATTCCACATCACGAATAATTTCGAATTACACATGTAAGGAAAATTTTCGTTTTCTACCGTGCGAAGAACGGGCACGCAGCTAGTTTGCTATAAAAATGTTCATCATGCTAACGTCTGGAGGAAAAGAGAGCTCGGGCCTCCTGCATGGACATTGGGCACCCATTAGGAGATACAGTGATGATTAGTCTTAATCTGTTTTAAACAGTAAATATAGACCTGTAATTATCACAGGAGAAATCACAAGCAGTTACCCTTATTTAAGTCACATGGTAACGTTAAGTTGTCATACATCGAATACATATATAGACCATGAATTAATCCATGCCACAAATGTAATTGTGATTTGTGTAATGTAGATGTAAGTACTATGTCGCTTACAAAAATATTCAAATCCTCCCCCCGACCCTCTCACCCTTTCAAAAAAAAAAAAAAAAAAAAAACAACAGCAATTGTTGCACTTCGACCGTAAGGTATCGGAAATACTTTATGTGCTCCAGTAAAGTAACTGTAGCAAATACTATATACATTATTTTCGATGAAGAGCATATTTTAACAACTCGAATAATATATTTTACTTTTCTTTGCTTGAAATAGATTAACGTTTTTAAGATGTCCTTTAAACAATGACTCCTCGCATATCACAGTAATGAATTTATTTTGCGTAATCCTGTAGAAGAGCTATGAATAATATAGACATCATTTTGAGTACTTTACATGGAATATGAATATTTATTTTTAGATTCTGTTCTAATTATAGGTGTTATTAATGGTTCTACAAGAGCTAGGTAACAATTAACCGATAACGTAAACTCGCCGTAATTTATATGTTATTAACTGGAGAATTAAAACCAAACTAGCTCTCCATAGAAAATTTTAATATTTATTCCAGTCTTTATATCTGCGAGGAGACAGATAAACTGTTTTAATCAGAAATATAAAAGATATTAGCAAATAGAAACAATTCAAGACAAAGAAAACAAACAACTAACCCAGTGACTTTTGATATCAGAAGAATAAGTTCATAGCATGACAAATCCATTGTTATGAATAGATAGAACAAACATATGTTTTCAAATATAATAAATTAAAAACGGGTAAATATTTATGGAAAAAAAATGAAGAAACCTACTGTAAAAGGGACAAGAAGAAATAAAAGAAATGAAACACCTTAGCGATGTTTGCTTCGGACAGATTCTCAAAGAGCTGCAGACGCTAAATAAATATATGTACAATCAAAGCAGAAAATAATGCAGTATAAAAATAAATTTATCTAACAAAAGAGTTTTATTGAAACCATTCTGTAGAGAAAGTTAAAAAAAACCTTAAAGAAATTTTAAAAGGAAATAACTAACTGCATGGGTTAATTAATATGTTGTTTTTAGTATTTAAATATTTATTCTAACATTCATTTAAAAACATATTGAAAATCAAAGATTTTTTTTGTTTCTAATTATTGATTTTACTTGCTTCAATTTGAGACTGGTATTCCCAAAATTTATTCGTCTAATGAATTATACGTCAAATGAAAATAACTTAAACTACCGAGCATATTGGTAAAAAGGGACAAATCTAGAAGTTTTTAAAATAGGGTGTTGTAGTGGGCTAGTGGCAGAGGATCATGGAATTTAATCCTTCCCCTTCAACACACATGCACACATCCACGGCGCTGTTCAATGAATGCAAATATGCTAAGGGAGCATATCAAATCTATATTAAAGATTTAAAATTAAGAAGAAATAAATATGAGCACACCCATTTCTCTTTGAAATATTATGCATACGCACCTGATTTCAAGAACTAAAAAATAATAAATTTATCAATTAAAAAATAGTTCAAAATGTGTATTTTTTATTAAAAAAAACGCAGATAAATTGCAGGTAAAACTACAGTGAAGAGAATTTTACGTCATAGTCGCTCAGGTAATTGGTGAGTTAAAGTTGCCCTGTATAAAATAACAAAAAAGTGTTCTTTCCCTGAAAGCAGGGCATGTGAAGCATTATGATAATTTTCCCTACGATAATCGATTACTGCTATTCGAATAGAAGCAATAATCCATATTTTAAATAGTGGATATTCACGATTTTTACTACAGTAGAATCTCGCTACAACGATATCCTCTATAACGATAATTCTCTCTATTACGATATTTTTTCATAGTCCTGGCTGAATTCCCTTTAGATTAATGTAAAACAGTTCTCTGTATTACGATATCCTTTAAAACGATTATTCTCTCTACAACGATGGTAATAATTATCCCTTACATCACAAATAACGTAATTCTCTCTACTACGATATATTTTTTTTTTTCAACGATGCATCAGAAGCCCAACTCATGCACAGACATTGAAAGCTACACAAAGAAAGTCGAGGTAAAATGTGGTTGGAACGGGTTGGACCACGCCTCTGCCAAAGAACGTATTCTAAGTTTCGTTTTGCTGATGTAACACTATGGTAACGAGAAAGAGCATTTCTCGCAATGTGGAAGGGCAGTTGGCATTTCCTGGATGACACATCTTTGATTCATATCCCCTTCTTTAAAAAATGGTCAAGGATTCCTTTCACCGGAACTGATATAGAAAACGATACGTTCTTTTGTCAGAACTTGAGTAAGAATTTTAACCTCCGATAAATCCTATCGAGGTCGATTATTACACGAGGATATTTTAAATTATTTATGAGTTTTGTTTACTTTGAAGTTTGTTTAGTGAAAATCGAAAGCAAATGGCTACAAGAAAACAAATATCTATCGATGTGAAATTCAACATCATAAAAGATTTTGATAAAGGCATGAAGCAAAATAAATAAGGATAAATTAATGGGAATGTATATTCAATTAATATCTAATACATTTTAAAAAACGCTTTGCGGCATTCGGGTATTATTTATTTAGACATTATATATTTGTTATTCAAATATGCTATAAATATTTATAAGCTATATCTCCGCTAGAATCCTGGCGAGGCGGCAAAGGTGTTTAACTAAAATTTGTGAGTGTTATGAAAATTACTGAAAACTATGAACATGTTTTTCTCCTTTTATTTATTATATATTACTTGCGAGGGTGTGCTGAATGAAAACAGAACACTTTCTGGTGACACCGCAGGGTATGTCATATATGAAGAAGAAAGATCAAAAATCTTTTCGTTCTAATATCGATTCTCTCTATAACGATAATTCTCTTTACAACGATATATTATTTTGACCCCTAAAATATATTTATAGAGGGATTTCACTGTATTCGAATACTATTCCCAATTTCATCCAAATACTATTCGAAATTTCTATTCGAATACTATTCAAAGTTGCTTTCCGAATAGCATTCGCAATTTCTATTTAAAAATTATTTCGGTTCGAATACTACTTACAATTTCTGCTTGAATATTATTTGAATGCCATTCCCGATTCCTATTCGGATACTGCCTGTATTCGAGATTTCGAATGCTATGTGCTGAGAGCATTCGCATGGGTTTTTCAAATTCAATTAGCTCGAATGAATTTAATAATCAATTAAATCAAATAGTTTTATTCATTCATGCCCATCACTAATGTATTTCTAATTACGAAGGAATGGATTTGGATCGAAGGTTCAATAAACGCTTTGCAGACTCAACATTCAATAGATGCACTACTTGTGCACCACTAACACTAAAATTCAACTATTCTTTTTGAAGCAAGCTATTTCATAGAGAATTCTTCGTCGGATATCTACAGCATAGTGAAAATTATTCTGAAAGAGCGCAAAACACAAGGAATTCAAAAAATTTTCCAACGGCTCCGATGGGAAATTTTTATGGGAATTTTTGGGTGCGTCACGCCACCTGGCTTTTGATATGCAAAAGATATTTTTCTTACACCCTATTAAACTATATAATTTAATAGATTGAAAAATCAAAAATTCAAAAGATTTATTTTAGTACTGAAAGAAAAATATAACTTGTGTTATAAGACGTAAAATATTAAGTCAATATTACAATGGTGACAGTTTTAAATGATCCGGTATGAAGAGAGTCATTAGAAATATTTTTTAACTCTATTGAACTTACTTACCGTTAAGTATTTGTGAGAAATAAGCCCAAGATAAAAATTAGTGAAACAAATATGAAGGAAATATTGCTTTAGTAAGAACTAAATACTGTGGGAAAATATTGTACCCTAATACGCTAATTGTGCTGCAAATATTATTGGAATGTAAAAAATGTAATTATATATATATTATTTTCATAATTCAGGGCTTTAGCGTTAAATCCCATTGCTCTAATTCATTCAAATTACTTTGTAATTCATCTTCAATCTGACAAGCAAATCGAAAACATCTGTTTATTTTTACAATACCTACAGCTAATTAACAAGAAAATTCAGAGATTTTTACAAACACAAATATAATGAGAATTACCGTTAAATTACCAATACATGTTTGATGATTTTTACAAAACAAATTTTTTTACTGGCACGACCCCCTCCAAACATAATGACTTCAGAGAGACATTCGGCCGAGTGCCAGACTGGAAATTCCGGGAGAAAAAATTTTGAGGTCAGTAACCACAAGGTCTGAAATAGCACAGAGAGAAGGGGCTATGGATCGATAAAAACAATTTAACGGAATATTTTAGGCCTGGCACACTTCTTTATTTTGTTCGTGAAAGGCACGCCTTGCGCGTGTTTGACCCAATTCTTTAAACAATTTATCTCCCTGTTTTAGTACTTAAAAAAATGGTTATCGTTTAAAGTGTGCAATGAGCATTTGTTTAAATTATATTTGGAGTAAAATAATGCTAAAGTTCTTGTGCCTTTCTAAGCAGATGAAGGGATGAGTAATGTCTGTTACCGTGGGGTTTTGGTTATTTATAATTTTATGATCAATGTATTTTAAAAGATTTACATTAGGATTTTTTGTTGTCTTAGGTATGTTGTTTCGTTATGATAATGCAGTCTTTTTTTAAAAAATTGTAGACTTTTAAAAGTTACTCCCTTATGAAAAGGAATTTTTCTAAAACCTTGACGTCGATTTTGGTTATCGACTCTGCTTAGAGATCACTAATAAATACAAAAACGAACATGAATTTGTGAATAATGAATGCAGATGTGTAAAACGAAATAAATAAATAAATAAATAAATAAATGTAATCGATTTTTGCAACAATTTTGCTTATTTACTTGACACTCAACACCACGTTTGAATTCCATTAACCTTTGTCTTTAAAAAGCCACAAGATGATATTCTGCAAGCATCGGAGTCGCAGAACACTTTACGTTAGCACCACGAATATATCTAAGATAACGTAAAGGCTTCTATTTGACTTACAGGAGCCTGTACCGACGCTTTAACAGCGAGTTCAGAACCATTGATGTGGAGCAATGGGAACTTAACTGAGAATTCCTCCAGGAAAGCGGCTATTAAATTCGAATTTCTGAAATCGAAGTTGTAGGAGATTTTGCGTTTGACGTTAGATGATTCCAGAAATTCTGTCGGATTTCGGTAAGATTTCTGCTTACTAAGATTTTAGATTTTAGAGGTACTGATCCGCTAAAATTTTTTGAAAACGCGGCCATTTCTCCAATAACATTTAGCATTTGTGAATGAGAAACTGTGTGATGCACGTAAGGTTGAACCGTAAAAAGCTATTTCACTTCCCAATTGAATCTTTCTACCCAGATACAAGGCGAAACAATTTTGTTTTGAAGGTTTTTTTTTCATAGGTGGAAAAATTATATTCTTTGCCATTAAAAGGGATCTGTTACTCCAAGTTGAACAACCATGGGTTTATCGTTGTTGGTAATACCCCATATATCCTAAAGCATATCTCTAATAGCTCATTTGATAAGCAAAATATAATAAATTTTGTAGTTTCTTAAAAAAAAGCATCCAATAAAAATCGTAGAGAAAGGAAAATAATAATTTTAAAAAATGCAGCATGTATTAAAAAAAAAGTTCTACAGCGTTATCAGTTTTTATATATGCTGCTGAAATTTTAGTCTGAAAATTTAGAATGGAAAAATATCACAATGTTTTATTTAAATATTCAAGCATTGAATATAATGCATGGTGTAAATGTTTTAATGAGACTAATATAACTGGAAAAATTTGTATAAAAATATCTAAGAAGAAGATATAATTGTAAATGTACCATAAACGCCATTATTTAAGAAATATGAGATGGTGATTCAATGAATTGATCAAGGAAAAAATTTGTAAATATTTTAATAAAGCTAATATAACTGGAAAATTTCGTATGAAAATATCGAAAAAGAAGATTTTATTATAGTATGCAAATCACAAACATCATTATTTATGAAATATGAGCTGGTGAATCAATGAATTAACGATGAAGGCAAGTTGGATTATTTTCATCCAGAAGGTGTTCATGCCATCAATAAAAATAATATGAATTCTTCACTGATATAGAAAAAAAAGCAAACTCAGGCTCTGTTTGGATGGAAACAGTTTTGTTGAGCGACGTTGTTTCTCATAAAAAATATTAGAAATTCGATGTTAGATTCTAAAAATAAACAAGTTGCTTCTAGTTTCTGCAAAAGCTTTCTCATGTATTTTTATTAAAATTAAACCCATATGACTCAAAATATCTTTTCAAAAAATCAAAAACAAAATGCTTTCGAAAAAATTTCTGAATTGGAACATACTAAGCAAATTACTGTATGTTTAAGATTTGCAATCCCTGAATTTTTCATAGGGATGTAGCCAGATGTCTAAGTTCCTAAATCCTGACCCCCGTTCTGAATATTTGAATTTTTCGGTAAGAAATATTGCTTTTTACACCTTTTAAGCTCCACTCGATTTTTTTCTCGTTACGTTCCTGGTCTCATAATTCGTCCTTGCTGACCACTCACAAGAATAAGAGTTTCTAAAAAGCATTCTGTAGAGAAATTTAAAAAGTTTTTTACTTCCCCTCTCTCTCTGCTAATATTTAAGAACGGTCATGAGTTGCACGCCTTTAAAGAACAATTTTAAGTGTGATTACTTACATTAGATTTGGGATGAAAAGAAGGATGCATTGTGCAAGGTCTTTCTAATTGGAATGAACACTTATTCATTTATGTGCATGCGAAATGAGTGCTGTAAATCTTTTTAAAATTTCTTTCTTTCCACTATTATTTAAAAGAAAAATTTATCAATTACTCTTATTTGGTTAAATAAATGCATTCTTTATCGTAATGAGCACTTATTTGTCAACGTAATCTACAACATTTAATTAAGATTCCTTCCGTTAAATTTAAGGCATGAACTCAGACAATAGTTCATTTCAAACAGACAACATGCAGACAGACGCATTAGAAGGATTTTCTTAATTTCTTTATTTAAGTTTTTGCGAGTTTTGTAATTCTCATCAAGACAGCAGAGCAGACATTATTATTATTATTATTTTGAATCTAATTCTGATATGTGTGCAGGTTAAATGGCTGTAAGGACAAAAGGTCAACGATCTTTTTAAGAGTTGTTCACCTTTGAACTTAATTATTGCAAGTATAATGAATTTTACAATTGGATATCATGGATGATATTTTCATAAATTAATCATATTCATTAAGTTCTAGCAGAGTTTTTGAATAGTTTAATATATGTTAAAACCTGTGACCAGCTGTCTATGATATGGTTTTTTAATCAACAAATATAGTAGTGTAAATTGTTCGAAATTTTAATACATTGGGTACTTAGCGTTTTAGTATATGCGAAATTCGCACTGGAATTTAGTAATTAACATTAGATGTTTTTCACAGATCCAGAAAGTTTATAAAAGTCTCTGATATAATTATGATGCTTATTCATGTGTTATATTTTTCAAACTGTTTACGTAATTTTAGATTGATTTAGCTGCGGATGAAAGACATAAAATGCAAATTTGTTGGGTGGAATTTTCCAAAACTGAGCTTAACTGACTTAAGTTCATTTATACTTACTTCATTCTTAAAGTGGTTTCCGTCATCAACTATACGCATGCATCTGTGCTGGTCTGCAATTCCCGCAATATGGTTGGTGACACGCTGGCAAAAGCGTCTGTAATACGTTTTAACGTCTTGCATTTTGAGCCTTCAATTTTTAGCATTAATGTGCTCAAGATGTCTTTTCTTAATAAATCGGTAATGCCTAACTGTAAAGACTTTTTTTCCCGTATCTCGTATACTTTTTTCGAAATAAGAACGTTAACCCCAAATTAAGAAACCAGGTGGAGCTGTAAGCAGTTTTCATGCGTACCGCATGGCAACTTTACTATACCTAGACCCTAGTTTTATGACTATAGCTCTTGCTGCTCAGAAATTATTGGGGTGACAACGTACTTTAGCGGGCACACTGTATATTCCATGCACACCATTTTTAATAGATATAAAGTACATACAAGCAGCATACATAAATTTCGTAATATTCGATTCATGTGTACGGCAGTTGGAATACGGACGGACACATAAACAGACCGAAATGATAATACTTTACTACTTTTGTAGGAAAGTGTTAAAACGATAAGAAAAAATCACGAGATGTGCATTGTAATTAACAGAATGCTGAACATCAAAAGTCTGGGTTCCCGCTGTTAATTTACTGGAATTGTTTCTTTCTCTTTTCTTGGAGAGTAAATGCTGGAAATTTCAAACAGACTCTCTAGCCTTTTACATGTTCTTTTCCTAGAAAGTACCCTTTTCAGCAATATCGAAGATGCTGTACAACTCAGTAATCGAAAATTTCCGAAAATGTCATAGAGTTTTCATGATAGGAACCAGGTTGGGAATGATAAATTTGAAATTTGCCGCCAAGTAATCGAATAAACGATTTCATCTTGTAACGCACAGCCACTTACTATATAACTGTTTTTTATGCTAAGCATTTTCGATAATTTTTATCACGTGCTTAAAATATTAGAATTTTTTTTTTCATTTTGTAAAAGAATATTATTTTATTTTATATTATTCAAATTTTCAATCAAAATCACAAAAAATTAATCATAATTAATGTTTATAGTGTTTCTGTATTCCACTCAATAAAAACAATCTCTTAAATATATGCGTTAAACATTTTAATAGTACATAAAATACATGAAGCAGTACTAATATGGAAATGAGATAAACGCTCTTTCCGAACGTTTTAGCCTATTAAATTTTATCTTAAAATAATTAATCAGGAAAGGAATCCCCTTATCAACTAATAAAAGATTTCATCATTTTAAGTGCACGTAAACCTTCTTGATCGCACAGACGAAGAAACGTTTTTCCTAAAACGCTTTCATCCGTATCATCAAATAAAATATAGCGGATCAATACATTTCCGGTCAATACACCTTTGGGACACATGGGAAAATCCTAAAAAAAAAAAAAAAAAAAAGTTTTAGTGGATAACTCTACGAAGGATTATTTTATAAAAGACTAAACAAACATTTCCACCTTTAACACTGTGCAAGCGGACAGGTATTTAAGAGTGGCATCAGCAGATGAAAGCATTTTTGCTAAACTTGAAAGCTTGAAATTGTTTTAAATGCAAGCTAATTTACGAAAGTGGCACTCTTAAGAGAAGAATTTTCGGAAAATGGAAATAAGCAAGCTACGGTTTGGCTGCCTTTTATTGCAGTGGGTTTTGTAATTAAAAGTGGGGTAGGAGTTCTCATTTACTGAATACATGTGGAGCTCTATTTTGCGAAACTTTTATGGTAGTTGTATAGAATATACGCAACAATCGAAAAGCGTGTAGGCTTGTAATTAGCTTTGCTTCAAGAATTAATTTCTGGGATTACATTGAAAATGAAGTGTTTAAGTTGAAATAAAAAGGGAAAAGGTATTTTTTATAGCTTTAAAGCTTGTAGTAGGGAGCGTAACGAGAATAAAATAATCCATAGATTCGTAACGCTTTTATTATACTATTATGAATTTTCTTTTGAAACATAACAGATTTTAGTAACATAGTAATTTAGTAACAAATAAGAGTTTAGCAACATAAAAACTGAATGTTGCTAAATATTTTGTTATTGTTTTTGAAGATTCATCGGTACCATTGCAATAGAAGAGCAAATGACTAAAGCACACTGTAAAAATACAGTCTTTGCTATCCAGCAAAACAGAGGTTGGATTAATCAAATAAGATGTAGTTATGTGAAGTTTTTTTTTTTTTGAAATATGACTTGCATGTTTCTGTTAAAGAGGATTCTGAGTGCTTTTTAATACAGTTTCGTAATGTTATTCCCTCGTTTAAAGTGAATTCAATTAAAGTTTGAATTTTCAGCCAATTTTTTGGGATGAGCGAGCAAAAACTTCCTGCGTTTTCCTCGTATTTGTAAAAATAATGAAGAATTTGTAATTAAACTTTTAGTTAAGCAAAAAATGCACTGAAAAATTTAATATGATAAACGCTTTTAATTTGCCTTAATATTAAAATTAGTGGATAGTTATTGCAACCTCCCGCATTGTCTAGTTAATGACTACGATTTTTGGTTTTCACTCGGGCATCCCGAGTTCAATCACCGGTGTGGGAAGTTTAACTTTACTTCCTATAAAATTTGTGCAGTACATAATTATGGCATTAATTTTATTATGGCATAATCGAACTTTTTTCATTATATCAAATGTAATGTTATTCGTTAAACAGTTTTCAGGCCCCAAAAAACTAAATATAAGTAAAAAAAAAAATTATCTTTCTTCTCAAAATGAACTAGAATGTACAAAATAACTTAAAGCTCAAGCACCTATTGCAACATAAAATTTATCCCGTTTTACCGAAGATTGGCGGGGGGTACTTAGAAAATTTATCAATTATGACTTTCTTTTAAATATAAAATAATATGTTATTTATGAAAGCTTTAGTGTTTAGCACCAGGGGTTGCCCGACACGGTAAGCCAGATAAGAATCGCATCGGGGCACCATGTCCGAAGGAGCACCATTTCAAACTCAAAACCTGAGAAGAATTTGATCTGGATCATAAAGGAGGTGCCATTTTTGAGTTTACAGGAGGGCACCACCTACCCTAGGGCCGACCCTGATTAGCACATCTTTTAATGCATATGTAAGAAAGTAGTTAAGCCGTATCAAACTTTTATAAGGAAAGTCACTTGCATTTAAATGAAAGCAGTATTTAATCAAACTTCTAACTATCCACGTCGCTAATTGAAGAACTGAGATAGATTTGTAAGTTACAAAAAATGTTTCAGCTTCATAAAAAATATTTTATATCTTTTAGTTCATGCCTGAATAAAAAGCTTGATTTAAAAGAACTTTTTGTTTTACTTACATCAATTTTGTACTTTTCAGTCCATCTTTGGTTAAAAACTCGTGTTTGAAAAAAACTTTTTTCACACATACACACATGTATATTATTATTATTATTTTGTTGTGTGAGTGTGATGGAAAAATTTTGTACTTTTCAGTCCATCTTTGGTTAAAAACTCGTGTATGAAAAAAAAAATACTTTTTTCACGCATACACACATGTATATTATTATTATTATTTTGTTGTGTGAGTGTGATGGGAAAACTAGATCATTTATCGTAACATTTCAATATTCACGTTGGATAATAACTACATTTATGACATTCTTCCTCATTTAATTTAGGAACATTGCTGAAATTGCAATTTTTAAGGATTTTAGAAAATATTAGTAAAATTCTAATATCCCTACCAAATTTTGTTGTAAAAAGTTTTTGAGAGAGTACTAACATCTAATTATATTTTTAATTATGACAAGCACTGCACGCACACACAATAGAAGAGTAAAATTGAATTCAGCGCAATTTAAATATTTCTCTTTAAACTTAAAGCATAATAAATATCAACGTATGTTAATTAAATGCAAATATTCTCTCTAGATTAACATGAAAATTGTTAAATAAATTTAAAATGAAAATATCCTTTTGTCCCAATGCAAATTTAGTTACCAGAATAAATAATTTTAAAACATATTTTCAAGAGATGATCATTTATTTACTGTTGTTCTCGTCAGGATATTTCAGAGGGAATTTTATTCACTAATTGGATTATATTTCGTTCGAACCCTTGTGTATGAAGTCCTTCGTGTAGATTATCATAAATTTTGTGATTAATATTTCATGATGCATTTTAATATGATCTGATGTGAAGTGCTACTTTTTAGTAAGCAGTATCTAAATAACTGTAATGTTTAATAGTCACTGTTAAACAAATGCGAGTGGAACAAATTAAATCATTTCCAGCATTTTTAATTTTAGAAAAATTGCATTTTATTTTCAAACAGAGAGAAAGGGTTGTTGTAAGAGTTGTTATTGTAACTTTATATTAGTTATAAAACGGAGTTGTTTGCAATGAATTTTGCTTACGATTTTTAAGTTCACAAATATGTCGAAAGAGTGTGTTATAAAATACCCCTCCCCCCTCCTTCTCCCCTATTTCTCAAATATGTAGCTGAGTGTCGATGAAAAATTGTAGCTGTGGTTTTTTTGCATACTGGAGAGCTATTTCATTTTAAAAACACACTAATGAAGTTTTAAAAAATGCATTACTATAAAGTAATAAAAATTTGTTATTGATTTTTAAAAATCTATTATGGAAGAATTGAAAGAATTCCCTGCAATCTTCTCTGCAAAATATACATAAATAAAACCTTCTATATGCTATTTTTTTTGAGTGATTGAAAATTCTATAAGCCATAAAAAAAAACGAAAGTTTAAGCTACGAAGGTCATTAAATATATTCTTGCCTACTCAACCTTATCAAATCAGGATAAAAATGAGAATGTCATTTAAATTACTCTTTTCAGCACCGTCTGGTGTTGAAAATTTAAACTATTTTTTAACGCAAAATCCACTTCCGTGTTCTCTAAACTGAGTGATTATCTATTACAAAAATATTCCTAATAGTTTAACTAATAGAGAGTTTCAAACACTTCAACTTTAATTATGATTACTGTGTACATTCAAGCTGTTTAGTTTTCAGAGATAATTTTCGAAGTGAAGTGCCATGAAAGTGAACTTGCAATGACAGCTTCAGAGTGACATAATGGGGAATTATTGATCCACTGGAAAATCCCCACAGTTCAATCGTGGGCGTGCGTTGACCTTGCAGCTACTAAAAGAATTTATTATCTCTTTAAGTTCCTAATAAGTTCCAGTAAAATATTTTTACAATTAACGCATTGCAAATATTGAAAAGTAATGGATGCAATTAAAAGATTCTGATTCCGAAAATTTTATGTTATCTGTTGTATTTATAATTTTTCGCAGTGTATTGATATTTGTAAAACAAGTTTTGAATACATACTAAGAATACCGACTAAACGTAAAGATAGTTAAATTAGTATTCGCAGTTATTTTTTAGTTATTTTTTATGACGTACAGACGTTGTGTCTTCCGGATAACAAATGCCTTAGAATGTTTATCAGCTTGAACCTGTCAAGAATATTTCAGCGCATAGCGAAAAAAATATCATTAATGTGATGTTAATTATATACAGAGGAAAAAAAAAAAAACGGCTACTGTAGCATCGAAATTTATTTGTCTTCCTCTCTGTCTCTCTCATTTTACCCGCACCCAAAGGCAAAATGATCCTACATGAAAATAATTGTAAATTGTTTTGTATCTGCAAAATAAACGTTGTAAAAGTAATTAAGTTTTACAATTCTATTGTATGCATAATTTATTTCATGAAAATTTAAAAATAAAAAAGGGTCGCAAACAATAGAAAGAAAATTATTTGAAAATTATAATTCAAAAAGTATGGCCTATAATAAACACAGAAATGAGTTATAAAATGTAATGGGGAGTTATGAATTTTGAGAACGTCTGGAGGACTGCTATTATGACTAGGACCCGGGACTGGAGATTCTTCAGTTGATGGAAAATTTTCTCGTCTAAAAAACTTACTCTATTCCGTAAAATGTCATATTTCTGTACATTAAAGACTGTATTTCTAAATAAATAGGAAAGTTAGTGTCTACCTTATAAGAGATATTATGAAACCCAATTTTTTGAAGAATTCTATTCAGACACTTAACCCTTTGAGGCACAACCCTTTCCCAATGCTGAAAATAGGGCAGCCGTTGCCATCGCTCGACTTAACTACAAGCAAGATGGCGGACGATCGAAACGTTCATCGCGTGCCACAGATCTAGAGAGCCTTTTTTTACGCAGCTGGCTGTGTCCGGCACAGCCAGCTGCGTCAAAAAAAGGGTCTCTCGATATGTTCTCGAATTCTTCCATTTTTCAGCAGATGTCAGTGCTGTTAAAAATAATCGTGACAATTTTATAACTGGAAATGGCGTGCTACAAAGTAAAGGATTCTCGTGGAGCTATGTCACCCGCAACCATTTTTATAGAAATCAGATCTATTCTTCGTGACTGGCAACAGTAAAAACGTCAGAGTTTGGTGTTCCCAGAGCGGGAACACTGCGTGTTAAAGGGTTAATACACCGATTGCTTAAATGTTGGCATTGCTTCTTGACTTGGTACAACTAGTTTATGTGTTACCTAGATGATAGCGCTGCCTGTCTTTAAATCATATGTGGATCGTTTTGCCCGCTAGGTTCATTTTAAGGCACCTTCAATTAGAAGATGTCCGGATTAATTAGTGCAATTTTTCAAAAATTCATTTCTCTTACCTATTTGCTAAGTATCTTTAGCTATTTGTTTGTTTAAGGCAAACTACACAACTATCTGCCTAAAGAGGGGACACCTTTAGCTGAGGACACTTTAAGGGGTTCTAATGCGTTTTCACGTTACATCTGGAGAAAACCGCTGACCATTATAGATCAACAACCGCGCGAACCTTAAATATGCACTTCAGCCATTTCCAACATTCAGTGTCTTATCCACTCGGATATCAGTCTTAGAAAGTAGATTTAGCAAAAAGGCCTTAGCTATATATATTTTTGAAACTTTGACTGAGGAATAAAACAGCAAATCTTTTTTTAACGAAGAAGGTAAAAGCTTATCATTCAGTTTACAGGAATTTAAAAATTCTAAAGAAAAGCAAAGTCCTTTTATTCAATATACAACTTTTCTTTGAAAATTTATGCTGTTCCACCGCTATTTTTGGAGAAATCTAAATAAAACTTTAGAACGCAAATAGCTAGGAGGTAATTATAAAAGTTTAAATAACAAGATAGGATTTTCTCCTCCTCCAATTAACATATAAGATCTTTTTCTTTGGGTAAATAAAAAAAAAAAAAAGATGAACCAGAATAAAGTCTTTAGTCTAAGGTATCTTAAAGAGTTTTTATATTTCTCTTTCCAAGTCTGCAAATACTTCTGTAAGTTTCAATTGATATAACAAGAGGAAAATGAATTACTTCAGAAAAAAATGAATAAAGCAGTTTAATTTAACCAGCGGAGAAAACTAATAGGAGTTTTCAATAAAAGTATTATTAACGTGAAATTGTTTTGTACCTGTATAGTTGATACCCTTTGAAGTTGAGTTCGTAACTTTAATTAAAAAAAAAACAGCGTGCGAAGAATATCATTTTTTAAAGGTTTGGATTTTTAAAAATTGAATTTTATATAATCAAAGTAAAATTATTAAAAAAGTCAGTAAAATAAAACATGAAAAAATGCCATTTAATTATAAAAAACAAATGAAGAAGAATACCAAAATATTGTTAAAAAGATGAATAAAACATAACCCGATTTCGTGATTTCGTAGGATTTTGTGCAGTTCAGCAATGAAAATTCGGAATATTGAAAATTTATATAGCTTTCATGATGGACATAGCTTCGTTTATAAGACTTAAACTGTTCCCCTGGAAGGCAAATTTCAAAAAGAAGTACCATATATAGTAATACTTTAATTTCACTTCAACGCAAAATTGTGCTTAAATATTTGATGACTGTAAAATCTATTACATGGCTTTTAATTGCTTATTTATTTTTGATATATAACGTCATTTCCCTAATTCTTGATTGCCATCTTTTTATATCTATTCTTTAACTTTAAATCAAATTAGTTAAATTTTTTAAATTTGAAAATATGCCAGTGTTTGGTTTTATTGAATTCAGTATTTAGGTTAAAAAAATTCTTGAAAATACCTAACTTGGTTTTTTAACTTCTGCACAGAAATAAAAAAAATAAAATCTAAGCTTAATGTCTCTCTTCCTTTCGAGAGACTCTGGGCTCTATAAAAGAGACAAACTTTTTCTTCCTCGAAATATAAAAATAAAATTTCTTTCAGATTTCGTTTGCATATTTTTATCTAAATTTCACGAACCAAACTTTTTTTTTTAATCTAAAGTGAATAACATCCTGCATGATAAAGGGGGCGCTGTACTGCCTGAAGTGGGGCCGTCATCCTTTGTAATGTCCGATCAATATACGGTTGTACCTTTCACTGACCTTGTGGTCACTGACCTCGAATTTTCACCCCGAGCTCCCCGTTGTCTTCGTAAATTACGCGCCACCTTAAAATGATAATGGCTTTAGATAAGGGACGAGTAATGCTAAGTACGGAAGATATCTGATTAGGGCAGAGGCGCAAACTGAAAGTGACGTATATTATTCTTTTTTGTTTATTACGTTTGCAAAATTAAGATGAATTTGCATAGATGTTTGGGAAGTTAATTTTAAAAGCAAGATAGTTTGCGGAATGCAAATTGCTGTGGATGGGAATGGAGTTTGGAAATGGCATTTAGGGCTATGCGTAAAGCTTTATTAGGCAAAAAAAGTCTCAACAATGTCCATACTTAAGGTAATTTATGTTTTAAATACAAAACAATAAAACATCTAAGAAACACCAAATATTCAACGTGATGTAATTAGAAAATGTTTTTAATTTGTTGCACTGTTATCTATCAGATCCCAGTAAGCAATAAACTTTTTAAAAGGAGTAATTTTACAATTCAAGAAATTATTCAAGAACTAATCAAAAGTCAAATTAAATATTTATGTAAAATAAATGACATTTTATATTTGAGAGGCTGGTTGAATGAGACCCTTAGCCAGGAGGCTGTTGTCTCGATTGTTCTGGAGAAGAAAAGTTTAGCTAAGGAGAACAAAAGAGAGAAGAGAGAAAGTAATAAATATGTCTGGCGTAAAATTTGTTTATTGTTTCCTTTAATGTAATAATGTAATTTTTTTTCTTTTATAATTTTAATTAAATAAATCTTTTCGATTATGGTGTTCAAATTGACGAAGAATAACAAATTGAAATTCCTATCAATATTTGTCTTAAATACTTACTCTGGTTTCAACGTATCTAAGTTATATTAATTTTTTTAAATGGTATGAGCTTCAGACTTTAGTCTTGAGAGTTGAAAAAAGTTTGACAGAATAATGCCCCAGAATGCTTGCAGCAGCAATTAAAGCACGAACGCGTACTATCTTTGCCACCTAGATATGAATACAAATTTTGGGTGTTGTAGTAATGATCTGACAGTGTATACTGATTAAAAGTTTGAAACATTTCAGGTGTAAATCTAATAATGTGTGAATCCAGTGTATGAAGCACTGGCGTAATATTGAGTGCACCCGAGCAAAATGTCGAGGAAAATAGCGTATCATATTATATCACTAATACCTATTTCAGACTGGAAATGCTTTTAACGTATCTGAAATGTAGGCTAAATTCCGGTAATACCCTGGATTTAATAAATATTTCCTAAGTACAATCACTATTGGATAAATGTTTTTTAAAATACAAAGTTTAAATCAATATTGCACATCAGTTTGCTGCTAAGGATATAAGCGATTATTCATCGTAAAGTTTTGAATTCGTTAAACTTGAGAAGTCTTATCGTATATTTTAGCAGATATTTCAAACAGGAGACTAAATAGCTCTTTTCAAGTTCCAAAATGCAGGATTGCAGGATTTGCAGGATGAATTTCAAAAATATTAGCTTTACTAAAGAGTTAACTAAACAATATTACAAAAACAGTTAAGTTAGTGTTTTTATAAACTGATTTGAGCAATAAAAATCACAGACTTAAATACAAACTTTTAAATGAAAAAAAAAAAAAGAAAGAAAGAATAAATTCTTGCTATAAAAATATGATTCAAATATTTATATTGCAGCATAAACAAATTATAGTATTTTAGAGGATCGTGGTTTAAAAAATTTCTTTTTAAAATGAAGCGTTTCACATAAAATTTTACACATAAATTAAAAATATAATTTATTAAATTGTTGTGTCCCAGACTATTATTTTGACATTTATCTCACAATATTAATGAAAACCATTTAAACGATATTGTTTTGCTAGTTTTCAACAAAGGGTTCACAAAGGAAATTATTATAAAATTGCTATAATATAATTTTAATTTTCTGAAATAGTTTTTCAGTAAACTTCATATACAAATGCAAATTGGGATATTTAAAAAGAATATACTCTCACATTTTTCTATTGTAACTTTTGATGTTTAATAAAAATTTCAAAAAATAATTAGAAGTAAAAATTTTAATCTCTTATATTTGCGACACAAAACTTTTTAGGATTTAAAAGTTACAACTTAATTCCTTTAAAAAATATAAAACCGTTTTCGCATTTAATCTCATAATCTCATTTAAATTTGTTTAAAAGTATTTTTGTTTAAACGTATTTATGCTATTCATTTAACACACTGAAAATAAACGGCTTATGAAAGAATAAAAAAAACCATCAAAATATCATTGAAAATGTGTTTAAAGGAATAGTTATGACAAGAGGTAGTAAAATTTTATTTCAAAATCATTTCTTTTCGAGTTTTATAGCCTGAATTATTTTTTGATCATTACTCATTGACAAAGGAAGGAGAAAATTTTGTAACTGTGTTTCATTTTAAGGGTTTTACAAAATCAGTTACTTTGTATTTAAATGAGAGTTGTGTTTTTTCACTTTGATAATTTAATACTTTAGAATTTAATGCTTTATGAATTACATTTTATTAAAAAGTTCTTTAAATAGCTCTTTACTCTTTATAGGGAATATTAATTATAAAAATCCTACATAATAAAAGAATAAAAATTAGGTATCCTTATGACCATATTTTCATGTTTTAACCCTTTGAGGCGCCATCCTTTCCCAATTCTGAAAAAAGGGCAGCCGTTGCCATCGCTCGACTTAACCACCAGCAAGATGGCGGACGATCGAAACGTTCATCGCGTGCCACAGATCTAGACTCTTTTTTGACGGCAGCTGGCTGTGCCGCACAACCAGCTGCGTCAAAAAAGGTCTCTAGATCTGTGGCAAGCGATGAACGTTTTGATCGTCCGCCATCTTGCTGGTAGTTAAGTCGAGCGATGGCATCGACTGCCCTTTTTTCAGAATTGGGCACATCTATCCAGCCTGTTCTCGCATTCTTCCATTTTCAGCAGAAGTCAGTGCTGTTAAAAATAATCGTGACAATTTTTTGACGGGAAATGACATGCTAAAAAATAAAGGATTCTCGTGGAGCTGTGTCACCAGCAACTATTTTTATAGAAATCAAATCTATTCTTCTTGACTGTCAACAGTCCAAACTTCAGAGTTTGGTGTTCCCAGCGCGGGAACACTGCGCGTTAAAGGGTTAAGGTTTGAAATAAGATAGACTCTTTTAAAGCATCTCGTACCTAAGTTTATATTCTTTGCCTAGTAGACACGCTAGTAGACCTTCGTATTTCCAAAATTAAGGTACATAGCTGAAAAAATACAATTAAGAGGAGGAAAAGTAGAAATCCAAAACTTGGAGGAAGTCCCTTTCTGCCAAACCTGTACAACTGCATCTCTATGTACTAAATGTACAAAACCGTTCTTAACTGTTTAACAAAACGTTAACCTACACATATACTCTCTTTTTTACTTCACATTCAATTCGTACTCTTTGATTTAAAAATAAACCACAAAATCCTTTAATCTCGAGAAATGCGAAATTACTCATTAATCATTCCTTAGAAAAAATTTTTTATTAAATTTTCTAAATGGGCATAAAATAAAATGTTCTCTAAGAGTAAATGTAGAAATCGAGTCGTAAAGAAGGGTTAGATAACTTTTATTAAAAAATTTAGTTGTCAAAATTTATTTCTTCCTGTTAGAAAATACAGACTTTTATCTGTTCAGCCAGTACAAGGTCAATGTTCTTCATTGACCGAAGTGATAGAATTTCCCGAATAGATCGATATTTCCCTTCTTTTCATTCTTTTACTAGCAGACGACATTTTATAGTTTAGCGCGTTTCTTGTATATTAATAAAATGAAAATCGTCTGGACTGGAGTGGGGGGAAACGAAATCAGTCCTACCTAATGAAACGGAAATTAGATGGACTTAATTTATCACTGTCAAATGCTGAATTTTTTTCCCATTTGCGATATTTTGAGATGTTTATCATTAAAGAATATCTGGAAGCTATATTTAAATTATAATAAAAGTTTACACTCATTATTGTGAAGTTACGCACCAAGCATATTATTAAATAAGAACATTTTTATTAATGAGGAAAATTTACACATTAAAGTCGCAGACAAGCAGTTGGTCTTATTTTTTGTCCTAGAATTCAAAACGTAACAGTTATATGGTTTTTAGTTACCTGTATTTGAGTCGATTAATAATTTAAAGAAATTCGCATTATCTGAAAAAAAATTCTAGATTTTAACATATTATATATTTTGGCACATGGATAACTTTTAGACATCAAATGTAAGTGCTGATCATCTTCTCCTGACAGTCAATCCACAATTTAACATGATTGATCATTAATTATATCAAAATGTATTGTAGGGAGACTGGAGTTATTTAAATAAATCATCTATGATACACATACAGAGCAGATTGAAAGTTTAAATTCTACAGCCAAATTAATAGAAAAACATATTTCAATATTAATAGTGCATTCAAGTTATGCATACAAACATGAGTCATTGTTAAGGTGACCATACTTCCCATTTTGAACGGGACAGTCCCGTTTTTAGGTGGCTTGTCCCGTTGTCCCCAAGCACAGCTTTGGGACACCGTAATGTCCCGTTTTTAGAAAATGTCCCCTGCAATGTCCCGTTTTTAGAAAGAGAGCAACCCACGGTAACGATTTCAATAAAGGCCGCTAAATCTAAAATCATCCAACGGCAGTATTCAATATTTCTTACCCTGATTGAAAGTAGAACACTTCCAAAGATTGCAATCTTAAGAAAACTTTTTTTTACTGTGGCCGTGATCCTATAGTGGTTAGTACGTTGCGTTGTGGCCGCAATAACCCAGGTTCGAATCCTGGGCACGGCAGTACTTTTATTTTTACAAAATATCGTGATCCATCACATTATGGAAGAGTTGAGTACAAGAACATGCTAAGGCCATTCTTTTTAACACGCTTTTATTTGTTGATTAGAGACTTATTTTTCCTTTCTAGTGAGAAAGGTAGCATTTAACTGCAGATTGATTAATACTTTGGTGCACAGCAGGGGCATAGGAAGAGGAGGGGGGCTCAGGGGGCTGCTCCCCCCCGAAATGGGACCCTTTACTTAGCTTACAATTGAACTTTCGCTTTAAATTTGATACCCAGCCCACCCCGAAATAAGTTTGTACTTTTCAACTTAGTGTTCCTTAGTGTCTTATGAGAGATATTGAAAATTAAAAATAAATTTTAAATACATACAGTTTAACAAAAACTAAAAAACGCGCTTTTATAGCAAATCGAACTAAAAAGTGAAAAATAAAAATATAGTTTAAAAAACAAACAAAAAAAAACACGCTTTAGTGATAAATTGAACAAACTAAAAAGCGAAAAATAATTCTTAATATAGAAATAAATTAATGAACGAAAAATAGTATTATTGTGAAAAAAGCGTGGGGTGCTGCATATATCAGTTCTTGAGAATATTCAATCGGTACGATTAGTACAACAATGATACAAAAATATAGCACAAAGCGCCCCACGCTTTTTTCACAATAATACTATTTTTCGTTCATTAATTTATTTCTATATTAAGAATTATTTTTCGCTTTTTAGTTTGTTCAATTTATCACTAAAGCGTGTTTTTTTTTTGGATTTTTAAACTATATTTTTATTTATATCTTTTTTTAAAGTCGTGTTCCACTTTTGCTTATTCCCGATCTCCACTTTATTTTCCCTTTTCACTCTGGTTTCCTAAGAATTTTTTCCTTCCGAATGACCACTTCCTTTTTTCTGTGTGTCCTTTTGTTTACATTCCTCACTTTCCTACCTTCCTGCCTTATGTCGGAGGGTGTTTTTGCAGTCGAAGAAGGGCCTACCCCTTGTACCACCCAAATCGTACCATTGCCCACGTAATGTACCATGCCACACGTAATCCACCCTTGCGGTATTTTTTATAGTACATGTGTTTTTTAGCAAAGATTTTTTTTTCATTTTATTTTGATATTAGCATTAACACACAGGCTTGTTTGCGCGTTTTCTTAAACTCTAAAAGATATCCAGACCTGTCCATTCAGTCGCCCTACACTATTACCTTAAAAACAGTAGATGTCCCGTTTTGAAAAAGAAGATAAATTACACTATTGCCAAAAAAGTAGTAGATGTCCCGTTTCGAAGGAAAAAATAAATGGTCACGTTAGTCATTGTCAAAGTATTTTGGGGAATAAAAATTCTGGTAACGCTACAAAGCGTTTAATACAGTATTTCTTTCTGTAAAATTAGTAAAAGGGGCCATAATCTCTCAGATTTTAATTTCAGATATTCAGCAGTTATGAACTTTTATGAATAATTTCATGGAAAAAATCATTTAACTGTACCAATTATATTAGGAGTTATGGATTAAAATGTGAAATTTCTCTTTAAAATTAGATGCTCCAGGTTTCAGTGTTTTATAACTCATTTATAAACTATTTGCATTTTGACATTTCTTTGCGTTCTGAATTGAAATATCATACGGTAAAGCAGTTTTCGCATAAAAGTTTTTAAAACTGTGGTTCTGCTTTAAAATGTAGACAAACCTTAAGACGAAATTTTACATTTGCAAGATAGTGGAGAACATTCACCAAAGGAATGCTCGTTACTATTTTGCAAAATGAAACGAGCATTACTTTGGTGACAGTAATGTTCGTACTTATTTTTTGTAAAATAATAATGAGCTACTATTTCTTCAAAGTTAAAACGAATAGAAAAGAGAGAAAAAAGGAAATAAAAAAGTAAGTAAAAATCTAAAAGACTTTTTATATTTTAAAGTGCTATAAATCAAAAGCTTATCCTAATCCATTCGTCGTCCCTATTTTTCTTCCTTATTCCATTCACTTGAAAAGTGTATCACTATTCAGGAATATGACGTATTTTTCTTCCTTGTTCCATAAAACACTTTGGAATTGAAATCTACATTAAATTCATCTACCAAAATTACTTAACCGTCGGGCAAATTCTACCTATACTTCACCTTCATAAATGCTCTTTGGAATGCGTATCATAATCCATGTGTGTGCCGTATTTTTCTCCCTGTTCCATAAGACACTTCTTTAGAATTGAAATCTGTATTAAAATCTCCTACTTTAACTGTCTTAGAATCTTCGTCAGGCATATTCTAACTATACTTCTCCTTTGCCCTAAACAGTCGCGTTTGCCAATTTCTAGCCAATTTTGGAAGATATTGTCAAGTTTGGTTCAACTCTGACAACTTACTTTTTGACGCCAAACTTGGCGATCAATCATAAAAAAATTGCAAACACTGGCGACTTTCAACATTTTACTCTCCCCCTTTCCCCGCACTAAGCACCGTTTTAACACATTTGAAAATGACTTGCCGTGACAAGTTATGAGATAGATCATGTTGACGCTAAAAATCATGGCTGATTTTAATAGCGCAAGTGCTAATAATGTCTTTATTGATTTTAATTTTGTAAATGAATTTAAACAAAAGATATAGTTTGTTCTTAAATTATTTTATCACGAACTAGACAAAAAGGTTTAATTTTTTTCTTTTTTTTTTTTTTTAAGGCGCTGTGGCATTACGACAGCGAGACAGAAGAAGTATATATTGGACCAAACAACTGGAGCTGCATTATAATTAAATAGCTCTATAATAATAATAATAATAATTAACTAATTAATTAATTAATAAACGGCGAAAGAAAGTCCAAATTTTTTGTTTTAAAAAAAGCTGTCCGAGCCAAACTGAAAAATTTGAATATTTGATAATATTTGCAATACGCTAAATATAACTAGACAAACATTTCTTTTTCTTTTAAAACGTATTAGCGAAGTGTGAAGGTCCCGTGTTCGGGTCCCATCGCCTGGCTGTAGATCTAACGGTCTGGAGTTTTGGTAGGTTTTCTCCAGATGTTACGTGAATACGCGTTAGAGCCCCTTAGTAAGTCCTCTTTCCAAGGCACCCCCCCCCCTCCTTGGCAGATCACCTTAGCGTAGCTTTGCCAAAATCACACGCAACAATAATTAAAACTTATGAGTAATAAAGTTAAGCTATTTATTTTACAGTGATATATTGTTTACTTTTTCATATATAGACACAGTTCAAGAAACTAGTTTCTAAATTGCCGTTATTTAACTGTCCCGGAATATAAAAGCAAGCAAATTACCTTATCTATCATTTTATTTAAATGCAATTTTCGAAGATTCATGAGTGTAATTCGAAATATTTCTATACACGTTATTTGAAATATAAAGGCATTTTATTGTGCTCTACGTAATATTGTTACGTCCAAGAGCCGATGAGTTAAATTTTAAGAGCAAAAGAGGTATTTGATTTTAAACTCAATTTATGAATTTCAAATTTTATTCATTACATACACTTCCCTTAAATGAAGCAGAATTGCATTAATTATATTCATTTAAACCTCAGAAAATTGCTCAGAACTACAAAACTAATCCAATTAACGCTACAACCCAATTGAAAATTTTTATTACCAAGTATACCCGCTCGGAAAATAATCGTTTGGACAGAAATAAAGCTGACATTGAAAGCCTGCTGAATTGCAATTTACGGAATATTTATTGAAACTGAAATTCAGATACGATCTTCCAGCAAATGCAAAAAGTTGTCAACCCACCTTTGATGATTCTTTCTCCGTCCATAGTTTCAACGTTCTGTAAATGATCAGGTGAAAAGATAGATATTCTCAGTTAATTTTCGTCCATTCACTAAGATCGTAATGTTAAAGAATACAGTAAGGAATTCTAGCCTGGTACACTGTAGGAAAATCCAGGAACGTTCCTAATGGATAACGGGCAGCTGAGAGGCACTAGAATTCCAAGGAACGTTATTTGAAAATACCAGGACCTTTACTGTACAACCAATTGTCACCAACTGTTTAGTACAGTTCCCAGTATTTTCGTCAAACAGTCCTCTGAATTCTAGGACACCTCAGCTGTCCATTATGTCCAAGGAACGTTCGCGGATTTTTTTTACAGAGTAATAAGGCTGTATATTCTAGTACAAAAATCTAGTTTTTTCTTATTTATTCGCATAAATAATTATTTTTTAAATTCCTGGCTGCAGGTTGAAATTACGCTATTCCGAAATGACTATTAAATTCATGAATATCTTAAGATGAAATATGCGAAATATAAAAGCAATTATCAATGTGAAAACTTCAGACTATTTTATCCTTTTAAGGAACTTTTCGCTCACTTAATTTAGTAACAGCGTAATATTAATAAAAACATGTGCGTATTTTTACTGTTGAGTTTGCTATTCGTCTTTAAGCCCTTAACGGTCGTTTTATTTTCAAGAAAACGGTCTTAAAAGTGCCTATTTTTTTCCAAAAAAATATTGTATAAAAGTAAGTGCATGTGCAATATATGTATTCCTTTTAAGGTTTTGGGGATTTTTTTTAGAGCGAAAGAAAAACAAAAGTTAAATTTCTAGGGAAAGCCAACATTCAGTATTATTGTGACTGAATGTATGTTTGGTAGTCAGCAGAGAATCATTAAAAATATATATTTCAATCACTGAAGTAGAATTTTACTAAACTTACTTCGTAAAATAAATAAATATTTGTTTTCTTTGAACATAAGTAAACTTTGAACATAAGTTTTCTTTGAACATAAGTAAAAAAAGTGAGCTGAGATTGCTCAATGCACATCCCAAATACACGTATTTGAGTACTGTTACCGTCTATTTAAAAATAAACTATCTCCGATTTAAGTTAAATGATATGTAAAATGAGATATAAAAAAAGTCCATGCATGAGAATGGAAATGTTCTTATCTTTCAGTCGCATAACATTTGAACACTAGTGCCCGGAAACATGACGGGCACGAGAAATAGAGGGAGGAAGCTTTTGACGGAGCGAGGTTTAAAAGGTTAAGCAGATTCCTGGAAATCTTTAAAACCCTCTTAACAGTAATATTTGTTTATGGTATTTTTCTATTGGCCAGTTTCACCCAGTTTTAAGTTGCAAGTGGTTACTAAAAGAAGACTCATTTGATTCATGCTCTACTAGGAGTGTAACGACAAGAACATTATTTTCACTTATTTGAAAACCGACGACGAATTTGCTAAAGTCTATGTTCAAAGTTCACATTTTTCAATGGTATTTTTTTAAGAGAGACATTTCAGATTTTTTTGGTGATTTTTTTTTTAAAGGCATGATTGAGGTATATTAAGAAAGTATATTACATTCACATATTTGGGAAATTATCAACTAAAATTCTACAATTATCGAAAAATATTTTCGGATCATTGTTTCAGAATCAAATTTTAATTTTCAACCGATTATATATTAGCAGCAGTATGCTTTTGTACATCCTCATCTCTGATTCGCTATTAAGCAACTTTAGATACTCAGAACTACAAGAAAACATATGAGATGTGTGAAAAATACCCTAAATATTTCAATGTTCATGTGCCTCTTTCTCTGGCAGAATTCAACGGGAGGAAGCATGCCCACATTTTTTCAAACATTCGTTAGCAAAGAAAATTCCTTCGATCTAAGCAGTCAAGTTGTTGCACTCCTTAAGTTAACATCTGCATCAGAATAGCTAACATAAACTTAAGTTTACTTTGTATTGTAGACCTCTGTATAGTAATTTGCTTCTTAAGCAGCTTCGTTTAGATCTTCACGCATAGATCAATATTTATAACAGGAAAAAGAAAATGTTTTCCAGGAATCCGACATTGAGGGGGGGGGGGGTACTTACTCTACCAGGGCTGTTGCCACTTAAATTGTTAAATTCAGCTATCCAACGGAAAGTCACTTCTAGCGTTCTTACACTCGGAAAATAAAAATACATAATTATGAAACAAAAAAGAAATTAACTTTCAGGCGGTTTAAAAATGCTAGGATTTTGAATGCAGATCTTGCTATTTTGCATTTTATTTTTTCGTATGTAGTTTTAGCTCCCTAGTTGAGGCAGCAATGTCTATTTTCGGAAGAATTGGAATCATTTAAGAACTTAGCCGTAGATAATTCCTATATTTAGATATTAATCCACAGCCTCACTCTAAAGGATATAAACAATTATTAGATGCCAGGTTCCTGAACAAAAATACGTCTAAATTATGTACAAAAAGGAAAGGAATTTTTCAGTATTTCATGTTTAGCAGACGATACTTTGAGCTGCGGACAGTGATGCCAAATCTGGTGGCTGAAAATGGGGACAGAAATAGCTTTAAAATGTTTTCAAGTGGAGAAAAAAATAAACAAATTTTGGCATCTTTTTCTTCCACCGAAAAATTACAGCAGATTTAAAATGAGAATTTACAGAATCATTTCACCAGTGGCATAAGTTTTTACGTCTCGATTTGCAACCTTAATTAGGTATTTATAAAGAATTTTTTAACTTGTGACTCCAAAATGATGTCAATCTCATTTATCTAACTTCATTACTCAATTGGTTCAATTTTTTAAAACTTTTGGATATCAAAAAGGAACTTTCTGGAGCTCAAATAGCGAACAATCGCTGAAAATTGGAGAACTGGTGGATTTTCAGATTTTTAATGCAGCTTATTTTTTTACCCTGTGATTGTCTACATATCTATACAAATTTCAAACCGATCAATTCAATCATTTAAGAATAAACGCTGAATATACGCGCACATACACACTGCCACACGTAAAAACGGTTTTAAAACATGTAGCATGGTAGATATGTTCCGTGTTATACGAATTCTTGTTGTACGAGGCTGAGATATACTCCACGTGGAGTACGAAATGCGCTGTATAATCAATGCAAATTTTATTTGCATACTTTAGAAACTCAATCATGTTTAGTGTTGCCATTGAAAGTTACTGGAGCTAAAGAGTAATAAAATCAGAACATCTGTCTCATTTTACTGTGCTGTTAGAGAAAACGCTAGCAATTTTTTCGTCATTTTCTGCGAATCCGTGTTTTATAGGCCCTAATATTGGACATAAATGTTCATTTATGTAGATAAATTTATAAAGCTATTACATTTATTGTGACTCCCGATGATGTACAACGTTTGTAAGCTGTTATGACAAATGGGTAAAAAAGGGCGAAATTATGGTACTTATGGAGATTTCCAGTAATAATCTAGGACGTAAACGGGTTTTGAATAGAAATTCACTTAAAACATTATTATGAATCCTTCTGTTTAAGTTTGTTTTGAAACGTCTGATATTACAATGATGAATGAAAGCATGAAATATTTAATTCAAATTATGTTAATTAATGGCGTGATGTAAACAACTATTGCAATAAAGTTTTTCATTATCTAATTATAAAACAAATTTTTAATAGATAACTTAAGTTTATACTACCCATAAAGTTAAAAAAATGTAGGTAGATGCAGATTTCTAATGTTCTTTTTTTTAACATTATATAATATTGGATTTCAAAAGCAACATAATTTCTTGCTTATACATTTGTAAAGTTACTGAGACCTCATGAACAAAATATTAGTGATTGATAGTATTGATTCTTTCTGACAACTTCAAAACCCATAAAAACGGCTTCGAAAAATTCAATATCAAGTATATAAATCAAAGTTTGTTGCTCTGAAACTTAAACATTATGAAAAATTGTTAACATTATTCTTAAAAACCCATTAAATGCTATATTTTTTATATTTGTGATTATCTAAATATGCATTTAGCTGTTAATAACATCTAGGAAAATCAGCGGTCTATGGTCAAGAGATAGGAAAAAAAACCTCCACTCTTTACGTATTTAAAATTTCGTTAGAAAAAATTAAAATTTAAACAAATGTTTTAAATGTAGCTTATAACATAAAAAAGAACGTTTGCTCAAGGATTATTTCTGTTATTTGTTTTATTCACTTATGCTGAATCTTTCTAGTTATAACTGTGATTTTCATTCCTTATTAAATCAGATAAATGATTTGAAATGCTTATGTGGCACACATCCAAGCTATTTTATCTATCCACTTAACTGCGCTTACAATCTTTGTAAGGGCAGAACTGTTTATAACATATATAATAGACGAAGATAGGATATCAGAAAAAAATTCTTTTATAAATCAATTTTCACAGAACCATATATGCCGTACGATGTTATACTAAATTGCATGTTAAGCTATTTTTGCTCTGAATAATAGTGGACAAGAGGCCTTCTTCAGTCATGATATTCAGGAAAGCACGTTTTACTGGTGAAAAAAAAATATCATTCCCTGTACATTTGCCATAAGTAGCATGGATTTTCATTGACTCGACTGGCCTGAGCTTTGCTGTTTTTCATCTTTGCAGAAAATAAATGTATATTTATTGAAAAAGAGAAATATAATACTACCATTGATTTAGTGATCAAAATGAAAAGAATTTATTCATATATTTATTGCTACACTTCTGATATTTATTAATGAAAAGTGCTTATCAAACTTTCCTAGCCATTTAAATGATAAATAATGCAATTGTAAAAGAGTAATATAAAAAATATAAACTCCAGAATAAAGGAAAAGAAAGTTAATAAATAAAACACTATTTTGAGAACAACGGTAATTAATCAAATATGAGCTTCATATTAAAAATTTTGTCCTTTGTAAAAAATAATTAATGCTGATTTTACGTACGATATAATTTAAGCCTCATCTGCAATTTAAGTACCATTGTGACACATTTTACATAAAATTCTTCAAAAAAATGTACACAGCGTTGTAGAATGTCAGTTTGCTTCATCTCGAAGAATACTATGACGTAGTTTGTTAGGAGCTGCATCAAATAAACGCACAAAAGAAAAACTGAATTGCCTATTTTTTGACGTGAGAGTTTGTTTATCTCAACAATAGACTGCTTAAATAATACATAAATAAATAATACATAACTGTGAATTTTTTTCAAAAAGTAACGAAAATATTCATCTTAATTAAATAATCCGATAAATAAAAATACATCTGAGGAAGCGGGAGTTTGGCAATATCTTTGTGTATTTAAATGCAAAATAACACTACAGTTTGTTTCTTGTAAAACAAAATTATTTTAAAAGTTTTTATTAATTAACCATATTTAACAATCTTTTTATTATACCTGAAGCCTCGAAAGGTTTAAACTTTGAATTTTTAGAAACCATTTAAGTTCACTTTTAAATCAATGAATAGGTGATAATGAACAACTCTACTTTTCATGATGAATTTATCAAGAAAAGCCTACTAAGAATAAAAATAAATAAATAAACATATTCTAAAACAAATAAATATAATTATCATGAAAGAAAGTAATTTTCTACCCATAAATTTAAATTTTGTTTGCAAGTTTTGTAAACATGAACAAAACTATTTATTTATAGTTGATATTTTCTGAAACACATTATGTTATTAAGCAGAAACAAAGGCTATAGATTTTATTTCACATATTATTATAAAGCCTTTGCTGTCGAAATCAAATTTTATTGATATAGCTCAATTTATTTATCATACATCACCGAGAAAAAGTAAAAAAATCCCTATTTTTATTACATTTATCGCAACAATTCCTTATTAAATAGGAATTGTTTGTTTAAAATGCATGACAAATATTTTTGAAGAACTCTAGTTGGCATTTCTAATTCAGAAGCTTAAAGTGTTTGTGATTTTTAACATGCGCTTTTTCATGTTTTGAAAATGATATGACTTGCATCAATGGATTACTTAAACAAAAATAAATTTTCTGTGTAATCAAAGCTTTAATAACGAAGTAACATTTTAATATAATCCTTTTAAATGGAAAAAAAATTTGAATTTGATGAATTATTTCATATTTTTGAATTAAAAATAAGAAGAAATATAAACATGTTATTGACTTTTGACTGCGCGTTTAGTTTGAAAGTCAGTTTATCTAGATATCTATTTATTTAATATGATACCTTTTGTAGTTAATATGATACCTTTGATGTTTAATATGATACCTTTTGTATTATTCTGTTTTTATTTATCTAAGACTGATTATCCATTAATGTAAGGTAAAATATAGCAAGTATTTCAACCATACAATGTTGATAATTAAATATAGCAATGAGATTAATTTTGAGGCGTTATCAGTTTGTATGTGAAACAATGGATTAAATTTAAAATAATCAGGAAATAAAAAATAAAAATAAAAAAACAGAAATTATCACACTATTGTAAAATTAATTGTTAAGATATGTTAGAATACTATATAAAAATAATTTTTCTTCTTTTATTAATATACAAATGCATTAAAAAACTAGTTACAATGCCACATTATTGAAAATGAAAACATTTATTTCAATTATAGGTAAATTACTGGCTCCTTTGTTGTTTAAATATATATATTAAATATTTATTTGATGACACAGCTTCTAAAAAGGCTGTCAATATAGTATCAAATTATTTTTACTAGTATCTAGTAGATACAAAATATTAAAATTTTAAGTTAACGGTCATTTTAATAGTTTCTAATGAAACAAATCATTATTTAAAACTCAAAAAATCACTCTTTGCAAAATTGGGTAGATATAGTTTTAAAACTTTTTATTAATTTCCACATTCTGTTTGTAACATTTCTTTGAACATGAGAGACAGAAATACTGAAATACAAATAGTTGAATTAAGTATTTTAACCTTTAGCTCAACCAAAGTTTTTTTGACAGTATTTAAACCCAAAGTTGCATTTTAATTGACTTCAAATGAGATATATTATCAACTTTTTGCTCTTACCTTTTACATGGCAGCTATTCGATTATGTTGCTTGCATGAATACAGTTTTTTAAGCCTCTTCTGAATGTACGATTTTCGATTTCTTGCATTGCACTGAAAAATATCTCAAGAAGGTTTTATATTTTTAAATATTGGTTTATCTGTGTTATTAGTATTCTCAAAATTATAGATTCATGGAATTTAATTGTTAAAACTTTCAAATATTAATGATGATTTAGTAAGCGGAAAATAAAAATTTTCCTTTTAAAAAACAATAAAAAGAAATATCTCAGCGTGAGTTTTGGGATACACACGTCAGTGAATACTCGGGGCCAGATATTTGGGTTAGGAATAAAATAGATTAATAAATTTGTGTAAAACACCCCCACACAATTATTTTCATATAGAAGTAGCAATACCTTTTCCTATCAGGTAGTAACGTAGCACAGTATGCCATAGCATTTCCCCCAGCATTCCTTTATCGTATTCCATTGTCACTTTAAAACAGGTGCTTTCTATATACTACTTCATAGGGTTTTTATGGCTGAAATGCCTGTAAAACCACTTTTTCCTTCTGATTAGTAACGAAAACAGTAGCAAATATTTGATTTCTCAAATTTTTGAAAAACGGAATAACTTCTACTTTAAATAAAATAAAAAAAATCAGGAAGATAATTTTTAATACACAGGATCTAGATCAATAATGATTTTCAGTGTGCTAAATCATCTCGTATTCAATGTCACATTAAACCCTTTTCTCAACGGACGGTCACTTTCCGATTAGGCATTGTCCACTAAAACTGTCCGAAGGTTCGTGGCTATTTTACTATGGAGGCACGCAGTGCGCGGTTAGCGTTATCTACTATGAAGGGACGGACAAGTTAACATCCATACCGAAGCCGGGATTGGAACCCAAACTCAAGCCGTGATGGAATGGTTCTTAAGCCACTACACCACCTGGACGTCTCACATTAAAACTCAGACGCTATCCATAAGATATCATGGGGTATTTTATTATTGCCATGGCTTAAATATTTGAATAAATTTAATTTTCACAAGTTTAACCCTTTGAGGCCCAACCCTTTCCCAATACTGAAAAAAGGGCAGCCGTTGCCATCGCTCGACTTAACTACTAGCAAGATGGCGGACGATCGAAACGTTCATCGCGTGCCACAGATCTAGAGACCCTTTTTTGACGCAGCTGGCTAGATCTGTGGCACGCGATGAACGTTTCGATCGTCCATCATCTTGCTGGTAGTTAAGTCGAGGGATGGCAACGGATGCCCTTTTTTTCAGAGTTGGGCAATCTATCCAGCTGTTCTCGCATTCTTCCATTCTTCAGCAGATGCCAGTGCTGTTAAAAATAATCGTGACGATTTTTTACGGGAAATGACGCGCTAAACAGTAAAGGATTCTCGTGGAGCTATATCACCCGCAACTATTTTTGTAGAAATCAACTCTATTCTTCGTGACTGGTCAGAGTTTGGTGTTCCCAGAGTGGGAACACTGCGCGTTAAAGGGTTAAGTTGTGAAACAGACGTAGCTTCTTTAAATAATTTTTTTTTTAAATCCAGGAAGCCAATTTTTACTATGAAAGATCTCGAATAAAATTATAATTTTTAGTAAATTAAATTATGCCGTATTCTCTGCCACATTAAAACATAGACGCTTTCTATAATACATCATAAGGTTTTGTATGATTAAACTGTAACACTAGTTTTTACTTCTACATAGTAACGAAGCACAATAGCACACATTTGATTTTTTACCGCATTCAATACTGTTACAACTATACTCATTTTTAAAAAAATGCAAATTAAAATCATAAAATAAATCAGCTAGCTAATTTTTCCTGTGCAAGATTTACATCATTAAAATAAAGTTTTTCAGTGAATTATATTATCTCTCATTTGATGTCACAATAAAACATAGATGTTCCCCAAAACACATTATAAGGTACACATTTGATTTTTTACAACATTCAACAACAGGAAAATTTCTATTTTAAACTTAAAAAGTAAAAAAATAAAAATCAGGAAGCTAATTTTTCAAGCACAAGATCTCGTATTCCATGCTACTTTGAAACACAGATGCAAGCCATAACATATCGTGGGGATATTATATGGTTAAAATACCCATCAAAATACTTTTTCCTTCCGCTTAGTAAACGAAACATTATAGAACGGATTTGATTTTCACAAGTTTCAATAGTGAAATAGACTTCGTTTTTTTTTAAATAAAATAATAATAATACTAATAAAATAAAAAACAAATAAATTCCACCAAGCCGATTTTTAATGTGCAAGATCTACACCAATAAAGTTATGATTTTTAGTGTACTAAATTATCTTGAAATCGATGTCACATTAAAACAGACGCCATCCATAACATACCTTGATATATTATGAGAATAAACACTCAAAAAACGGGTGTTAAAAGATAAAATAAATAAAAACTTTGTGAAAAAAACACACATAAACGGTTACTTCAAGGCGTAACGAGCGTTTCGACTGAAAATTCGTTCGGTCTTCGTCAGACTAAACCTTCTGTCATACAGAGCAGACGGGAGGGTTTGTCTGACGAAGATCGAACGAATTTTCGGTCGAAACGATCGGTACGCCTTGAAGTAACCTTTTATGTGTTTTTTTTTCACAAAGTTTTTATTTATTTTATCATGAGATATTATGTTTAAAATACCTGTAAAACCACTTTTTCCTTTCACATAGTCACGCTACAGAGTAGCACACATTTGATTTTCCATAACGTTCAATAATGAGACATCTATTTTGTACCCCAGAACCAGACGAACCTAAGTCCATATATAATAATTTTCAGGTTAAAGCGTTGATTCTAAACGAAATACCTATGAATGTGTTAAGTATATGCAAATTCAATAATGTCTATAATTTTTTGCTGAATGATTCAATTATTAGCTCTGCAATCAGATCTAGAGTTCATGTCTTAGAGTTTTGGTGTCCCCTAAAAAGTAAGTCTAGTGTGACTTACGTTAGTCTGGTTATGAGATATTGTTTTAAATAATTGTATTGTTTTAAGTAACAGTATTGTTTTAAGTAATAGCTTAAAAAATCTAATCAATTTTAGTGAATTAAATTATCTCGTATTCGTTGCAAATTAACCCTTCTGAGACTTTGTGACCACAATTGAGGACACAAACTTTGAAAAGATATTGAACGTAATTATCAGTGAGTACTAATATTTTTAAGCTCAAAACGCTTGAGCTAAAACGATTTACAATAATTTAATAACTAGGATTTTTTATTTAAATTTTCCAATTTTAATCTCTGTTATTTATCAATAAAAGTCAGTGTGATAGAAATTATTAAGTCAGATATGGAAAGGTTACAACATAGACATCTTTTCTTAAAATAGATATCGCTTCTTATAATGCAGTTCAATCTTGATAATCCGGCATATATTGGACTAGACTAGTGATGCGCCATTCAAATGATATTAAAAATCGATTAAACGGTTTTGAACAGTAACAATAATCGATTAATCGAATAGTAAATATTTGAAATTTTACTATTCGTAGTATTCGCGATTATTCGTTTCATTATTCAAATTTTATTCGCGATTAATCGTTTGACTAGTTGAATTATATTCGCGATTAATCGTATTTGAATATAACTGTTTTGCGATTAATCGTTTCACTATTTGAATGTTCGAAAAACGTGTGCTCTATTCGAATGCTATGTGCTGAGCTGTTCAATGGATTTTTCAAAATCCGTTGTCTCGAATGGATTTAATAATCGATTTATATGAATAATTTCATTCATTCATGCCCATCACTAGACTAGAATTTTTGTTTCTTTGATTTATAAATTTTTTCTCAAAAATACACTCTTTTAAATGTTTAATCACTAGGACATCCTCACTTGCGATGCCACCGTAAGCGGAGAATGAAATCCAAACACGTGTTCCCATAGGGTGCCAGATTACCAAACTTTCCGAACTAAACAACCGCTGGATTTCGAAGACTGTGCTGTATTTCAAAGGGTTTTGTATGACTGAAATACCTGAATTTTTTCCCCTTATTATAATAACTAAACAGAGTCGCGCACACTTGATTTTTCATTGGTTTTAGTAATAGAGGAGAGAAGGATATTATGGGATACCATTTATATTTCTAACTAAACAGATTTTTGAATAGAATCCCCAAAATTATCATGAGTATAGACTGTAACTAATTGTAATAAAATGTAACTTGTAAAGAAAAACACTATTTATTCTGTTGCTATGGAAAAAATTATTATAAAAAATGTTACCAATGGTGGTTATTATGAAATAATCGGTAATTGAGGAGGTTTACACGTTTGAAAAACTAATTATACTTCATAAAACATAGTTTAAACTATAGTTTAATTATAATTTAACTATTTTATGTACAAGTCATTTCTGTTTCGAGTATATTTAGAAAAATCGCAGGTATAATCTTCATTCTTTGTACCGGTACAGTCAAAGTGAGCTCACAGAGAACATCTGAAGCTTTGAATTCAATTACCTTTGAATTCAATTACCAGAGAATACATTCAGCGTCTTTGTTTTCTGGTTGTTTAGTTGGTGTCATAAAATCCATCACTATGTTACCTAGTATTCCATGTTACCCGACACATCATCTAGGAAAATGAAATTTTAAATTGATCGGCAAACCCTGTCAGCTGAAAAACAACAAACTACAACTATTTTAGTCTTAATCAGCTATGAGCAACCTTTGGAAAGTTTGGGGGCAAGCTTTAGGATGTTAGTGATGTCTCGGGCCTTATGATTAGGATTTAAATGGGATTTTTAATGGTTTATACGGGGTTTTGATATGTTCCACACGGCACAGATCAAAAGCTGGGGTGGGCCATATCTGCCCTTGGACCAGAGGTTGCCCATATATGGTGTACATTATGCGTAATATCAATGTTCAAGTCAACTGTATACTTGAAAGTTAAAATACTTGAAAAGTTATCATCAAGAACTCTTGGAAATCACAAAGCATACTTTGTTCTGCAGCGAGTGCACTGTAAGAAAAAGCTACTATTTTTCTATGCACATTGTTGTAAAATAATACAGCACAAGTGCTGCAGCTTTGGAATACAGCACTGTGTGTTGTAAATCCACTCGCGAAGTGCTGTAATGACGAACCTTGTACAACAAATTGGCACAGTCTTTACATCTCAATGTGTTAGAGTTATGTTCACCAACACGCTGTGCTGTAATCTAGGAAAATATTTTTGCAGTGTGGTACGACAACTCTCAGTGCATTGTAACATGGGAATATTTCTTGAGTAGTACATGGTATCTCATGTGAAAACAGCAACAAGCAAAGCTGAAAACTCTGTATTTCATATTTCCCGACTATTCCAAGATACCTCAGCCTCCTCTAACAATAGGTCGACTCGTTAAAAATCAAGATCCACATTATGGATATGAAAAGATAGTTTATTTTACTTGGTCCATGTATGTGATACTTGAATTTATTAGAAAATTTTGAAAGAAATGTTATCTTGATAGGGTAGTTTTGTGGATGTTACGTTCCATATAAGATTCGCCTGTAGCTGCGGTAAAATTTTCCTTGCAGCGTACTATTTACAGAATTGTTTAAAAAATTGTAGCTTAAAAAATTTAATAATATTGGAATATATTTCTTAAAATATAGATTTTCTCTCATTCACCTTCAAATGGTGGACGCTCAGAACGCAAAGAAATAAAATAACTGCAATGACTAAGAAAAAGAAATCAGTGGACGCCGAGGCTCAGAAAGAATACAAAATAAAAATAAACAAGCTTAAAGCACAATATAAGAAAGGAATCCAAAAGACCAAATCTGAAGCATGGCGGAAATTCTGCTCGAGGGCAACGGAAAAATTCGGCATAGTATATAAATTGGCTCATGACAAAGTCTTTTCCCCAAGCGAACTGAAGGCAGAATGGGTAAAACTACCACTGTCAAGGGAAAAGCAACTCAAGAATCTGACAAAAACACTATTCGGAGAGAATCCATTTGCAAATTGCATCGGCAACTCTGAACAACTCCTCCACTCACCAGATGACATTCCCTATCACACCCCAAGAGGTAAAAAATGCACTATATAAGCTCAATCCAAGAAAAGCTCCCGGACCGGATTCAATCGATCTAAGAATGTTGAGGGTAGTACAGGAAGCACATCCCCTTCTACTAACAACATGGGCAAATCACTGTCTGAAAAAAGGAGTGTTGCCGCACAGTTTGAAGACAGGGGAAGTGATTTATTTCTCGAAGAAGAATAAAGATCCCGCCCGCCCAGACTCATACCGCCCAATCTGTCTTCTTCCCACACTGCGAAAGCTGCTAGAGAAACTATTCGATCAACGCCTGATGCACCATATAGAAACAAACAACTTACTAGCACCACAACAGTATGGGTTTAGATACCTTCGCTCCTGTGAGAAACTCCTGCACGATCTAATAAAACAAATCCAAGAAACCGCTCGAGAAAATCGTTATTCCACCCTGATCACCATCGATATAAAAGATGCATTGGACAACGCAATCTGGGACATTCTAAAAAAAAAGACTCCTAGCAGAATTAAAATGACAGAGTAATCCAAAGCTATATCTCAGCAACAGAAGACTAAAAATCAACTGGGGAACAGGAAAAGAAGAGATTCCAATTTTTAAGGGCTGCCTGCAGGGCTCATGCCTAGGGACCACACTCTAGAACTTGTTAGATGACAAATTGTTAAAAATTCAGCCCTAGAAGTACGATTAGTCCAAAAGACGTTTAAAACACGTTTTTTAACGCCGAAAAACGTGTTTCCAACGTAATTTGAACGTTTTTTGAACTAGTTGTGCTACTAGGGAGAGACCAAAAGGGGTTGATGTATTTGCCTTTGCTGACGACTTTTCATTTTTACTAAAGGGAAAATGTAGGAAAGACATTGAAACACTAGCATCTACCTACTTCCGCCGTTATACCTCATGTCTCAAGGAAATGGTCTTGGAAATCTCCGAGGACAAATCCCATACAATAACTTTCAATAAACCGCGTATTCTTCGAAGGAAACCAGTAATCAAAATAAACAGCAAAAGCGCAAAGCACATCAGCAGTATAAAAGTACTCGACCTCACAATCGATAAAAACCTGACCTGGCTATCCCGCATTGACACTCTCAGGAAAAAGTCTGCACAACTACAACTGGGCATAGCAATGGTTGCAGGAAAGGAATGGGGAGCCTCAACATCTTTACTAAAGACATGGTACAGAGCCGTGCAGCTACGACAAGTATTATACGCGGCAAGAGTCTGGGTTTAAATATGCGGACAAAGCAAAAGCTCCCCTCCCTTCAACGTATTCCACTTCTAGAAATTAGCAAGGGTTACAGAAATACATCGAATGAAGCATTATGCGTCTTAACAGGGCTGCCACCACTGCCTCTGGACCTAGAAGCTGAGGCAATAAGAGTAGGGCTAACGAGATATTACCCAGATGGCATCTACACCCAAGAAAAGAATTAAATAGCAAACAAATAATTCTAAAAAACAACAATCTCACCACTGACCAAAGGTAGAACAATCTACTCAGATGGATCGAAATCGGAGTCAGGGATGGGAGTCGTCTTTGTAGCATACAACCACGTCAGCGAAATTACGTACTACACCTGCCGCATCGGACACCACAATTTAGTTTTCCAAGCAGAACTGAATGCAATTTACCAAGCCCTCATATGGACGCGGGAACAGCAACCAGTCCCTACTCAAATCTACAGCGACAGTCTGTCTGACCTAACTGCAATATCCTAACATGGTACAGCTTCCAAACAAGTTCTAGATATAAAAAAGAACTACTCGAGCAGCCATATGTCAGACTCCACCATATCAAGGCCCACGTGGGGGTAGAGAGAGCAGATGAGCTAGCCAAAAAAAGCGACAGAACTACAAACTCCAACTCAAACATTACCCGCACTTGTCTTCTTCTTGAAGAGAAAACTAAAAAATAAGCTGATAAGGCGATGACAACAACAGTGGAATGGAAGCCCAAAGGGTCGCTACACT
Source organism: Cheiracanthium punctorium (assembly GCA_038373885.1). Taxonomy (NCBI): domain Eukaryota; kingdom Metazoa; phylum Arthropoda; class Arachnida; order Araneae; family Cheiracanthiidae; genus Cheiracanthium; species Cheiracanthium punctorium. Next base: position 399,080 of record JAWZYV010015393.1, on the reverse strand, counting down.
CATAAGTGGCTGCCCAAGTCAGTTCTACATGAGCTTCCCGTCGAATTCCAAACTACTGCTTTCCTCACAGGGCGCGGGCCATTCCCTACCTATCTCCATCGGTTGAATCTCCGGAATGATGATCTCTGCATCTGCGGGGCAGCAGGAACAGCAGAGCATTTTCCCTTTGATTGCGAAATCTCAAAATCTAACCACCTGCGCAGACCAATGCAAGAACATGCTCAGGCATGGACTCTAGGCGTCCTTCGTAGCAAAGTGTCCACAGGGAAAATGGGCAGAATTTGCACTCTTAAAGATCATAGCCCTACTAACAGCATAGCAGTTGCCCAGTCACGGAGGTCATCTCTTATACAGATGAAAAGATCAATGCAGGACCTCCTGTCCCGTATCACATGAAGATGCCTTGTATTGTACGTCGGGACACTATATGACACAATTCCCTGCGAGGGAAATCCCTGTGCCCGGCCTTCCCAGCTATATTTTGTAATTTTTTTCCCCAATAAACTCCGCAGATTGCCGCTTACAGGCTTGAAGGTCAGCTCGGCCGACCAAGCCGGCAAACCTGTGGCATTCAAATTAATTAAATCGCGATATTTTTAAAATTAGTTATTGAAATGTAAATTAAATTAAACTAGTTTTAGTTGTTTTCTTACTAAGTAACAATCTAAGCGATTAAAAGCATATTTAATTCCAAAAAGATCGGTTGAAGCATTCGAATATCTTTTTATTTTTATTCGCAATTTTAAAGATTTTTCTCCTATTTTTAAACAATTAGGGATGTATAAAGTAAGGTGATAATAAACCACATTATAAATTTCTGTATTTATTGGCAAATCGATATGAAACTTTGTATATTGGTAAAGTGTTGCTTCACCAAGGAAAACACTAAAGCCAAAATCATGTCATAGTTTGCTTAGTTATGAATATAATTAAGATATGATAATTAATGAAATTATCAAAAGCAGTTCTGCGCATCAGTGTTTGGCTCAGATATCCATTTTTTTTAAGCTTGATTTATTCCGTTACAAAAATCGTTACAAAAATCGGTTTTAAATTTCATTTCCATTCAAAAATTTTTTGATTTTTTTTTTCTCTAAAACATGTGTGACTTTTCAGTAAAATTTGAAATAAAACATCATAAAAATGCAAAAAGGCAAGATAAATAAAAACATTAAAACTTACTAACAAACAAATATTATCTTTTTACTAAATACTATCGACAAAACTTAATGCGCATGTTTGGTTTTTAAGTAATATCATTAATCAGCATAATTTAATTATTTTGTAAAGTAATTAAACTCTATCAATATTCATTTAGTATTTTTTATAATCAAGCAACACAGCATCAGTACTCAAAATTTTATGCCGATTTTTTAGTAAATATAAAAAGGCCTTCTTTATCGTCCTTTGTAGAAATGCTTTTATGGTTCTTACATTTCACTTCCATTATCCTTTTTAAGCAAATAATTGTATAGATTAATTTGATTAAAATGTAATTCAAAAAGTATAATTGTCTATTTTTTCTAATCAAAAGCACAATAATTTAAAAAAAATACTTACAATTAGAAGCAATCCTTACACTTTTCGCTCGTAATGCATTCTAGCACAGACTGTAAAATTACTTTTTCCCTTCTTATAATAACGGAACCTAAAAACACACTTGTAATTTTTTTACAACCTCTGCTTCGTTTACATTTTAATTATACAAGTAAGTGATCTAATATTTTACATGAAAAATTTATATGTTTAAAATAATGATTTTAATAGATTAACTTTTCATGTCCCATTAAAATAAAGGTATTTCTGCTACGTATTTGGGGATTTTAATTCGTAGGATATTTATAGTGCCTGTAAAATTACTTTTTCCTTTTAGATAGTAATGAAACACAGAAGCATGAATTTGAATTGTTTCAGTAATAAGTAATAACTTGTATTAGTTTTAGATTTTAGCTAAAGATGTACATTTTATTTATTTTTCTTAAAATATTGTTTAGATTCATAAATGAACATCGATTTTTTTTAGTTTAATTATTTAAAAGTCATGCAATTATTAATATTATTATTATTTTCCAATAAAAGTTGTGAAATAAGAAACAGTAGTTAAAAACTCTACGCAGTAATGATAATATTAATTTAAGCGACAACAGAACTGTTCAGAATAATCTAAAAGACCGCATGTCCAAAGCAATAGTATGTTACATTTAATTTTAAATTTGTTTAGTTTCTTAAATTGTTAGATTTGTTTTGCCTTCCTTATAGCTCTGTAGGAAATTAAATAAATAGATATCACCAAAACGTTTAAATCGAATGCAAAGTACAGATAACATCTTATATCAATTATTGTATTTATCCCCTAACCGTATTTTACTAAACATTTACAATGTATACGAATTTTTGTTTCGTTTAGAATATAGTAACGTTTCTAAAATGCACCTTACACATTTATCGTTCATGAGCCAACTGCCATAGTCCATAGACCAAGTGTCCATTGCAACTTTGTGTTTAATTCTGTAAAATAAAATTTTAATGGGGTATAGTAATGGGTTATATGTAACATCTTATACCAGTTACGCTCTTACACCAGCTCAGTAGGAAATTAAATAAATAGAGATCACCAAAACGTTTAAATCGGAAGCAAAGTACAGATAACATCTTATATCAGTTACGGTATTTATCCCTTAACAGCATTTTGCCAAACATTTACAATATATACGAATTTTTGTTTCGTTTAGAATATAGTAACGTTTCTAAAATGCACGTTACTCATTTATCGCTCATGAGCCAACTGCCATAGTCCACAGACCAACTATCTATTACAACTTTGTGTTTAATTCTGTAAAAGAAACTTTTAATGGGGTATAGTAATGGGTTATAAGTAACATCTTATAGCAGTTACGGTATCTACACCTTAACTCAGTTTTTGTCAATTTTGTTTTGTTGTGATTATTTGAGTACATTAATTATTAAATATATTTTAAAAGTTAAATATTTAACTATTAAAAAATTAGATAACATACAAAAATAACAATATTTTATTAAAATCAGTTATGCATATAATTAAATAAATTTTCATAAATAAATACAGCAAAAGATGTAAAAATTTGCTGCCTATAAAATTTCTTTTGAAGAAGTTTTATCTCTAGTGGCAAGTTATTTCATATTATCTAAATGAAAATAATGAATTAACTATTCATAAATCCCTTATAATGTGTTCTAAGAGTAGAAGAATGTGACAGCAGAAAAACGCATATATCATTCCGCAAATTCCGTTTCTGTTTTCTCACAGTGTGCGTAATTTCTTTAATAATGCAAAGACAAAATGAAGTCAATAATAAAGTAATCTATTTTATAGTTAATTTAAACTTTTTGTTATTTTTAGTTGATGTTTTATTAAATAATTAAAACTATATTAAAGAATGCATTATAATATTTCTCTATTTAAATTCAATTAATTTTTTTCCAATGGATATTATAAGTTAACTCAATTAGGGAATATATGTATTAATGGAAAAATGTAATTTAAATGCACCATTTTCATATATTTCTCTTCGTAAATTAAATTAAGTTACGAAGTAGTTAAGTTACTATGTCTTTTACGTAAGCCTCTGCGGTATCTGTCACAGCTACAAAAAATCTAGTTTGTTTCGACTTTGTTAGATTTCTTTAGAGGTTTCAAACTATTTTATAAATTAACTATATTTAAGATTCGGAGAAATGTAGTAGTAAACAGTTCATTGCTTAATGTGAATTTTAATTGTCTTTATTCGCATTAAGGTTTTAATAACTGGAATGATCAATAAAGTATTAGACTCGGATATCCGTTTCTATATTAAACGAGGAAAGTATGTTTGTCCGAACGATCTCGAAAACGGCTCTAACGATTTTCTTAAAATTTAGTACTTGGGGATTTTGGGGTCACTAAACGATTGCGCTAGGTCACGTGACTGAAAAAAAAATCCTAAAACGCTTAGAATGTAAAATTATGGTTTCAGACGGTAGCGCCATTCATTGATCATTTATGAAACACAGTTGATGCAATCTTCTTAAAAGGAACAAATAACTTTGGGGCAGGTTAAAAAATAAACATCACATCACCATTGTATTATAGTAAAAATTAACTTCGCAAAGAAACAAAATAAATGCAACTTGATTTCAAGCACACAGACAGATATATTACACTTCTCAGATACATAACTTTTTTAGAATGAAAAAGTTATTTTTAATTAAAACTGTCACCCTGGACACCAGCGAGAGAAAAAGCAAAGAGAAAAGCATTTCACGAGCACGAAAAGATGCCGCTAAGAATTCGCAACAACAGTGTTGTTTTGATGCACGCGGAGATATATTATAAGAGTGGACATAGCTGCTTTGTTAAATTTTTGGTACCCGAACGGCCAAACTGAGTTTCAATTATGTAAACATTGGTAATCTAGCAGCGCGCAGCGATCCTAGCAGTAAAAGAATAAAGTGTTTCCCGCGGTGACTGATAACCAGTTTTACATATTTTTATTTAAAATATAAGCTTTATAGCAGCAATTTAAAGCTGCCTTAAAATTTGTCTCAGGATGAAATAAATGTAAACACTGCATGTTCGAGTGTGATCGTCATTATAAATAAACTCTTTTTAACTTTTGCATTCACACATGCTACATTCTCCTAAATTTACTAGTATTTCTTAAAATACAGCTTTTGGGCAAAATAATAATACAAGCTTACATACATAATATTACTTCGCATCGAAACTATTGCCTAAAGAAATAGTATTCTAAGACAATTATGAAATTAAAAAACATCTGAAGCCAGAAATGATTATATCCGACGTTGATAAGTCTATATATTTAATTTTTTTAATTTTTGCTAATTCGACGATCTCCAGTTACTTCGCTGCTTTGATGGAAATATAAACAACGCTAGATGCGCAGAAGCAGGAGATGCGCTGTTACCGAATGTGTATAGCACCATCTGTATGAAACAGCGGCCTTATCTCTAAGAGAAGTGTCACCTCCTATAAAGCTAACTTCCTGTTTTGAAGGAATAGAAGTAAATAATTGAATAATTCTTAATTCATACTTATTAATATCAAAATCTTGGTAAATCTGTCAAAAATTGCATGAATTTATTATTTCATCCTTTTGTAACTAACGTAAAGCTAAATGTGTTTTCGCTTCGATTCTAAAACTATAAATATTTTTAACATATTTTATTGATCCATACGATGCGAATTTCAAAAAGTGTATGAAAGTTTCAGCTCAACCAAATAATTTAAATGAAAATGACATCCTTTGCAGTGATACACAGAAAGAAAAGAGAAGAAAAAAGATCCTGCGACTTAACGTGGAAATTCAGAGTTTTTATTATTATTATTATTATTATTATTATTATTATTATTATTATAACGGCACTAAGTTGAATTCTTGTTTAACCATCATATTACTCCAAGTTGACGAGAAATGTTTAAATGTAGTTACCCCGACGATTTTTATTTATTTATTTATTTTTTTGTGACAACCGTTCATAACGAAGCGATCTTTGAAACTCCATTCAAATTAATTTTACACGTGATCAGCCATCAGTTTTGATTCACTGCAGATAACGATTTCAACTCTTATTTTATCGGAACTCTTATTTTATCGGTCGCGGAATCCTGCATAAAACCCAAATAAACCATTCAAAAAACCGTATAAATCCCCTTACCTTAAATAATGGTTAGGACCCCTTAGAAAGACTCTTTAGAAAGTTTGGGAAGGGAACCCCACCCATCGCCCTAGATTCCACTTGTAGATAATTTTTTAATCCCACAACAACAGCAACCCATACAAACCCCAATTGTACGGCCTGCGATTTTGACAACTTTGCAAAGGTTACCCTTGCCGGGCATAAGGAACAAATCGGGAGGCTGAAATCTGGTTACTAAGATGTTTTCTAACAATTTTTCAATTCTGAGTTAGCGTGGATTAGATTGTGCTGTTTTGTGTTGTGTACTTTTGTTGAACTAGAGGTTGAAGCCCGCTGTGTAAACAATTACAACGGCACTAGAACGTCTACACTCAGAATATTTAATCTTTACCAATGCCAACCAAAGCTTTCCTGGTAATGGATGAGTGATCCGACAACTATGCAAATATTTGGTAATCATGAAGATTATGGGTAAGTGTCCAGTCACTTATGTACCTATTATTTTAAACTTAAGAAGCCTTTAGATTCTGAGCATGGCTCGGTAACCTGGTACTTATAATAAAATCCGGGGGTAAACAAACGCGTGTATGTATATATCTATGTATGTATATGGGACTATCGCTTCCTGAACGGTGGGGAGTTCAGTTTCGACCAAGGTTTCCACGGATTTGGAAAATTTTGAGAAAGGTCTTCCTCTAACTCGAATTTCGAAAATCGAACTAATGTTCGAGAGATATTGATAAAAATCCTGTTAAAAAATCTCATTTTTGCTCTCCGTAATTCCTTAATTGTAACCCCTGTAGTGAAAAAAGTGTGAAATAATCATCGTGGTTGCCATGTGTGGTGATTTTGTCGAATGAAATGTTTTAAATTCTTAAAGTAAAAATAAAAGAATAATGATAACGGTTTTTTTAGCACTAGGGTGCTATTTCATTCAATACCAGATTTTTATCTAGGCATTTTTGTCTTCACGATCTTGTCGGCAAATTTTGTAGATATGAACTTTTCAAATGTGTTTGCCAGATGACGTGGAGGGGGGGAGGGGCGTTAATAAAATGTTGAAAGTTGACCAAGGTTTGCAATTTTTAACAATGGACCGCTAACTCTGGTGCCAAAACGCGACAATTAATAATAAAGGGGCAGTATAGTTGGAAAATGCCTGGCGAAGATTGTAAAATAGTAAATCTTTCCTGATAATGAATCAGTGATCCGACAACGATGTAAATCTTTGGTATAATCATGAAGATTATTGATAAGTGTACAGCCATTTACGTACCTATTATTTTACACTTAAGCATCCTTTAGATTCGGAGCATGGCTCGGTAACCTGGTATTATAAATTAAATTAACATAATGCACAATAACATAGGAGAAAATTAAACATTATTTACATTTCGGCAGAAACGAAGTTTATTGGTCCTTGCTAAAGATGGGTCAGGGGAGAGGAGTCTCCCCCCTAAAACTCGCAAAATTCTATTAAACTTGACAAAATTAGATACATAGTTGACAAAATTGGTGAAAAAATTTTAACGAAAACTATAATTTATCCAGTCCAGTACTAAATCCAGTCGGCAAAAGTAAAAAGTTTGTGACATAGTTGATAAAAAGATAAGTAAGTTGGTAAAAAGCGATATTTGCAGTTTATCGACATCTCCCCCCCCCCCCCCAACAAAAAAAAGTCTTAGCAATAGCTCTGTTTGCGAGATTTGTAAAATGAATATAATGTTATTCCTATCTTTTTAAATAAATAGTAAGCTTTCATAAAAGCCCCTATACTCATTGTATTGTACCCGAAGTGGATTAATATTGTCTCTAAACTGCCTTAGACCTTAGAGCCTTGGAATTATTTTCAGTGGTCCTATAGAAGAGGTTTAAATGTTACAGACATTAGTTTCGAAGCAAATACTTCTTCAGACAGCCTTAATAAAACTTATGAATTTGGTTTTGTTTGAAATAACCGAGCATTTCTAAAATATGCAACTATGCTTTAAATACTGACGTCCCATATAGTGTAATGTACTGGAATTCGTTTTGATGCTCCTGTGAAAGAACTATAACTGCTGTGACACCATTTTATACAGTGTATATGGTATAGTACACATCAATAACGTATATAAATTTCGTAGAAATCTGTACATATTTAATGGAATTAGAACACGGGCGGTTAGACAGACAAACCGATATCATTATCACTTTTAAACAAAGTCGTAAAGTATTTTTTAACACTCTACAGATTTGTTAAACTTGTATGAGTTCTTCCCATGCTAAAAGTACGGAAAGAACGCTTACAAAGTGTAACATAGAAGTGTGCTTCTGTAAATTGATATGAGTGAGAGAAAAATTAACCTGTTTGTCATTAATTGCAAAGCAAATTCAACTATAAATCTGTCGTCGTATAGAGTATTTTGCAAAGATATTCTATTGTATAGTCGACCCTCGTATAAAAAGTCTTCTTTATTACAAACACTTACGATTTTACAAAATATCGATTGGTCCCATACACTCCCGTAGACGTAATGTAATGTTTTGACGAACTTTTCGATTTTACGAAGTTTTTGAGCGGTAACTACGAGTTCGTATAAACGAGCGTCTACCGTATTATAAATTGTCACATGCTGTTCTTGTCTAAAATCATTCTCTCTTTGAGATATTTCACTGATTTGTAGCAGATATGTTGTTTCTCGGAGTAAGACAGTAAGCAGTTGTCCACTAACTGGAATCCTTGTTTCTCAGATTTTAGCACTATGGGAAAAAAATGAGAGGTTTTTAATGTAAATAATTTCGGTTGAAAACTTAAAGAACAGCAAACAGTAATTCACAATTGCACTAAACTAGAGCTTTAACTCTTTCAATTATGTGCATACTACAATATTGTAATATCACTTGTTTACAAAGAAAATTAAATAAATAAATATATATATATATATATATTTTAATATGCAATCGTTCTCTAAATTTGAATGACCAGAATTCAGAATTTTACCATATGACTTAAACACATTTATTTTTAATTTCAAGCATTATTTTGTATTTCACTTTTGTAAAACACTGAGAAATTTTGAAACTTTTTCACTATTTATAATTTTTTCATTATACATTACACACAAATCTAGACAATTTACAAACGGGGGTATTTAAAACACAAATACAATATTTTAGCAGTGCATAAACTATTAACACTGCCTTTTATAAAAAAAACCATAATTTTATAAAAATAAAAGTACTAAGCCTCTATGCAAAAGCACTTGTAATTCTTTAGCGGATCCCGAAACGTAAAACGATTACATCCTTAAGAATTTCTCCGACAGTTTCCATGACAACTAAGTTGGGTGTTCATCTATATGTCACGTTTGTGAAATGTAAACAAGTAAAGATCACAGGAACCGGTACTAAGTATTTATTTAAGGTTCTAGAAACTGATGTTCCGAACTAGTGTTAAATATACGTTTCATTAAAGAGGGGATGAAGGCTTACTTAGCAAATGGAGATTTGTGAACATTTTCTGAGAATGAAAAGTACGTACTTAGAGAAATAATCCTGTTAATGATCAAAAAGTGATGGAAAATTTTCTAGAAGCGTGAAATGGACAGAATTATATCAGTTTATACGTGATAAGGAGGTGCGTGCTTTGTATTTAAATGAACAAGTTGGAGAGGATATCTCATACTTGTTCTCACATCGCATATAAAAAAGAGAATTCATATATTGTACTTATTTTTTCGCATAATGTAATTCATTTTTACATAAATTATCAAACAAAATTGGTTTGATTTAGAAACACAGGAGACTGATTAAGATATCATGTTAATAACAAAATGTTTCGAAAGTTTTAAAATAATGAACACTAGATGATTGGTTAGATATCATACAGTTCTTAAAATAATATAATATAAAAACAGTCCTTTATATTTATTTATTTGAATGAGGGATTAGAAAAATTCACCCTTCAAGGAAGATGGGAAGGCCCCCCAGCTTTTTTTCCATAAATTTTTCTTGAAAGAAAGAGAAAGAAACAGTTATCTGTAAAATTATAGCTTTAACATTTATTAAAATGAATTCATGGCTTAGAAACAACTTGTTTGCAATTTAAAACTTGTTGAAATTTTATTGTTTTTAAATTAGTGTTAAAAAATGAAATTCCATCAGATCCAATAATTCGTTTCTTATACTCCCTGTAACGTATTTTTGTTTCACTTTTTACAATTAACTTTTATTTTACAGTTTTACTAACATTTTTCGGCATATCATCATTCTGTTTCTTTTCGAATTTTAATTTACTTTATTTTTTGTATTTTATTTTCCAGCCCTCCTGTGAGTCAATGAATTTTTTATTACTGAAGAAAATTATAATATTCTTATTTTTGATGAAACGTATGAAGAAATTTTTGTTGCTCCCATATGTGTGCTTATGCTTGCAAGGATATTTACTTTAATTTTCATAGTTTAAAAATTATTTGCATTTGTCAAGACACTAATTACAGCGAACTAACTATAAACTTATTTAACAGAATTAAAAAATTATACACATTCTGAAAATATTAAGTTGAAATCTAGGCAGTTTAAACTAGCAAACGCAACAAAAAGTTCTTCCCTGATATTGTAAACACGCATTTTTCGGTTTTAAGTTGTCATGGTTACTACTTCTACCTACTTCTCGTGGATTATATACTATAAGACAGTAGAAATGCGAGATATTCCAGTGTACATAATCGAAGAAAATCTTATCTTTCTTCTCGTGGAGAAATTCCTTTAACTTGACTTCAAGAACTAATTACTTTGCTAGTCGATAAGTGATAGGTAAAGGGAGCATAATGCCTTGAGAAATGCTGAAAAGTTGTAGTTTTGCTCGTGATAATTAATTAAATCTTGCCGCGAAGAGTTTTGAAATTATTTGGGAATTTTGAAATGATGTAAAGCAGAAATGAGCGCTTAAAATTAAACGAAAATTGGAATGCAGCTTTGAAAATGCAAAGGTGCTTTGTCATAGTGCAGCATTGTGTATTTTTATACAAATTTTATGGTTCAGCAATAGATTTTCAAATCAATTACTGTGATATGGTGAGATAAAACGGGTAAAAAAGGCCCTTTTTGTTCGTTGGCTGTATTTTGCACTCTCAATAATTAAAAATCAGATTACTAACAATTTTATAGGAATCAAAGCTTCTAAGGATTTTTTTAGTATCATTACAAAAGAAAGTAGATAAAAAGAAATGTACTTGACTGTACTTCAATTTCTTTAATAACAATACTAAGAAAGTACATGGAATTCTGGTTTTCTCGAGATTTCTTATTAATGGAACAATTACTTTTTTAGAATGTATCACTAATAATGGAAATCATGCAAATGTGTGCAGGTCATGAGACCGCAACCTATAATACACATACCCAATTGGAGCTCAATCGAATGCACCGTATAGACACTAGCGCCTTATTATAGGAATAATTAATCCTTAAAATCCTATGAATAATTAATCCATGTTATATGAATAATAATTATAGTACGAAAAGTTTAAATTAAAAGTAAAAATTGCGTTGTTACTTAATATTATTTTGCATAAATTTTTGTTGCAAACAAGAACCACCTGAATGATAATTGTCGTAAAAACATTTAAAACGATAAATATGTCATCCGCGTAAGTAATTAATGAAACATGTATTATTGCAAGAACAATGTTGTTTATGATGTTCAGTCGGAAACCAAACATCATTAACATTCAAGATTTCTCTATCCTCAGAAAGTTCAGTAGCATACCAAGCATACCTTATCATTATATCCAAAATATATATATATATATATATAGGCACAATTGATGATGAAAAATTGATTGAATTTTAAGACAGTCTTCTCGGGAATTTATTTTTCTGTTTTGTTCAAGTAACATGCTGAATTTTGAAAACTCTTCGATTTATTTTTTTACCTGTTTATAAAAACAAACGTCACATGGTTAAACTAGGGTATTAAATTTCGGAGACATAAATTTAATCGTACAAGTAAGCAATTTATTGTCATCCAGGAAAAATTCATCATAATATTCAAATTTTGTTTGACATTCCCAAGAATCGATGAGTAGAAGAAAATTTTCTTTCCCCGCGTAAGTTTTTAAACTATCTTGGACAAAGTTTTCACTTGTTTTTTCCTTTATTCAATAAGGAATATTTGCATGCGTTAAGCTATTGACTAATACAGTTCATATATTTTAATTTAATTTACTGATATTTTTTTCTTAAATTTTCTAACTTTTACTTTAGTCACGCCTTTTATTTTGGTTTTCGGTTATTCCGGTGAAACTCAGACCGTCCCGATGTGACCGGAATAAGCGGCGACCACTGTACTGTATCAATAAATCTGTACGTCACAATTAGTGCTGGAGATTGGAACTGGTGGCGGGAAAATCTGAAATTCATAAGTTATAGGTGTTAGTAATTTTATGTAACATGTTATTTTAACGTCATTTAATATTTTTAAATTCAGTTATCGTTATATTGGTCAGTGACGTTCCGTCGGCGAATAGAGATTAAAAAATAAAATTCTCTTAAAAACCCTCGATTTAACACCCCCCCCCCCCAGTAAATCTCCCTAAACTATTTCTCCCCTAAAAATCTCCCTAAATCTGAGGGTAAATCCATCAATCTGGCTTTAATGTCCTGGTCTTTGAAAATAACATCTGGACAGTTAAAATACAAACAAATTGTTTTCTCTCAAGGTAGTCTGCGTGTCTGCTAAAACTAACTGCGTAGCTTAAATGCGCTCACCCCTACCGGAAGAATCTAGATCAGAACAACCCACGCTCTCATCATCAAAGGATGTTTATATAAGAGCGGCCCGGGATTTTAGGAGCTTTGAGTATCGATTATTACAAGTTGAAAAAAATAATAATAACAGCACGTGGAAGGAGAATTTACTTCCGTATTTCGACTTTGTCTGTGGATCTATTTATATTTTTAAGCTTTTAGATATGCGACGCTGCAGCTGAAATATTACAAATAAGACTGACAAATAAGTTAGCGCCGTTTTCTGTTTCTATTTTTAACATCCCGCAAGTCGTTAAATGTTTCGGTATAATGTTTTAAATAATTCGAAGCACGACGTCTTGTTCACGCAGCTGGCTGTGCCGCACAGCCAGCTGCGTGAAAAAAAGGGTATCTAGATCTGTGGCACGCGATGAACGTTTCGATCGTCCTCCATCTTGCTGGTAGTTAAGTCGAGCGATGGCAACGGCTGCCCTTTTTTCAGCATTGGGCAATCTATCCAGCAATTCTCGCGTTCTTCCATTTTTCAACAGATGTCAGAGCTGTTAAAAATAATCGTGACAATTTTTTTATGGAAAATGGCATGCTAAAAAGAAAAGGATTCTCGTGGAGCTATGTCACCCGCAACTATTTTTATAGAAATCAAATCTATTCTTCGTGACTGGCAACAGTCAAAACGCCAGAGTTGGGTGTTCCCAGAGCGGGAACGCTGCACGTTAAAGGGTTAATCAAGGTTCTAAGGCCGAAAAATATGACCCAGACATTTCTGCTGAAAGAACCGCTAGTGATTGGTATGCCAAGTTCAAAAACAAAAGTTTTGACTTCATAGACTTGAATACGCGTTAAAACACCTTAAAAAGACCTCCGCCCAAAGCACCCTCCACTGGGAATATAGCACTTGTGTAGCCTGCCTTAACACAACCAGGGCCATGTCGCCGATAGTAAAAATTAAGATCTTCAGTCCACAGCAAGCTCTTTCCACATCTCTATGCTCCTTACATACTATTATTGCGTCGTCAATTATACTATGTAACCTAGAGACAAATACTGACTATAGCTGGGAATTTTTTTCGTAAGTTTATTAACGTTCCAATGAGCTTTGAACAAATGTAATTATTATAAATAAAAAGTTTGTGAAAAAACACGCATAAAATGATGTCTGAATGATATCACAAATGATATCCGAAATGATCTTCATCAGTTCCAACTGTTTTGTGAGACAAAGGGCTTTGATTGATGAAGACAGAATAAATTTTCAGTCGAAACGATTGTACCTCGTTATAAATATCGTTTTATGTGTGTTTTATTCTCAATGTTTTATTTATTTTAACGTTTAACGCCAGTATTTTGTGTGTTATTTCCATATGTAATTAATGTTTATGTTATATTGCTGGGGGTGGTATCTATTGAATATTCTCCCTGGAAAATGAATATTGACACCTGAAATGACTAGTTTAGACGAAAGTAATGCATTTGTGAGCACATACTTTTTTAAATACGGGCGATGAAATAAAGAAATCTGCATCATCTGCACTCCACCTGAAACAAAAGGAAAAGCATGTAGCCCTTCTGCCATCCTAGGCAACGGCCTAGTCTGGCTTATTTAGAAATATGGCCCTGAAAGCAACACATTGACCTCAAGGTGTACCTCGTTCTGGCTGTCCAGTTTGAGTTCGGTGAAGAACGATTAACCCTTTAACGCGCAGTGTGTCCGCTCCGGGAACGGCAAACTCTGGCGTTTTGACTGTTGCCAGTCACGAAGAATAGATTTGATTTCTATAAAAATAGTTGCGGGTGACATTGCTCCACGAGAATCCTTTACTTTTGAGCACGTTCTTTCCCGTAAAAAAATGGTCACGATTATTTTTAACAGCACGGACATCTGCCGAAAGATGGAAGAACGCGAGAACAGCTGGATAGATTGCCCAATGCTGAAAAAAGGGCAGCCGTTGCCATCGCTCGACTTAACTACCAGCAAGATGGCGGACGACCGAAACGTTCATCGCGTGCCGCAGATCTAGAGACCCTTTTTTTGACGCAGCTGGTATGTGCTGGTTGTTGCGCTGGCTGAGCACAGCCAGCTCGCACAACCAGCTGCGTCAAAAAAAGGGTCTCTAGATCTGCGGCACGCGATGAACGTTTCGGTCGTCCGCCATCTTGCTGGTAGTTAAGTCAAGCGATGGCAACTCCTGCCCTTTTTTCAGCATTAGGAAAGGGTTGCGCCTCAAAGGGTTAAACCAACTTTTGCACAAAAATTTGCGTCAAACGACAAGGAAACTGACATGGAAAATGGAATGCTCCTACGCTGCTGCAGACAAAACTCGAATTTTCCAAAAAGAATAAATAAATAAAACGATGGTAACATAATTGCCAATCCAATATTTGGTATAAAGTTTCTGTTAGAAATTCGGCAACGTTCTGTTAGGATTGCTTTCGTGTCTGTCCTAGGTGGGAAGTAAAGAATAAATAGTTTTAGACGAAAGCTTGAAACATCACCAAATACATCTTTACACTGCGAGCATTTCTAGAAAAGAAGATCTTATTTTTCCTTCCAGTTGTAATCATCAGATCTTTATCCCTATTATTTGGCAAAGCGATTACGAAAGTGGTTCCGAGTTCATCGCGTAATAGGTCATAGTCCCATGTGATTTGATTTCTCAGATTAACCCATAAGCTCTTGTCACAATATCGTCATAATTTAGACACCCGGTAGGAGGGAAGTCTTTGAATATTGTCAATTCGTATACGACAGAATATCGTTCGATAGGCTTTCGGACGCCTGTATATAAGCGTATACTTTCGCACAGATTTTATTTATGTCAAAATCAAACTTATACTCTCCGATTCTTGTTTAGATTGTTTACTAATATTAATTTTTTTTTATCGTACAAACTAAGTACAAACGATAAAATGAAGAAGGATGAAATATTGCCATTTTAAGGACACAAAAGATGCAATAGGTTTATTTCTTTTTCGTTATCATTATCTCGAGTTTTATTTACTGTTTTGTTAGTACTTTTCTTTCTAAATTATGGCAATATTCCATGTTTCTATCTTTCTTTAGATTTTGCATTTACTGGTAGCAATATTAGCTTGGTTAGTGTAAAATCGGATTCCACCTGAATGCATATTTTGTCGGTGTACAATCTGAGAAATACAAGTACAAGGGTCATAATCACATTTCAATTTCTTTTTTTTTTCTATCATAACTTATTAGTGCAATGCTTTTGTTCACTAATATAGTAGTTAGTTATTATCAGTATCGCTAATCGAGAATGTAAAAATGTAATTAGATTTAATTTTACATAAATAAGTTTAATCCAGCTGTGATCCAGCTGGTTATAATAAGGTTAAGTTGGATAAGTTGAATCCAGCTAATTAAATCCAATTGTGATGTGATTTACATCACATCGATTATGAAACTGCCTCATAGAAATTTTGCAGGTTTTGTTTCCATCATTAAAGCATGAGTGACACTTAGTAAGTGCTGAGAGAACTGCGAAAGCGGAAAGCTTATCACCAAAATTCTTGTTTTCAGAACAATAATACTTTTAGAATAGCATAAGCAAATCTACTTGAGCAATACTTACAAGAAATTTATTTTGAAAGTCTTTTAACTACTTAACAAAATAATTTTTGTTTCAGTGAATTACTTCCAAACTTTTCTTATTCAGCTTATTCATAAGATAAAATATTAAATTTTTACAAAGTTACTAACTAAATAGGTAAGTTACAACCATTTACGCTGACGAGCCAAAACACTGACCATCTTAACCTTTTCAATGAACTCATTGGGATGACATGGAGAGCGCGTAATTAAGTGGGAAAGGAATCATTCTTGCACTTACGTTTGTGAGTGATGGGTAAGGCTGTTGATCAAAGCCAATTAGATAGAGGGCAGATTGTAATGGCTCGAAGACTCGGAAAGAGTATCTCCGAAACTGCACGACTGGTCGGTTGTTCACGATCTGCCGTTGTTAGTATTTATAAGAAGTGGACTAATGACGGTGAAAGCAGCACCAGACGCCAAAATGTTGGGCTTCCACGCATCATCAAAGGAAGAGGATGTCGGAGACTGTTCCGCCTAGTACAGCAAAATCGGCGACAGACAGCGGCTCAGCTGACAGCCCAATACAATGCAAGTCCAAGTGTTTCTAACGCAGTTCACCAGACACTGTTGGATATGGGACAGCACAGCAGATATCTCAAGCGTGTGCCCTGCTT
This sequence comes from Cheiracanthium punctorium, assembly GCA_038373885.1. NCBI lineage: Eukaryota > Metazoa > Arthropoda > Arachnida > Araneae > Cheiracanthiidae > Cheiracanthium > Cheiracanthium punctorium. Next base: position 382,430 of record JAWZYV010015393.1, on the reverse strand, counting down.
ACCAAGCGTCATTGTCAACTAGGCCTTCAGTGGGCACGGGCACATCGTGACTGGAGAACAGCTGCTCTCCTCATGTACAACAACACACTATACATAGGCTGGTGGCAGTGGTATTATGCTTTGGGGGACGTTCTCCTGGACGGCTCTGGGATCCGCAGATGTGGTAGAACAGACCATGAATCCTGCAGACTTTATTTCTTTATTCCTTGAAAGCAGACAACCGGTTTACGGTTTTGAAAATTGCCTGCCCTCCAACTAAAACATAGCCTTCCAGAATTTACAAATGTTTAAATTTTTTTTCTGATAACCAGAGCTGGAAGTACGCATGTCCAGGGTAACTCTTTTTACAACTTTATATATATATGCATATATATATATCTTGTTAAATATATATATATCTTGTTAAATATAATAAAATTTATTTATAAATGGGTAAATATTTAATGCAGTAAAAATAGGAAAGAAATAAAAAAGTAAAAGAAAAATCTATGAAAATATTATGTTATTGCTTCATTTGTCTTTTCATTGAAGAAATTTGGTTTTTCATTGCAGACTATCTGAACATCCTCGCGGATCGGTTGCATCCTTACATGGCGCATGTCTACCCAATAGGAAATGGAATCTTCCAGGACAATGAGCCATGTCACAAGCTGGAATTTTGCTGGAGTGGTTCGAGGAGCACAGTGATAAATGTATCTCCTGGGCGCCGGATCTTAATCCAATAGAACATCATTTGGATTACACGGACCGGCAGCTCATAGCTCAAACACCATCATATTCCAATATCTGGACTTCGTGTGACGTCTGCTTAAATACTTGGGACAACCTGTCTCTGGTTATCTACCAAGAACTCTTGGCATCCACGCCCATGCAAGTTGCAGTTGTTTTGAAAGCCAAAGGAGGCGCAACGCATTATGGAGTTGGTCAGTGATTCCCAAACTGTGCGCCGTGGCATCTTCACAGGGGCGCCGAGGAATGCTGTAAGATGAATATCCACTTATGAGTGATAAGGCTCAGCGTATTTTAATGACATTTTTATGTCGTGCTTGTGCATAGCTGCGGTATCGGTGGTCGCTGCAATAAAAATCAAGTACAGAGTAAAAGCCAACGTGGTAAAAGAAATGTGGGTAGCCGTGTCCAGTTTAATTCCACGATTTGAGAAAATGTGCAGCGATTTGTAGGCTCACATCCATCGCATTAATTACGAATTTAATGTTAATAAAGTAGAAGAAAACGTTGAATAAAACGTTGAACGTCATAAGCGTCAATAATAAAATTTTTTTTATTGTGTTTAGAGGAGGGAATGCTATCATAAACTGCAATAATATACACTAAATTTAGTTTACTTGAGCAATTACTGCAATACGGCTGTACAGGATTAGAATTCTTTTGTGCGATCCTGTAACAGTACTATAAACGCTACTGAAATCATTTTCAATAAAGAATAAATTACAATACAAATCAAGTGAATAACATATTTCGTTTCAACGTATGCATTTTGATGTCAATTAGATGAAGAATAGGGACAAATAAACATAAAAACCGGAACCATTAAAACTTCGTTGAAAAATATTTAGAAGTTTTATAAAAATCAAAGAATTTTTATCTTGAAAATGTATCAATGAGACGCAGGGAGTTTATCAACTCTGTTATAGTTTGAATAAATTATAAAATCCACGAGATTTGTGGTTGTTTGAGATCACTCTAGTAAGGCGACATTACTAAGAATAATAAAAAAGTCTTTTGATTATATTCGCTCTATCTAACTCTATGATCTGTACAAATTTCGTGTTTAGGTGTGCTAAGCTCAATTCGTGTGGCATGAATTAAACTAACAACTGATATAATAACCTCAAAAACAAGTCATTAAATGATATTGCATTTGAATTTCTATTGTAGTTGCGATTGACCCAGTTGAACGTGATGTTGAAATTTCAGTTTCTTAAGAACAAAAGTTTGTGACATATCGCTACTACCGCGCAAAAAACGTGAATTTTCAAATTTGTCGATTTTTACCTAAATGCATTTTTGGAGGCTCTAAGCAATGCTGTATGCATTGCCAAAGCCCCAAATATTAATTTCGAATAGTTTATGTGAAGATTTACCATTGCGTTTCGCGTATATGCTATTTATACTGAAGCAACGGAACTTTGAAGGCGTTTTTCTTGAAACTAGGAAAATGCAGATATCCATTTTTGGCGTGGTGGTAGCGATGTATAAATAACTTTTCAATAACATTAGACATTTTTTTTAATCCGTGAACACTTTTAAAAAATAAAATGTGTATAAAACTGCTATTTTCATAAGGGTATCAGTTTAATATTTAATGATAGATCATTAATTTAAAAACTTGCGTGTTCTCTTAAATTATTATTTTAATCAATGTCTCAATTCTCAATTATAAAATAAGTATAATAACATTTACGTCTGCATAAAATCCCATTCCACTTAAATTATACTATTTTAAGGTTGAGTGGCAGGAATAAATTTTAACAAGCACGATTTAAATTGAAATTATAATAAATCTGGCACAAATAAATTGGACATGAAGGAAACTTTAGTACTTTGTAAAAAAAAGTAATAATTATGAAGTTGTTTATAGGTTACAGTTCATATCCTTATTTTAAATATTACTATGTATAAACTTAATTGCGTAGGTTTTAAATAAGGTTAAATTGATTTAAAAAGCTATCCCAAGAACAAAATACTGTTTTAATACTGAACTAAAATACTGTTTGTATTTAAATTAACATATAATATGTGAAAAGCAATCGACGTAAATTAAGTAAACACAGTTCTGAAGTGTAATATGTTTTGCATCTACTTTTTAGAAATTTCGGCTGCTATCTTTGCAGCCTCTGGTAACTTTTTGTAATCAGAGTGTTTCAACGATTTTCGATGATGGGGATATGATACATCTTAAATTCGTTCATCTTAAAAAGTTTGAAAAGTCTAAGACTTTTGCAGCAGCTAAAAGAGTGGTTATCATGGAGAAGAATTAAATTCTTGCGATGTTCCAAGTTGAAACATTTCAATCTTTTTAAGTATCGAAGATGACTCTTAATTACATTCAATATTGAGTATAGTAAAAATTATATTTTTAGTCTTTTTCAACAGACATTATAGATTTTTTTCTCTAAAAAGTAAATAAGATTAAAAATTAATAAAAATCTTTTTGCTAATAAAATGTAGACTTGCAAAATGAATTCTCATCGACAAGCATAATGCTTTGGTAAAAAATATTAGTGTTTAATCTAAAAAAAAAGACTTTTTTAAATGTATGAATTGCATGTTAATAATGCCGGTATGATTTTGTCAAACTTCAGTATATTTTGCTGTTATAAAAAATCTTCACTGGTAATTGGCGTTAAGAGGTTTTGCTTACTGTATAAAAAGTTCACTAAAATGCTTTTCTTGTGCTTATACTTTAATAGTAGATGCATCTTCTTTAAAAGATAGTTTAATGAAGATATATCTTCGCAAAATGGATCCAATATGTAAGTATAACAGCGTATTCAAAAACTAGACAGAAAACTTGAAAGCTCTTTATTTATGAAGATATAGTATTATTATGATCAAATTATTAAAATAAGAACTTGTGAGTGTTTTGAATATGCTCGAGCTATATACAGGTACTTTCCTAGGTCAACATGTTCCTCTGATCTTACTACATCTTTCTTTTTTTTTTTTAACCTTCGTTGGGCTTGTTAAAGATTGTATTTTTCATCAATAAACTGGAAACCGTTTCTCAAGATCAATATTATTTCTGTGATATTAAATGAATACGGACAATTGATTTTTGAAAAGAATTGTAAAAATGGAGTGGAAAGCACTCGGATTTACAAATCGTATTTTACAGGTATTTTTGCTTTTAAAAACATACTAACAGTGCATAACGTCCTGCGATTAAATAAATTTACTGTACGAAGAAAGCATTTAAAGTGTATTCATTTAAACAAATAAATTACTTTTGACACATCCTGTATCCGGGTAAATGTTAAGAGCAATGTGTTTCTAAAGCCTCAAGTTTTGATTCAGAATTTTTTAAAACCCGCTGGAATCTTTATAGTTGATAACTACTAATGAAAGGAGCAATTTTTATGCTACAGTCGAATCTAATCTACAGTCGGATGTTTAACGAATCTCTGTTTTGCGAATTTTTCCTTGAAAAAAGAATATTTTACAAATTTCTTCGCAAAATCACCTCCAAATAGCAAAGTGCATTCTCTATTTAGCGGATCTTTTTTCTTACAATCGAAAGCTTCATCTATTTTTAAAAATATCTCTGGATAATTCACGCTTATTCTGGTTTTAATACATTTCTTTTTCTCAATGACCTTGAACATGTTTTTATGAGCCGCGAAGTTGCAGTCATTAATCGCGTTTCATCTAGGAAGTGCCATCTTTTTCATTTCACTGCCCATAGCAAAGCTTCCAATTCCCACTTTCCCCCATAGACCACCGCTGTTTCATCCTCAGTGCATCTGTCCTGTAACTTTGAATGATAGTCTCCCGTTTTCTACACTGCTGGCTGTCCAGAGTACAACACTAGAAAGGGAGGATTCAAAGAAACATTTGCACCACTCGTTTGTGGCAGTGAGATATGCAAATGATAAATATTTCAACGCAGACGCACATCACGAAAGTCCATAGATCCATCTGCAACCGCTATTATAAAGGAAGAAAATAATGCCGTTTGAAGTACTGAAAAAGTTTTTTTTCATGCGTTTCTTTTGTATTAGCAGCTTCTATATTTTGTTGACGGAAACGAGCGTCTTAGCGGCACGTTTGGTAGTTCGATTGAGGAAGAATAGTGGCCAGTTGGGATTGCGGATTATCCTTCAGAGAAATCGGTGATCGTGTCTGATGGAACGAAGCAACTGTGACGCAGATGTTATAATTGGATGCAGGAAAGCAAGACGGACCGACGAGGCTGATTGTACCCACGTTGTCGCTACGTTGTCGCTGATATGCATACACGTTATGACAAGCATATTGTGCGCAAGGCAGTGATAGATCACTCTGTCACATCACCAACCATATCAACAAATTCGGCCTGGTGCGCAGTCACTGGTGTCCACATATACCATTCATCGTCATTTGAAACAGAGTAGAATGTCCACAAGGCGTTCATTGCTGCTTTTATAGTTGAGTCAAAACTACAGGCGTTTGCGCTGCCAAAGGTGTGATGAACGACCGTCATGGACAACAGAATGGAACTGCATTGTTTTTACGAACGAATTCTTTTTCTGCCTGCAACACTACGATGTTCAGATCAGAGTCTGTAGACACTGTGGTTAGAAACTGCTGAACGCTTGCCTTATACACCGGTTTACTGGTCCACTGGCATCCTGGTTTGTGGTGGTATTGGTTACCACTCCCGCACCCCTCTAGTAAGCACTGCTGGTTCACTGACCAGCTAGCGTTTTATCTCTGAGGGTTCGGACCCGTTGTCCTTCCGCACCTTCGAAGTTTGCAAGCGGCCATATTCCAACAGGATAATCCGCGACCAAGTGTGGCATGCAATGTTCAAGACGACTTCGTCACCCATCAAACTGCCTTGCTGCCTTGATCTCCTTGTTCTCCCGATCTATCGCAATTCAAAAACGTTCGGTCGATAACTGCAGAACGATCACCCCCTCCCCCAGATCCTACTACAGATCCACTTTGACAATATGTGCAAACATCATTGACTGTTATACCCTAATAACAGCCTCTGTGATTCCTTTGCCTCTTTAAAGCCTCCTTGATTCATTGCTTAAAGCCTCTTTGATTCATTGCTGAGCCGTGTAGCAACAGTTATAGCCAACGGCGGTAACACTCAGGACTGATTTCCTCTTCTTCACTTCACAAGAGGCTATATTTTTAATTATTTGATCTTTGTACAATCTTCCAAATAAATTTTGCTGCTATATCTCTGGCCCTTCCTGATGTTTGCATGGTCATCAGTGTAGATTGTGGGTCGGTCATACTTGTAATTTCGGTTCTTGTATCTAGAAGATGTCAAAGCGAAAGTGCTTGACCATCAAAGAATGTTTAATTCTTGATGAAATGGATAAAGATGTGAAGAATATGTATTTTGTTTAAATTTTTTAGTAGTCCTCTAACAGCTTATCAACGACTTTTAAAAAGGAGCTCTTTACTGCATTAGAAAAAATGCGAAACGCTTTATGGGAAAAAACTTTCTTAAAGAAAAGTCCAAGACAAAATTAACACAATTTTTCGATAATTAAATTTTGGGACTCATGTGGTAATATACTTAAAATTACTTGTTATTATAAATATGATTATGTCATTAAACAGAAATTTAAATGTAAAATTATTCACTTAAAACTGAAAATAAAATGTAATTCCAGTCATTCTGTCTTATTCTTAAAAACGTGTGGTTAAATAATTTTTTTCTTTATAATATCTAGGGCTTGTGAATTTAAAATCTGCTTATGTAGTGTAAAGTATTTTGAAAGGTGAATCTCTCTATTTAACGAATTTTCTATATCATATTTTTTAAAAAAGATTTAGCGATTTCGTAATATAGAGATCCGACTAAAGGTTTTTTTTCCATGATTACCAAAGAACTGGTCAAATTTCAAGTATTCCTGTTTGCATTTCTTTATAACTGTCTAAATGCAGCACAACAATGACTTTTTAAAATGTTTCGTAAGTATTAAATAATGGAGGAACCGGAAAGTCATAACTGTCACTTTTTCTGTGTCAATATTTTGCCTAGACAAAACTACTGAAGATAAAAAATACGAAATTTGGTATATATATATATTCGTTTTTTAAAATAGGTGCTAGATTGCATTGTATTTTCTGAAATTCGTATTTGGGGGAGGGGAAATTAGGGGGTCAAAACATTCTTTTAACATATTTCTCTCAATATCAAATTTAAAAAAACAAAGCAGAGATATTCATATAAATCTTGGTGTAAAATACACTTCTCAGAAATAAACAAAAATCAGTTTTCAGGACACCTTTAAATTCTTTCTCCAAGGAAGGCAATGGCGCCCACCTTTTAATTGCATATCTTTCTTGAATAATATACAGGGTGTCCAGCCTTAACGTGACCCAATAGCTAATTCTCGAAACGTTCGGTTTAGATATGCACTTCCAATTTGAAAAATGTTTTAAAGAAGGTAAAGAATGTTTTTGCGTGCTTTTCGAACCAAAAAACCCATTTAGAAAAAAATTACAAAAATTAAATTTTTATACGGTCCCCAGGTCCTATCACTTATATTTAGGAAAAGATGCAGTACACAAAAACAAAGTAAACACAAAAAGTTTCATTTTATGACGTTGAAAACTGACCGACTTATGGAACTTTCAAAATTATACATTTCATCCATTTTCTCGGCCATTTTCAAGAAGATAGTAAGGGACCGTCTTGAAAATGGCCGAGAAAATGGATGAAATGTATAATTTTGAAAGTTCCATAACTCGGTCAGTTTTTATCGTAATAAAATGAAACGTTTTGTGTTTACTTTATTTTTGTGTACTGAATCTTTTCCTAATATAAGTGATAGGACCTGGGGACCGTATAAAAATTTAATTTTTGTAATTTTTTTCTAAATGGGTTTTTTGGAAGTTTGGAAGGGCATATCTAAACCGAACGGTTCGGGAATTAGCTATTGGGTCACATTAAGGCTGGACACCCTATGTATATATATATATATATATATATATATATATATATATATATATATACTTATTCTTCAACTTTTCTCCAATTTTTTCTGGCAACGTATATTTTTTCCTCTTCAATTGGCAACAGCTCAATGGTTGAGCCATGTTTTCAGGCTTAATGCTTTTGGTCTCTTCATCTCCATTTTTTCTTCATAATTACTTTTTTTCTGGGTATGTCTTTATGATTACTTTTTACTTCTTAACAGGATATCCCCCTGTAGTTACATATTTAGCTTTCTCTGTGCTAAGTAACTGCATTGAAATACTGTTATTTTGTTTTTATCTTGGTAGTAAGTATTCGGTTCGTGGGGCCTGACGAGTTTAACCGATGCTTGCTACCCATTGTTTTACTCCATCCAGTTCCGTTTTTTTTTCTGATTTACCATTGTTTGGATTTCTATCTGCTGGATGTGCCTGCTCATTCCTGTTTTTACATAAGATTTTAAGTTCATTGTTTTGCTCATCTATCATTCCATGGATATTTAGAATTTTGCATTTGCCAAGTGGATCCTACGTTGATTCGTAAGTTATGCCTTTTACTATATATATATATATATATATATATATACTAGCTGACCCGGCAAACGTTGTTTTGCCATATAAATTATTCCTAGGATTATTTTAGTAGAAAGAAATGACTAACTTATTGTAAGTGAGTGAGGATGTGGTATATGAGTGGAAGAGGCATGGAGCGCTGTGAACGATGCTGGAATATAAAAATAACACAATACCAAACATATATTTTTAATTCATTGTAATTTATTCTTTAAATTTATATATATCGCTAATTACAATAATTTTACTAAAAAATAATATCAATCCCTTAACGCAATAGAGTATACAATATTTTTTGTTATCCCATCTTTAGATAACACAAACAAACTGGATGCCCACTGTATGGTTTGCCGACTCCAGAGCATGCCACGTATAACTGTCCGTGTGAAAAACATGGCGTTCTCAAATCTAATCCACAAACAGACATAGTTTGGCCTTGAGACTTTATTGATAGTCATTCCATAAAAAATTTTGCCCCCGCCCCCTCAAAAAAAGGATGAAAATCTGAAACGCTTTCAGATTTTAATTACGCACTATAGTGCTATATATTAAAATCGTATCATAATTTATGCGTCGTCCCTTATTTCCTATTCATAAGTTGGAAAGTGTTATCATTATTCATGACTGTGCTGTATTTTTCTTCCTTATTTTATAAAACCCATCTTTGGAATCGAAATCTATCTTAAAATCGCCTACTAAAACTATTTTACAATCTTCGCCAAGTATATCACAACTATACTTCACCGTTTTATATATTGTTTCCTACTTTGACGCCTCGACTCTCGCCAAGGAGGCGATGATTAAATATATGCAGTTACCATGACGATTTTTTGCATTTATGTAGAAATCGTAATTTAGAATTAAAATGGCGATTTGGAACAACATGTAAGTACAGCATGCCTTTATATTACATTTTATTATTTATTACATTTTATTATTTGGATTACCAATTAATGTAGTTTTAATAGTTAAATGTCTTCAAATTCCTTAACTGGCGAGTTTATCGCTAGTTTGTTTACTTTAGTTATCACCTAGTTCTTTTGGGTGCGTTGAAACGGTACTTACGTATTATCCCGGAGGTCAGTTCCTCCAAACTACTTTTTCGTAGATTTTAAATACGTTGCCAATCGTATTCCAAACCATCAACAATTTCATGTGCCTGGCATTTATCTTGGTGAAAAAATTGCTTGTCTTGGCGGACCGCCTGGAAAATACGTATGTACCGTTGAAACTTGTGCATAACTCCCAGAGACCCATGACTGCAAAGCTCACCAAAGTACGGGAATTTTTTAGGTTGGCGAGAGTGGGGGCACTAAAATAGGAATCAACTCTTTCTTGTACCTAAAACACATCTTTGGAATCGAAATCTATCTTAAAATCGCCTACTGAAACTGTTTTACAATCTTCGCCAGGCATGTTCTTCCTGTAGGCATATTCCAACTATACCGCAAAGACATTTTAAATGCTGTTTGGAATGGACATCATAATCCATGAGTGTACCGTGTTTTCCTTTCTTGTTCCACAGAGCACTTCTTTGGAATAGAAATCTATATTAAAATCGCCTAATAAAACTCTTTTACAATATACGCCAGGCGTTTTCTAACTATACGCGAAATATATTTATAATAAATTGTCGCGTTTTGGCACCACATTTAGCGATCAATTATCAAAAATTGCAAACCTTGTGCGACTTTCAACATTTTATTAACTCCCCCCCCCCTCTCCACATTATCTGGCAAACACATTTGAAAAGTGATTCGACACGCTAATGTCTACACAGAAATCCTGATTGAAATGAATAGCACTCGGGGGCTAAACATTTTGGGGTGGACCTCCCTTATGACTTAGGGGTATGAGACATAGTTAAAAACCTATTCTATGACCTAACGAATATACATAGAAAATTTCATTAAAATTGGTCGAGTGGTTTCGGAGGAGTTAGGTGACTAACACTGGGACAGGAGAATTTTATATATTAGATAGATATATATATATATACATGAAAAATTCTTGCTTTAAAGTACAACAATTGTGAATTCCATGTTTAGGCAGAACTCGCTTAAAATAAATTTCTTGAATATTTATTTGTTGGAATTTCATACTAAAAAGGGCATTAATTCACTGTTTTCCTAATATTTTATTCTTACTCACATAAAAAGCATGTATACGATCGACTGAAAGCCCTTTCTTTATATACCAGTCAAAAAACATGGAATGCATCCAATATCAGCCTATTCGATACGGATTTCTTCCTTCTAAACTTGAGATTGAATTCCATTTTCCTGCACTCCGTGTATTTCTCAGCTTACACCCACGTAACTTTCGGAGCTGTTTACAAAAGTATTCTTGACTTTTTCCCAGGGATCCGCGACAGCAAGTGGATCGATAGCTGAAACTTAAAAAAGAAAAATGTTGACTTCTTCTGAAAGACTTCTCTTAGTTTATTATTCATGGGAATCACTTTAAATTAATTAAAAATCAATGTGAAGAGATTTTCATTTATTATTTTAGAAAGAATGTGTCAGTATTTTTAAAAAGAATGACGTGGTACAAATTATTGCAGAAACAGCTATGAATTATTATAAAAAGCTATTTGGTTAATGAGAATTCGTGAAAAATAAAGGGCTTTTAAAAAACTAATGAATTAGTTTCAGAAAACTAGAATGGATGCCAAATATTTATTATTTGCATTGAGTTTTAATACGGATGTTTGAAGTATCTTGATTAAAAATGTTTAAAATATTTAAGCAGTACATTTTTATCTTTATACTTAATTGTATAAACATTTGGATTTAACCGATGTTAGTTGAAATTTTCATTTTAAGAAAAATTATTTTTTTTTAATTTAAAGCATGTATTTTATTTTAAGCAAAACAAATTTTTATTTTAAATTTCCACTTAGTAATAAACGCATTGTAGTTTCCGTTTTTCTATAATGTTAAGTAGTTTTATTTCAAGGATTCACTATACGCGGTTCAGCAAAAATCTCTAAACTATTGACAATGAAAGAAATTATTTAACACGGAAATACTGAAACATGCAGATATGTGTAAATATACAAAACTGTGCAATTTAAATAGGTTAGCCACTTTTATCTTAAATTTTGCTTCATAAATTTAAGATTTGTTGGTAGACCACAAAAATCAACATTTTACAGAATTGTGCTGGCCCTTGACAGACCACTGCATATGGTATATTCACTGAGCTAAGGCTTGGACTTGATCACCTCCAAAATTGTGGGGGGGGGGGATTGCTGTGCTGGAAAAAATAAACAATTTTAAAACTTTGTATCGCGAGTTTTTTCCCTTCAAAAATGAATAGACATCAGTATTTCTTTTTTTCAGCCCCTTATCTTTATTCAAATGTTTTTATTTTCGGATTTATTTAATACAATTTTTAATTGTTGCAACAAAATACTATCAAAATATGCTTACATAAGTTCTGTATTATCGTGAATCATATTGCATATACCTAAAAATATTCTGTAAACATTTTCATTAACGGTGATTTTCTGTGCACAATGATCACACTTTCCGGAATTGTAATTGGAACTTATTTTTTTCACTTGTTATATTAAGTACACAAAATAGAAATATCTCGTCAGGAGTTCATGACGTATTTGAATTTTGTATAGTTCCGCGTGACACGAAATTTCTCTCTACATATCCGAGTCACGAGAGTTGAGGTACATATAGCAAAGTAAATGGAGATGCCACGTTCTCCAGTAAAATGCATGCGAGTAATTCTTCTAGCAGGTAATATACGGTATAAATCGTTGCTCAGTCGTCCAACGCTGACTTACTCCAGCATTTCTTTCAACTGCAATGTTTTCTTGTACTTGCATGACTTATGATTACTCAGTATATGAACCCCTTGAATAGGAAGAAAAGTTGAATTTCTGAACGAAACCTATTATGCTGTCAAAAGTACCAAAAGTAACGATTGTTCATCTACAAAAGTATGTTTCAAGAAATTCTCTCGTGGACGAGGACGTATTCATGGAGAGGGTGCAGAGGATCCCAATCCCCTCAGAAATTTCCATTTTGGTTGCTGATAATGATGAAGACTTTGAGTAAACTTCTGCCTTTTCCATCATTTGGAGCCCCTCGGAATTTTTTTTTCTGAATAGCTCCCTACTTGTGGCAGTTTTGTGAGTAGACTATGAAGACTCATCTCCCGTTTTTAAGGACTTTAATAGTAATGCAAAAAAGCTATTCTATTAAAATGTTCACTATACCGAAGGCTAAAGGAGGTGCAGTAAAGGAGTTCAACCATAGAGTTGACGAACCTTCAAAGTGAAAATGCTCTTTTTGTGTGCATAGAATTTTTAAAACCTGTACTCGTCCACCTCTAATTCAAGTTTTAAAAAAAATTGCAAATTTACAGTCGTTGAACGGAATCCTATCGTTTAAGCAGTTGCTCCAGTAAAATTTGTAAGTATTCACTTTTCAAATTCCCTTCAAAGTCATACGGAGTGTGTTCAAGGAGTGGAAAGAACTGCTTATAGCAGCAGTTAGAATTCTTGAATTCGCACCTTCGTTATTTTACCCTTATCAGGGAAGTATGATCTAGGTGTGTGGAAAATATAACATTGTCCAATCCATCCCTGATCATATTCCTTCTTGCTTGAGCCTTGATGAGGATGATTTGACGCTGAGTACCCTCCTTGTCTTGGACATTCTGAATATATTTCAGTCTCATTGATGTGGTCTGCCCATTATATAGACCAGTTAGGAATAATAAAAATACTAACAAAATCAATATTCTCCACTTCCTCTATTATTTTCCTTTATCGTGCAGTAGCTTCGAACTTCTGTATCAAGCTGTTCTTACAAATGTGAGTCTTGAAAAACTTCACCACAGTTACAGTTCTGTAAAAATAATATAAAAAGAGGTGTTGTTGATTATTTTCTACAGACGTTGCTGATGTTGTTGACATTCCAAAAAGTCAAATGTCTTTACAAAGTCGTTTGTGTTGATAAAAAGAAAATGGTCTTGCAATATGGCAATTTGATATTTTTATGCTACGTAAGTAAAAAAAAACGTAGTTACATACACATGTTACGTAAATTAAGCAGGGATCCGTAACTTAACGTAATGCGCGTTATAACCAATTTGTTATTCGTTACAAATCATAACGCTATTCACAAGCCGAATAACGTTATTCATACCGTAACTTTCAAATCGTTCTTCACGAAATAACGTTATAATCAATAACATTAATGATTTGAGAAATCAGTATTCGGTTACTTGACCCAAAACTGCTCGGGGAATAACGTTATATTTAATAACGATATTCAACGTGCACTTATTATGACGTTATTCTTTTCTGTGCTATACATAATAACTCTAAGAACAGTAACAGAATGCATTGGGTTAATCATGTTAACCGTTTAGTCTATAACGTTAAACTTACATAACTATTTGATAACGATACAGTATCAATTAGTTAGAGTATAACCTTTCGTTCAATAACAATTTAAATACGGTATGAGACCATAACGTTAAAGGAACAGAACGACATCTTCATACCGTTATAACGCAATAACGAAATGTCATTCATATTGACACAATCCGTTACAAAATATAACAAATTGTTCCAATATATTTAAATACAGTATAAGATCTAACCGATCGAGTAACTTAAAGATTTTGATCCGAATCATCGGCTTTTCGGACTGAGAGGAGGGTGAATGAAAGGTAAAAGTATTGAGTGGGTTCACCACCTGGACTCGTGTTCCGTACATAAAACACAGGATACATGCAAGGACTGATTTCCAGCATGGCATTCGGGGCAATTGCCTGGGCCCCCAACAATAAGGGGCGCTCCCAAATAACCCTTTAACTTGCACATTTTGAATTTAATTTAAAATGAACAGGGTAGATACTGACAGTGGCGGATCCAGAAAAAATTCTGGAGGTGGCACAAAACATTTATCTCATATTTCTGGTAAATAAATTCACTTGAATTTAAAAACGAAGTCAATATTCTACACTGTAATTTTCAGGTGGTACGTGTTCCTGTGTCCCTCCCCTCACTCTGGATCGCTGACAATGTATATTGAAGAGGATTTTTTTTAAAGCTGCTACTTCAGCTAGATTATTTTATTGAAGTATTGGGGGTCAAAGATAATTTTTCGTACTTTGATTGTATTTCCTTTTATTTTTTAATAAAAGATAACCTTTTTTGGACACAGTCAGTTTCAGCATGTCACTTTTTTACAATATTAAAAAAAAATGTTTAAAGTGTGAATGTCCAGCGTTTTGTCCTATTCTGCGGCTGTCAATCTAACAGTGTTGAGTTTTAGTCGCTTTTCTCCAGTTACAGCGTGAATACGCGTTAGAACCCTTTAAAATGTCCTTCAACCAAGGCACTCCTCTCTTTGGATAGCCCTTGCGTAATTTTGCCACAATACAATACAACAGAAAAAAATCTTTTTTTAAACACAAAACGCTTTTAAACGCTAGTCCTGTCAACTGTTAGCAATAGGAGGGGTGTTAAACAGTAGAACTTTTAATTAATATTAGATTGGTGCATATATATAATTATCAAGCGTTTCCCTCTTTCTCCATTTGGCAAAACAATCCCAGCTTTCGATGCAGGGTGGTTTGCCCGTCTGGTGACATTAGCTTAGAAGATAAGCCAGGACGAGGTCGACCATCGGATTTTGACGACCAGGCACTTATGGCAGATTGGAAGGGAGCGAAAGCTGGGACTGTTCCGGCCGATGGGGAAAGGGAAAAACGCCTGATAATTATGCACCGACCTAATAATTTTAAAAGTTAAAATAATTAGTAGTTGTTCTTTCTTTACTTTAAAAAATCTGATGTGTCCAACACATGACTTCCTTGCACGTCCATTAGATCAAAAATATTTTCGACGCACTTCCTCTAAACTTATATTTTGAAAGAGATAAAATATCAATAATAGTAAGGTTTAGCGATTTCTAGACAAATATTTCGATATCGCCAAGCTGAGTTCAATTTGAAATATTTCCTTCTGACACTTTATTTGGCAATATTTCACCAAAAGCCGACAAACTTGAGATAGTCTGCGAGATTTTGGGGATAGCCAAAGTAGTCATTGACCACAGACTTTCAATGAATTGAATGCATCCATACACCTCAATATATTTATAAAGTCATTTGGCTCACCCTGTAAATAAATTCTCAGTCGATTGCTGTCAAAAAAGATATGGAAAACAGTTAGGTATTACAATAGTTCTAAATACAAAAGTTCAAAAATCTACGGGTTAAAGTTTTAGTGTTATACAAAATACGAAATTGGCGCCAAATTTGGCGATATTTCGGCGAAACTCGTCAATGTCGACGAAATTTGTCGAGATTTTAAGCATGAACCAAACAATGACAGATTATCGCCAAATTTGGCGATATTTCGCCAAAACTCGCCAAGAACGATGACAAATGGCGATACTTTGGGCATGGACCAAATGACTGACTATCGCCAAATTTGGCGATATTTCGCCAAAACTCGCCAAGGTCGAGGACAGGCGGCGAGTTTTTGGGCATGTACCAAACAATGACTGTCTACAGTTGTATTATATTGAAGATGTCCATAGACATTAAAGTACTAAAATTCTTTTCGGTGGTCCTGTAAATAAACTCTCCAGTAGATTGGAACCAAAAATCGAGATACACAACTAGATGTTACCACATTCTTATATATGAAATTTCATAATAGTTTTTGAGATTTGAGAGTTAAATATGCACACACGTACACCAAAAGTCGCCAAGCTTGGCGACTTTTGGCATAGTTCTTGAGGGAGGCACGTGACCGTGGTCGGACCATTACCTAACTTATGTGGTAGGACTGTATTGTGCTTGAAATGGATGAATACCCCTAAAATTGCCATTGACCGTAATGTATTGGAAATCTTTTGAGTGTTCCTGTAGCAGAACTACAAATGATAAAGACACTTTTTTTAATGGAGAAATTCATTTTCTAACTCTTTACAGCATACATCACTTCTGAGTCGTTTGAAATAGCCCAATACCTCTAAAAAACCTTTGATGAATTTCGGCCCATAGAGCGTAATGTATTTCGAATCTTTTGGGCGGTTCTGTAGATAAACTATCCAATCGAATGGAATCGAAAGGGGAGGTGCAAAACTAGATGTTACAGCAATCCTAAATATAAAGTTTCAACATTCTACGCCTAATAGTTTTTGAGATATGCGAGTTTAATGAGTTTCGGCCCATTGAGCGTAATGTATTTCGAATGTTTTGGGCAGTCCTGTAGATAAACTATCCAGTCGAATGGAACCAAAAGAAGAGGTGCACAACTAGATGTTACAACTATCCAAAATATGAAGTTTCGACATTCTACGCCTAATAGCTTTTGAGTTAGGCGAGTTTAATGAATTTCGGCCCATAGAGCGTAATGTATTTCGAATCTTTTGGGCGGTCCTGTACATAAACTATCCATTCGATTGCCACCAAAAGGGGAGGTGCACAACTAGATCATAGAACAATCCTAAATATCAAATCTCAACATTCTACGACCAATAGTTTTTGAGATATGCGAGTTACATACATACGTACGTACGTACGTACAGACGGCATGGAAAAACTGGCCACAGCAGACTCGCCGCTGGTCAAAATGAGTTGCAGACGCGTTAATATGATCGTGCATGCTAGCCTACGATAGGATGCATCGAAAAAATTTTTTAAATTAAATTTAGAGGTAGTCAAAATCTGTTTTTTTGTCGAAATTTGGCCCCCAAAATTTTTCGGGATCACATTACTTCCTTATACTACGTACAAGGAAGTAAAAAGAAATGTAAAAAAGTGACATACCGATGTTGACACCGCCCCTGGAAAGGTTAAATTGTAGGTTCATTTAAATTTTTTTTTTTAAAGGAAGTGTGAGTTAAGGGCTTAGCTAGGGGTACGTAGGGGTACTAACACCGAAATTTTTAGATCAGTCAGTGTTAGCATTAATGAGTATGTGAGTATTTTGCTGAGGCAAATCTAACAGACGGGTATCTGCTTAGCGGAGGGGTGTCGTTGCCTTGGGCAAGGTCTTTTTCAGAAATTCAAAGCATATTCGCGTAACATCTGGCAAAAATCGCCCAAAACTTCAGACGGTTAGATAGACGCAGTTGGCTGGAAGCCTGGACTTTAATAGTTTAGCAATCCACCATATTCAATGTTTTATTCACTTGGCCACGATGCGACCTCATAAGCATTTAGATTTTTATGCCTTGCGAAAATTACGTTTATTTATACACAACTCTAATGCATAGCTCCTTCCAAAGAAACTACTCTCTGCACTGTCGCAAGATAGTGGAAAGAAATCCGGAATCACTGATCTAGGGCTATCAGGAATGTTAATAAATTTGAAAAGACATACTGTTTTACGTGTTATGTAACATCATATGTAACATCATTGATCTCATGAACTCAAATTATGTACCAATCAGCCATTACTTTTATGTTTTTTCTTGTTTTTTGCATACCATTTCTTTTTTGAAGAAAGGGGGGAAATGATGTTGAGTGCGGAGATAGTACTTTCTTAATGTGCATGCAAATTATGTCTTCCCTCCCCCTCCCCTTGAAGGAAGTCTGCGTACGCTACAGTAGCGCGTGGATGTACCCATACATTCCGTTAGCCATACTGCTCAAAAGGGTTATAATCAAAGGTCCAATAAAGAATAAAATGGTGCAAAACTATGAAACTGCTACGATAAAAAAAAATATATATTGCTATTGCGCAAATGTGATGACTGATTTTCGGAATACTATTTTGTCATTTCTCTCATGTGTCAATGATCCTCATCTTTAAATCTATCGCATTTTTACTTTCCGAACATATATGGAAAGTATTGTAATCATGAAAATATTCGACTTTTAAGATTTTCATGTATTTACACGTTTTCGGGCATTAATTCATTTATGTTGTTTTTGCGGTGATGGATTTGTGTACGTAAGCAAACACGATAGCTCCTAAACAGTGCATTTGATTGAGCTGAAATTTTGTATATATATTATAGACCACCCATATTGATTTTCGCGTGTACAGGATGTGCAGTTTTTTACAAGGCTGCAAAAAGAATTTAATACATTGGGCGAGAGTTCCTGAAAGTGCGCTAGCGTCTATTGAGTATTTTAATATTTTGTGTTATGGCAAGGCTACACGAAGGGCATCTACCCACGGGAGAGGGGGACTTGGGCGGAGGACCTTTTAAGGGGTTCTAACGCGTATTTACTTTGTATCTGCATGCACATAAAACCGCCTGAATCTCTAGATCCTTTGATCGACTGCCACGCAGTATGCCCCAACGCGGGACCAGTACACTTTGGCTGTCTACCATACTCATTGTCTTAACGTTAGTTCTAAACGGTGTATTTGATTAAGCGAAAATTCAATATGTATATTATAGATCTCAGGCACATGACCGGCAAATATTTTGGTGTGTGCACAGCTTATAGTTTGTTAACAGGGTTGCAAAACAGGATTCTTATACATTATTATGGTCTATAGACACAAATAATTTAAGGTGTACTAGTGTCTAAATGGTGCATTCGTATAAGTTCAAATTCAGTATGTATATTGTAGGTCTCCGTTTTACAACCTGTTTAGATTCTCGTAAGTGTAGGATTCACAGTTTTTTCATGTCACAAAAAAGTATTCTTATACATTACGGTCTGTACATTAATTTTTGAAGTGCACTAGCGTTTGAACACTGTATTCTTAATTATTGAATGTTCGAACATACCGAGACAGAACTAATGTGAAATCGTAAAGCTGCCGTATTCAAATTCTGCGCCTAGTTTTATAGAAACTATGTCAATTTGTACTATTTGATTTATTGTCATCCGAAGAAATTTTGTACAACAAGCAGTTCGTGCATCCTGACCACGATGAGTTTTTAGTCATGAGCATGAGGAAAGCATGATTACATTGTCCCCTTTTAAATATATAAATTCATTTGACAGAAGACCGACGATGTAAGAACACATGAAGCCGGGGTTGAGGATATCGGGATATATCATTCCCCGGGTAATTTTAGCATGAGTTTTAATATTTTTCCATCAAGCCGAATTTAAGTTTATATATGTACGGCCACAGTCGTCGACTCCTTGGGGCTTGCGGGGCTTCAGCCCCCTCAAAAATTTCGTTCCAATCTTTCTACTGTCAAATATTTTTTTTTCTATATTGGTTGAGACTCAAAGAGTGTGGTGCTACTATTTTTCGATAAGACAAAAGACTGTGGATACGGAGCTTTTTCACAAAGTACTTAAAGGCTTTTGTGAGAAGTAATCGTCTCAAATGAATTAGAAGTAGCAAGAAATATTTCTTGACTTTGCAGATGATTAGCAGATAAAATAGCCATAAAAGGATGACCTTGAGACTGAGGGGGCGACTTTCTTGCAGAGGGTTGTTCTGTTCCTGTTGGAGGGGTCAAGAAAACCGCAAACTTGAGGTGGTCGACAGCTTTCGGTTGAGAAGAAAGAGCAACAGCATTGTAGCTGAGGTGTCATGATTGCTTCTAGCAGGGTTTGAATTTTGCGCCCCCTCAACACAATGCTTGGAAAGTGCTCCTCACAAGGGTTACGCCCCTAGCAGTGGTATAGTAAGCCTCCGAAACACACAGTTGAAAGTTACCCCGTAGTGCGTAGGCAGGAGGGTGAAGAGACCTCCACACAAGGAATAATTTTTTAAATGAAATTAAATATTTTGTAATTTTAATTTTCCTTTCGTTTTTTTTAAGAAACCGCAGAATATTAGAATTTATCTTAATACTTTACAGAGGATAGACAGAAGAACAGACATATATTCAGAGTGTGTCACAATTCCCTCCCGAGTTTGGAAAGCTTATTAAAAAATATATTACCAATACAGCAACAAAGTTGACTTTATTGAATAAAGAATGTTACAAGCTTTTTTTTCATAAATGTTAAATATGTGAACCTTTCGTGATGTGGCAGCTATCAAGTCTAAAGTTAAATTCTTCCCTCCCATACTCGCTTTAACTTGTCGCGATCAATGGTAGCGATTGCGGTTGTGATCCTTTGGCGTAAATGAGGCACACGGGACACAAACACGTGATTTATTATATAACTCCATAAAAAAATCGCATACTTCTTATGGTTTGGAGAGCGTGGTGGCCACGGATGAAGGCGATTGTCGTCGATAGAGCCTTGACCAATTCAACGACGAGAAAGCTGGTTATTTGTGAAAAACAAAACTTGTAATGTTTCTTTTCCCCGTAAAGTCAACTTTGATGCTGTATTGGTAATATATTTTATAAGCCTTCCAAACCCGGGGGGGGGGGGGTTGTGACACACTCTATATGTATATATTTAGAGATACAGGAAGCTCGTGATTTGTGAAACAAAACTTGTAGTGTTCCTTTCTTCAGTAAAGATAACTTTGTTGCCGTATCGGCAATATATTATTTTTTATAAGCGTTCCAAACCCGGGACAGAATTTAGTGTAGTGATACACCCTGTATTTATAAATCCCTGATTAGATACATCGTTGGAAAAAGCAACTAAAAATGTGTAGGGGTTGCATTTTCCTCACGTTTTCTCACTTTTTCAGCCTGAAACACTTGTAATAACCAATTCTTCGATAAATCATTCGTAATATTTAAGCGAACTCTTTTTCGTGATGAAAGTATTATTATCCATAGTAAAAAGTTTTCAACAATTAACCAACTACTGGGTTTGTATAAAAAGACTCTTTTTAAACTTAAAAAAATTAACCATAATAAATTTTTGATAAATCTAAGCTGAAAGCGCAAATTTAGAGTTTATTTTGAATCTCGATTTTCGAATCTTTCTGTCTAAACAGAGTTGAATTGACAGAAATGTGGCGGGACCGTTAGAAAATTTTATTAGTTTTTAGGGCTAAGCAAGATGAGTGGATAAAGAAACATCTTGAAGATTATTTCCGGATACTCAGATTCGTTACTTTATAGTTTTGCAATCGTGAAATTTTCTAATGCGAAATAAAAGATAATTGACCCTTTTTTTAAATATATTGATCCAAAACTCTACCAAAGAAAGTGAAAGTTATTTTTAAAAATCATACGCGTTTAACATAGAACCTCTTCCTTTTTTTAAAATTAAGTTAAAAAACTTGATGTGCCCCACCAGTGGCCGAGCACATAGTGCTCTCAACTAGTAAACGGAAGGTGCCTGGTTTAAATTCAGGTCGCATCCGCCTATCTAGCCTTCCGGAGATTCCCGGATTTTCTCAGAAACTTCGAGTAAATACAGTTTAGGACCCCTTAGGAAAACACCCACGAAGAGCACTCCCCTCGGACTAGATCCCCCGAGTTGATAATCAACGTAATTTTAAAAAATGCGAAAAACACATGATTTCTTTCATGTCTATTAAATTATATACATTTTTATGCGCTCCATTTAAACTTATTTAATTTGAAATTAAGATAGGATACTTGAAACA
This sequence comes from Cheiracanthium punctorium, assembly GCA_038373885.1. Taxonomy (NCBI): domain Eukaryota; kingdom Metazoa; phylum Arthropoda; class Arachnida; order Araneae; family Cheiracanthiidae; genus Cheiracanthium; species Cheiracanthium punctorium. The sequence goes on along the minus strand of JAWZYV010015393.1, from coordinate 360,754 downwards.
ATTATGCAGATTTTCTGAAATGTAAAAATAATTTTTTAATATAATGATTATAATGAAAAATGCACATTTTGGAACGTAATTACAAAAATCCTGATTCTATGGAAACTATTAAACTATTGGTTAGTATTTTTTAACGCCGCCCCCCCCCCCACACACACACGTCCCAACGAATCATTCGAGCTCCCTCAAAATTTTTTTACAATTCGGTGCCAGGGTGCACCGCTGCCTTTCACAACTTCTCCAGAAAAACTTCTGGCTATGCTTGCGACAAAAGATAACAGCGCAGAAAGGTTCTTCGATTACATGACTTACATTTGACTTAGTATGTCGAGACCTTTCACCGAAATATCCCATCCAATCACCCACCTCAGACAATCAGAATATCAGAACTTAAGGAATTAAGCCGTATTCTTCCTGTTTGAAGCTATTTCTGCCATTTCTAGCCATTTGAAACGTCGTTAGTCATAGGTCCATTCCGCTTGTCCGTGTCTGTAGTTCTCCATTTGCATCATTACATGTTATTTAAATTTATTTTATAATGCGAATGCGCAAACATGATGGTATAAACGATGGTCTACGTCTTTTTAAAAGCGTAGACATTCTGCGACAGCGAAACAAAACTTCGTAGACGACTCTCTGGATGTCGAGAACACAATAGGGCACCTTGACTTGATGTTACAATTTATTCCTTTAAGGACACGTTCAAAACGAGGCAAAATCAAAATTTTGTTTTGTTATTTCAATTAGTTTATTAGTAATTTATTTTTCTCTCAGCTCGAAATAATTTTTATCCATTTCTATCCATTTTCGCTGTGATTCTAGCCACTTTTAATCCGGCAGAGTTGCAACTAGGGATGGACACGAGATATATCGCATCGTGTCGCGTTCCTGTTTAGCATGCGAGACTGAACGCGAGACGAAACAGAGAAAACTTTTCGAGGCAAGGCGTGAGACGAGAAAGGAAATATTTAGCAAGGCGAGACGCTAGACGAGACAGAGAATTGTCTCACACGATATTTCTCACGAAAATTTCTCGTCCATAAATTTACGATACGAATTGCTTTTCAATCAGAATAGAAGTGCTGTATTTGAGGCGGTATGCCATCCCCTTCACCGTATTTTTTATTTTAAAAGGAGACGTTTATTTTGTATAATTATTTTGAACATAATGATATTTTTATTTTGTGATTTTACAACGGTGTGATGTGCAAACGAAAAGGACTTTTTATAGACCGCCCAAATAGATTTCCGTACAATCTTTTTTGTCAGAATTAAAAAATATAAACCTATCTTTAGAAATATAATACATATACGAAGAACCTCACTAATGCAATGACAAACCAGGCAGCTATTTCAGGGTGTCTACCAAATTTCTGAAAGTCAATTTCCTGACTTTTTCCTGACTTTTGGGAGGTCCCGGGAAAAAATTCTTGACCAATGCATTTTACTTTGGGGAATTGGACAATGCCCTCTCCCTTGTATTTATATTTGCATATTTTGTACAACTTCTTGAAGTACAGGATTAAGCTTTCATCAATTAAAAGAAACAGAAGTAGTCGCTATTTATGATAGAATTAACTAACTGTTCTTGGAAAGACGGTCCTAACCCATAAGTTACCAAGTAAGATAATTTGTCTTTTACCCTCCCATCACGATTAATGAGCCGCATTTTTCCCTCCTTATACAAACACATCGCTTGATGCTTTCGCGGTCCGAAAAATGCATTGCAGTTGCTTTCGGTTCCAGTCTGACAATTAAAGAGGAAGGATAAAAAAAGAACACGAAAAAAAATTGATTCTTTTGGTGAATTTTCCGGACCCATTACCCAATTTCCCGGTTTTTTCCAGACTTTCCGGACCCATTTTCCAATTTCCCGGCTTTTTCCAGACTTTCCGGATTTTCCGGAGCGGTAGACACCCTGTATTTGGTCCCTGGTATTTTATTTTGCATTTTTAAGCTAAAAATAACTCTAAATTCTGTAAGTGTATATCTAGCGTGAGGTCAGTTCCATGACTCGCATTAACTTTCGTATAAATCAATAGTATTCAATCTATGGATCGTGTCGTCCTTCATGGGTTCTCATAGGAGCACTTTTAAGGGAATTTCTTGCATTTCAAAGAAGAGGGGAATGGTTATCTCAGTCTTTGAAATACTTTAAAACTGAAGTAATACAAGAAAGTTCACTATGTTATAAAGATGCTTATTACTGGCGGATATACAGGCTGTGTGACGGCGATCTATAATATACATACCCTTTTTAAACTTATTCGAATGTACCATTTAAACACTAGTACGTTTTAATTGATTTGCATTCGTAGGCCGAAATGCACAAGAATTACTTTTGCAATCCTGTGAACAAATTATTAGCACTACACACACCAAAATCTACGCAGGTCATGCGACCGTGACCTATAACATACAAGCTCAATTTGAGCTCAATCGACTGCGCCGTTTAGACACTAGTGTTAAGACAATGAGTATGGTCGATAGCCAAAGTGTGAAGGTACCGCGTTCGGACATACTGCGCGGCTGTCGATCTAACGGTCTACAGTTTCGGACGGTTTTCTGCCGATGCAATAGCGCACTTTCAAGAATTTCTATCCATAGACCATAATGTAAACGAATTCTTTTTTACAGCTCTTAACAACTTTCCTTTTTTGCGCCCCGAGTTTTAAGTCAGAAGACATATGGGTTGACAAATTTTTGTGATGTCGTGTGAGTTACATAATCCCCGTGAATCAAAGTCAAGTCACTGTCAGTCAAAATGTTCCTGTAGAACTGGCGAAAATCGTATTTTTTATCTGAATGTTCCTTTTAATTAATATTTAGCCTTACTTGCCTGGCCGTAGCAACAAACTGCTAAAATGTAAGATGTATAGTTATTTGTTCAAAGTAAATACAGGACTATTACAAGCTTGAATTTTTCCTAGTTGGCTGTATTATTATTTTTTTAAAAAGTTAAAATCTGAAACACTTAAGAACAGAGTGCGTATTTCAAATCTGAAACACAGATTTTAAATACGCACTTGAGTGCTATGTATTAAAAGCATATCATAGTCCATGCTTCTTCCCTAGTTTGCTTCCTTATTTCATTAAGTTGAAAAGTGTATCATTATTCATTGTGCTGTATTTTTTTTCCTTGCTCCATAAAACACATCTTTGGATTCTAAATCTATCATTAAATCACCTACTAAAACTGTTTTACAATACATACTGTTTTACAAGCATATTCCAACTATACTTCAGCATTTTAAATACTGTTTGGAATGTGCATCATAATTCATGAGTGTGCCGTGTTTGTCTTTCTTGCTCACAAACCCTTCTTCAAAATTGAAATCTATATTAAAATTGCCTACCAAAACTGTTTAAGAATCTTTCTTAGGCATATTCTAACTATACTTCACCTTTATAAATACTATTTGGAAAGTGTATCGTAATCTATGAGTGTACCATATTTGTCTTCCTGTTCCATAAAACACATCTTCGGAATTGAGATCTATATTAAAATCGCCTTCTAAAACTGTTTTACAATTTTCGCCAGGCATATTCTAACTATACTTTTCCTTTGTAATAATCTGTCGCGTTTGCCAGTTTCTAGCCAAATTTGGAAGATATCACAGAGCTTGGTTTGGTTTTGAAGACGTATTTTTGACACCAAACTTGGCGTTCAATTATCAAAAATTGCAAACCTTGTGCGACTTTCAACATTTTTTCTCCCCTTCCCCTTCACTTTATCTGGCAATCACATCTGAAAAGTGCCTCGCCGTGACAAGGTATGTAGACAAAGACAAATTATGTCGACGCTGAAAAACATGCTTGATTTTAATAGTACTGTAGTTCTAACAACGAGTGAGTGTGAGGATTCGAAGCATGAAGAAACTAGTCCTTGTACTAAACAGTGAATGTCTGTCATACATACCTTACACATTACTGTTAACATTTAAATGGAAAATAGCGTCGTGTAATACTTATGTACTGACTGAGCATAAATAAAATTATTTTGACGCTCAATTTTCTCACTTTTGTTCATTGAAGCTTTACTCGCGGATCCAGAACTGTCACTAGCAAATTATTGCCCTGTTGTGGTTAACGTGAATCATAGTACACATGATTAAGCACGCATGAGGTACTCAAACGTGAGACACTCATATTTCTAATGAACAAGCTGTATCATTTTCGAGCACTTCATATGACCAATCCCCCCCCCCCTTCCGAAAAAAATTGTAACGAGAATGATCGGCTCATGTCGGCAATTATAAAAGAACGATATCACTTTTGGTATTAAACACGTAAACCAGTATGTCTCTTAAAATGTATTAATGTTGTCGAAATTCTCTTCAGATTCCCAACCTTTTCACTACCTTGACCAGAAATGTAGAGGGTAATTTATTCGGGGTAAAAATATGCATTAGTGTCGGGAATAAATAAATGTAATTTCTGCAAGACATAAAAATCTAAAAGCTCATGGTAACTGATCTAAAAATTTCGGCGTCGAGGGGGATATATATCCATTGCTACGCCTCTAATTTCGACTTTCTTAATTTCATTTTATTAATAGACCAACAAATTTATTTTTTCATTTAAAAAAGAAAAAGAAAACAAGAAACAGTTAAAACACAAAAAAATAATCTTCACCCTTCAAAACGTCCCTGAAACCTCTGCCCATTTAAAACTTTCATTGACACCCTCAGAAATCTCGGCTTAGACGATTAAATAACCCAGATAATAAAAAACGATTTCTCTTCAATATCCAAAACTCCAAAGTCAGACTGACAACCGCGGGATAAGCCAAAACGCTGAGACTTTCCACTTCATCCAAAACAGTTTTTACAATCGTAAAAAGGTGGCATGTCCCAGCTGACTGTGCCCCAGAGATGTTTAAATTTTTTATTTAAAAAGTAAGCAGAAATAGAAGAAGAAATCTGTTAAAAGTGCGAAAAGTTATTTTCGATCCCCAATACGTCCCTGGAATAATATAGACCCATTGAAAGCTTAATTGACTCCTTTTGGAATCTCGGCTTTAGAAGTTCAAGTAATTTAGCTCATGCACCCACTATTAGAAAAAAAGGTTTTTCTTCAAGATCATGTACACAGGGCCCTTGCTAAAGGGGGAGGTGGGGTAGGGGGAGTCTGCCCTCTAATACTCGCAAAATTCTGCTAAACTTGGCAAAATTAGACTCCTAATTGGCAAACTTGGTAAAAAAAATAAATAAATAAAATAACGAAAACCATAATTCATTTCTGATACGCTTGACAAAATTATACAAACCCAGTTGGCAAAATTAAAATTTGGTAATATAGTTGATAAAAAAATTAATAAGTTGGTAAAAACCGATATTTGACTTGGCAATTTATCTCCCCTCCTTAAATAAAGCCTTAGCAATGGCTTTGTATGTACCTCTTTATATACCCTTATATTATTCAATATACCCCTATCATACTGTCTGACTCGCGACTCCTGGACATGGGCGTCGGCACAAAATTTTCCGATGCAGGGGTGGGGGGAGGACAAAGATTGTTTCAACATATGGTTATCGTATTGGAAAAAAACTAAAAAGCAGAGGATAAACGGCATATAATAATCTAGGGGGGAGGCAAATGATCCCCTTGGCCTATGCTTCCGAAGCCCTTGCTCCTGGACAGCCCCTATGTCCGTGTGTGTGCTACATACAAAACATAAGTAAGGGTGGCTCTCACGCAACACTTATCTTACACCCTCCTCTCGGTCCGAAAAGCCGTTGATTCGGATCAGAAATCTTTAAGTTATTTGAACCGTTAGATCTTATACCGTATTTAAATATATTGACACCAATATGTTATAATTTGTAACGAAATGTTCCAATATTATTGCATATAGTTATGTAGCTATAACGGTATGAAAATATCGTTCTGTTCCTTTAACGTTATGGTCTCATACCGTATTTAAAACGTTATTCAGCGAAATGCTATATTCTATAACTAATTGATCCTGTATCGTTATTAAATAGTTAGGTGAGTTTAACGTTATAAACTAAGCGTTAGCATGAGTAACCGAATGCATTCTGTTACTTTTTGTTCAGTTTCTGAGTATAACACAAAACGGAATAACGTTATAATAAGTATACCATTGAATAACGTTATTCTGAATAACGTTATTGCAATAACGTATTCATTTGCGTTCTGTAGATTTGTTACGGTACGATAATAAAATACAAAATGTAACGTAACTAATACATAACGAAAATCAAGTAGTTATTTGTACATATAAAAATTGTATAACGAATTATTTTGTTACAAGGCCGAATAACGTTACAATTTTGTTACGTTAAGTTACGGATCCCTGAAATAAAGACTCGAAAAAAAATCATTTACTCACAGATTCTATTTTTCATAGCTTGTTATTTTTTAGGAATAATTTACTTTTTACCATTTACTAGTGCTCTGACAAGTTTTTACAGGACTCCTGTAAAAAATCTTTAACAGCACGTCTCTATTTAGTCTAAAACCTTCTTTTATTGTTTAGAAACTCCCGATCATCGCTCCTAATCGAAATAATTTCTATCCTGCTATCACACGTGCTAAAATTACCAACCTTTGCAAATTAACTCCTAATCCCCTCCATTTGCTGACTTTATTGATTTCCGCAGGGGTTGCTTTGAAATGAATGCAAGAACTAAGCTCTAGATGTGCATTACTTGAAAATGTACGTTTAATTATATTCGATTCTACTTTACAGAGACAAATATATCTAATCTAAATTCTCGATATGAATTCATAGGGTAAGCTCTGTAAGTCTTTTCATAAATAGAACTATTGTAAGATCGAGCGAAATTATTTTGACATTATTTTTCTAACAATACAGCGTTATACAAACTGGTTATATTTAGTTAATTGCAATTTTACTTCCTTACTTTGTGAAGAGAATTTTCCCGTGATATTTGAGAAAAATCGTACTTACATATTCTTCAATTTTTAAATGCATAAATGTTTATCATTTTGATTCAACAAATTTTTTAATCGGTGTCCATTCCAAAATATTTTTGTTTTTTCTATAACACTTATTTCAGAAGGTTGACGAAAGTAACAAGCTTATCGACAGAAGGTTTAATGTGGCGAACAAAATAATCAAATAAATTTCGAGATTCCAATTAGCTAAAGTAACTTTTTAAAAGTATATAACGATTCAGAATCCGTTCTACCATTTATTACAGAAATAAATTGTATTTCCAACAAAACTGCAATTGTTTACACATTTCTTAGTATAGACTTTCAGTGCATCGAAATGCAGCATATTTCCTATTATACATGGAATAAGAGGCACAGTAATATCGACAATAAAACTCAGCAGATAATCCGAAAAATGGTCAAATGTACAATATTTTAAACAATTTTATTGTGCAACATATAAGTTATACTATGCTTTCTCATCCATGGCAAACCCCACTTTAAGTAACTTTATTCTTTGCTGTTCATGAATCGTATAAATTGTTTACATAATAGCTATGCTTGTGAGAATTAAATACCATTCTTAACAGTTTGCCCGAAGTATTAAATTAATGTCTCATTAATTAAAAGTTAGCAATTTTATTTCATCAATTATTTGCTTGTCATCAAACTAAAATTGTGACAATACACAGCCAGTTATTTTATTTTATGCCCCTATAAACAGGTAATGTTTGACCACTTTTTAGATATAAACGTAAACATCCGGTTTTGAGGCGGAAACGGACACGTTCATTATTTGGTGCCGGGTGGGGGGGGGAGATTAGTCAGACATGCTCTTGGAATATCTCCGAAGGAGACGGGTCACGTGCACTTCATTAGCGTATTTCTCCCTTCGCTTACCTCTTTCTTCATCGGTTCAATTGGATTCGCCATACTGGCATCTGGCCAATATTCCAGGCGAAACATGGTCAGACAGTATTGCTTAAACATTTGTACCTACAAGTGTTCACTTTTTTGCAAAAATTGGTCAACTGTTTTTTTTTTCCTGTTAAAACCCCTCTTATTTATTCCTGATCAGATTAAAAAATAAATAAAAATCCATAGTGATAGATTGTCTTGTTCCTCTAGATATTGAATATTTGAAAGGCAAAATGAACTATCTGTAAAACGATTAATCCGTTCGTATGTAATCAACAGTTTACTGCACAAACAATCGTATTTTCGTCAATCCAAGCACTGTTTAATTTTATAACAGCATAATTGATTCTGAATGCTTGCTACGCATCTTTAAAATTTTCCTTATAATTACGGGGTTTTAAAAAAATGCTAATATTTTTATTTAACATCGTCATCATGCAGAATTATAAAAACTATAGTTTAAAGTTTATAATGCATTCATTAAAAATTTTAAACTATAGAGAGATTTTATCGCAACCTCATCATTAAATAATCAATTTTCATTAACGTCTTTTCTAACAACCTCGTTTATCCGAAAAACAAAACCCTCTCCAATTCCATGTACATGTTTTCTACTTTCAAATCTAAAAATAAATTTTAAGTTCACTCTTTTAGAGTTTTTAGAAAAGAGTGTTCATTAGAGCAATCCTCACTCAGTTCTATTTTCTACTTCTGATTTTCTACGTTCTTATAAGATGTATTTTTACTGAACTACCTCATTCAGAGTTTATTATTATTCAATAACTTACCGCATCATAGCTCTTGAATATTGTGACCAAGTAATTTTTACGTACCCAAAATATTTCCATTTTACAACGCCATTATGCAGGTTTTTAAAAATTATGATTCATTCGTTAAAAATATTTATCTTTCCTAACTTTTCATGTAACATTATTATTTTATTTATTCATTTATTTAATTTATTTATTTATTTATTTACTCGAATTTTATTTATTATATTTTACTTTATTTATTTATTTTTTACTTTTATTATTATTATTATTATTTTTATTTTTAAAAAATCTTTTTGAAAACAAAATTTTTATGTATAGCATAAGCATAATTTTATTTTTAAGTGTGAAAGAAAAATAAATTTTGTTTCCATTCATTTAGCGTTTGTAGAAAAGAATGTAGGGTGTCTCGGAAAATATGAATGTCTAAAAATGTTTGCTCCCCAAGGTTTTTCTGGTTCCTTTTGTTGAGAAATTAAAATGTATGAAATTTGAAGTCTCTAGGTCACCGTTAGAGTTTGCCTGTAAGGCCTTAAAGATTAAAAAAAAAAATACGAAAAATGTAAATTTCGTAATAATTAAAAAAGTTTTATAAATATGTTCCTTCAACTTAAGGGAATAGATAATTTTTTTAAATATAATGAGTAAAAAAAAACTATGTATAAAAATGTAGTGTATATCAAGTGCAAGCACAACAAGAAAGGGTTAATTTATGCGGAAATTGAAGAAAAACTAACGATCCTACTATGCATTTAAATCAGTCTCCAAACGTTTTTGACCACGTACTATTTATGATTATTTTATGAAAATAATCATAAAATGTACTCCCTAACTATATCTATATATTGCGTGTCTGTGTGTGTGTGTTTTGTGTTGTGTGCATACCTCTTACAATTTTCTGAGTACTCCAATAATTTTCTTTTGTACGCTTACCCCACTTTGGGGACTTCTGTTTTAACCCGTCAAACCCTAGTAGCACAACTAGTTCAAAAAACGTTCAAATTACGTTGGGAATACGTTTTTTGACGTTAAAAAACGTGTTTAAAACGTCTTTTGGACTAATTGTGCTACTAGGGAATAATTATAACTTTTAGCCCCTACTTTTAGTTCAAGGACACGCAGTCCGAGTATATGGAGGGAAAGCTGTAGGGGGCCAAATATACCTGACGAAACTGCTAAAGTACAAGAAGAAAGAGTTTTTCAATGGACTCAAGAATGGGGTGTATCAGAAAATATAATTGGCTTTTCCTTTGACAAAACTGCGTCAAATAGTGGATGGATAAATGGAACATGTGTAAGGCTGGAAGCACTTTTGGAAAAGAAATTATTTTATCTCGCTTGTCAACACCATGTGGTAAATTGAGTCTGCAGTGTGGAAGTCTATTTTCGGACAACCTATGAGTCCGGACAATTTATATTTTAAAGAGCTTCAATCTCAGTGGGAAACTGTTTCAAACAATTTAGATAATTTCAAAAAGATTGAAGTTAGTGACCGGAAGCTAAAATCTTTAAAAGAGGAAGCCATCACATTCTTAAAACTTGTTTTGAGCAAAAAGAAGGAGCTCTTTCTTCGTGGAGACTATTAAAGAATTTGCGGGAAATCTTACCTACAATATTTGGTGAAACTCCACCTGGAGGAATTCACTGGCAAAAGCCTGGAGCTTTCCATAAAGAAGATGTATGTCAACAATAATTTATGGGGCAAAAATGTACGCATTTAATAAGCAATTGGGTTATGATCCAAAAAAAGTTGAAAAACTGCGTAAAATATGCCTTTTTAATTCTCTTATATTAAATGCTGGTTGAATGCTCCAAAAGCTGTAGATGCTCCTGTGAATGACATTATGCTTTGGCATAGTTTGAACAGCTACAAAGCTATTGACACTGAGGTTGCTCAGGCTGCTCTGGCAGCCTTAAATCGACACTTGTGGTATTTGGCAGAGGAGACAATACCAATTTCTCTCTTTTCAAAAAAGATTTCTGAAACCGAGAAGAAAAATATCACCTCTTCATTGTTAAAATTCAAGAATAAATCGGTAACGTTACCAAAGGGTGTTCCTGTATTCTCAAATTTAAATTTACAAGCAAAATTATTTCAGCTAGTAGGGCCCAGTTCATGGCTACTTTTTGAAATATTTAAGCAGAATGGATCCTAGCTGAAAAAATGTCTATAGACATGGGGAGAGGATGCCGACTATAATGAAATAAAATTATTTGTAAAAAACTTAAAAGTTGCCAACGATATAGCAGAACGTGAAGTCAAGCTGGTGCAGGATTTTTCTCAGAAAATTACGAAAGATGAAGAACAGAGACAGTGTTTGTAGGTTGAACAATCTAGGAAATCAGCACTAACCTTCACTAAATCCTGTAAATCATTTGTAAGATTTTAAGTGCTAGTGCACTTATATAGGAATTTCATTTTACTTTACAATAGATTACTTGAATTTTTACTCAGTTTAAAATTTAGACGTATTCATAAAATGTATATTTTGTGGGGGGGGGGGGGGGTTCCAGGTAGTATTTTGTTACTATGCCAAAGTACATAACAATGTTCTAATACTTTCAGCGTGAATTATATTATTATATCAATATACATTTATAATCAGAGCGAGAAAAAAGTTCAATAATGTGAAGGGAGTTGATTTTTCCATTTTCATTCTTGAATAAGAATTTTTGCTGTGATAACAATTTATATGAATCTTCTTTACATGCGAATTCGTACTTCTTTAAGACTTAATAACTCATAAAAACTTAATTCAAATGCAGGGGAAATGTTGAAAAAAAATCAATAAACACGAAAATGACGCATTTTCTCAAAAAACATTTAATCTTTATGCCCTTACAGGCAAACTCAAACATTGACCTACAGACTTAAAATTTCTCACATTGTAATTTCACACGAAAAGGAACCAGAAAAACCCCTGGGAGTAAACATTTTCAGACTTTCGTACTTTCCGAGACACCCTAAAAGAATGTTCATTACAACAATCTTCACTACATTCTATTTTCTACTTCCGATGCTTATAACATGTATTTTTATTGAAACGCCTCACACAGATTTTATTCTTATTCAATAACTTATCACGATATAGCTCTTGAATATTGCGACCAAATAAATGTTACGAACCCAAAATATTTCCATTTAACAACGCCATCACGCAGGTTTTTTAAAAATCATATGATTCATTCATTAAAAATATTTATTTTTCCTATCTTTTCATGTAGCATTATTTTTTTTTTATTTATTCATTTATTTTATTTGCTTATTTCTTTTATATCGAATTTAATTTATTTATTTATTTACTTTTACTTTTATCATTATTATTATTTTAGAAAAATATTTTCGAAAACAAAAGTTTTATGTGTAGCATATGCATATTTTTATTAAGTGTGAAAGGAAAATAAATTTTGATTTCATTCTTTTAGCATTCGTAAAAAATAACGATTACTATTGCAATTTGCACCGATTTCTATTTCCTGCCACCATTATCCGTGGGATATATTTCTATTCAAGCATCTCATGTGGAATTTATTTTTATCCGACAACCTACCCCCGCAAAAAATCTTGAATTCCGTTGCTATCAAGCAACTTTTAGCGTACCCGATTGCCCTAGATGCGCGGAGACTTTACCCCAGGATTCTCTCGATCGGCGCAGGTAGTACTCACTTTTCCATACAACCCTGCTACTACGCAAACCCCCTTGACCCCTTTCCCTTTACGTGACCCAGACTGGCACGTGGCTGCGGTCGATGGCCCCAAAGAGTCACATGACTCGCCAGCCAATCCGATGTCTGCTGGCAGAGGCACTGGCCCCTAAGTCCCGCCCAGATTTTTACACATGTGAAAAGTGAATGCAGGAAAGCCCATTCTGCCCCTGGATGGGCTGAGGAGAGTTTAGTCACAGATAAAGGGACACGATATTCTAAAAATAGAATTGAGGACACGCGGCTAATATTCTTAGGACATCGTATCACAACATCGTATACCTGATGACCTCGTTTTATAGACCCCATTCTATGATAAATAAATTTAATTTGACAGAGCACACATAGAAATAATATTATTAAATACATTTCACTTCCTCTGAACATTTTTCTTTAATTAAGTTAAATTGAAATAAGTACAGATTATGTCCATGTTAATGCTTTTGTGCGGCGTGTGTGTATGAGTGGGTGTTCTCTTTTTTGATACGGTCATAAATTTTCTTTTAATAAAAAATTTGCATTTCTAGCCACACTTTTATTTTCAATTTAAGTAATAATTTAAAAAAATACATTTTTTATTATACTTTAATTGATTTCGGTCTGCTAATCAGGCACAGTACTACAAATGAAATATTTTACGAAAAGGCTGTTCACACTATCCCCTTTACTAAATAGTTGCATTTTTTTTATCGTAATTTATGTACATATGTGTTTAGGTTTCATACAAAATGAAGTTTTTCTTTATATCACTAAGAAAATGTGCCAATAAATTTTTCTATAAAGGAAATATTTTCAAAACAGTATTTTTTTACTATAGGGGTTTGAGTACAGAATGAAATTAATTCTGTATCTATGTGCCATTAAATTTTTGAACAAAAATTTCTACACAATAAAGCTAATTCTGCAGAAAATGTGCCAATAAATTTTTAAATAAAGGAAATATTTCTGAAAAAGTATTTTTTTACTATAGGGGTTTGAGTACAGAGTGAAACAAAATAACAGTGAAGTCTTTATTTACAGGAGCCGTTCTTTCGTTAAGTCTACTAGCAATTCGAGCTGGCGCAAGCGGCCGTTCTTAAGTCGAATGGTTGCCAGTTATACCTAGAGCTATATTAGTTTAGTTTAAGCGGAGGTGCACCCATGGTCTATAATCCTTTTAAAAGTGCCAAAATCAACGTTAATTACGCCAAGGTAGAATGATATCGAAATATATTCGCACTCGAAAATGGCGAATTTTGTCGGCCTGCATTTCTAAGAATTCATTACTACAGCAAAAAAAAGTAGTCCCAATTTATAAGCAAAACTTAAATCCAAATTGCAATGCAGTAGTTTGAAAGTTACTCACGTACGTGTGATGAGTGCGTACAATTTCAGTGGAGGATGCTGTTTGTATGCTTGCAAAATCAACGTTGAATCAAACTCTAGCATTTGAGTTTGCATATCGAAGTTGTAAAACAGTTAAATTTGCATGTTATCTGCCGTGCTCAGACATTTGAGCAACACCCGTGTGTTACTACTGGGAATAATTTCACATCCATTGGCCAATTTTTGTAGAATTTCAAGCTCGATTCTTGTTGTGCCTGTTTTCAGAGCACATTTGACTTATTATTATAAATGCAAGTTAGTTGAGATCGTGCTGTGAAGGATTACATAGTACTACTCCATATAAAGAACTCTAGTAAAAGAACATATTGAAAAGTCGTGTACAAAGGCTTTTAGATGCAATGGTGCTATGTAACATTCACTTCGGAGTTTCACATGAATATTCCACTGCTTTCAGTTGCTTTTCCTTAACCTTTACAAAAAGGATTATCAAGGTCCAAGGGCCCGTGGTCACGACTCTTGGTTTGGGGTGAACTTAGGAAAACCCGGACTATCCAGTACATCTCACAGTAATACCTTGAGGACTAGAAAGGTTATAGGCATCCACACCAGGTGACTTAACAAAGAATCAAGCGTTTTGTTTCATTAAATGTTGGACAACCGATCACGCGACCCCCCCCCCAAAAAAAAAATCGCATTAAACTACCTCTCCAAACAATAAAACCTCAATAAAATATAAGCGCTTGAGTGATTAAGTAAATCACAGGAGGTCTTATTTTATGCTCCAGACCATTTTATCCATAAGACGAATTTTGTCTGGTGTCATACATACAATATCAGTGACCCAAGAGCTAGGGAAGATATCAATGATATCAGTGCAATCCTTAAAACAACCAAGAATAGACTCTAAAATTTGTTGAATTTGAACTTCATAATGTATGGTTTTCTGTCAACAATTTTCGTTCATTACTGAAGATATGCCATCGCGTTCTTACCTGAGATCCACACTTTTGATATAATTTGCCGTTTCATTTAAATATTTCTCCTATGGTACAAATTCCTTTGCTTCTACTGGTAGTAAGTCTCGCATTTTTACGAAGTTTCTCATTACTTTTCGGTTCTCATGTATTGTTCTTTTTTAGTTAGGAAGGCTTTAGCTTTCTGAATCTCAATTTTGGTCTTAATAAGACTCTTAAGTTATTAAAATAGCCATAGGAAATTAAAAATCATAACTTCAGAAAAAATGTACCACAAAATGAATGAGGTGGAGAGGGGAATGTCTAACGCACACTCCTACCTCCGGTGACGGGTAAGAATATACACGTTGGAAGGCCAAGAGAATGTATACTGAAGATTTAGTAATAGTCATTTATAAATGCTACAGTGACTTCTTATTTAGAATATTCTTTTTTTCCGTTACACCTTAACCCTTTAACGCGCAGTGTTACCGCTCTGGGAACACCAAACTCTGATGTTTTGACTGTTGCCAGTCACGAAGAATAGATTGGATTTCTATAAAAATAGTTGCGGGTGACAGAGCTCCACGAGAATCCTTTACTTTTCAGCATTTCATTTCCCGTAAAAAAATGGTCACGATTCTTTTTAACAGCACTGACATCTGCTGAAAAATGGAAGAATGTAAAAACATCTGGATAGATTGCCCAATTCTGAAAAAAGGGCAGCCGTTGCCATCGCTCGACTTAAGTACCAGCAAGATGGCGGAAAATCGAAACGTTCATCGCGTGGCACAGATCTAGAGACCCTTTTTTGACGAGAGCTCTGACGTGCCCGGCACAGCCAGCTGCGTCAAAAAAGGGTCGCTAGATCTGTGGCACGCGATGAACGTTTCTATCGTCCGCTTAAGTCGAGCGATGGCAACGGCTGCCCTTTTTTCAGCATTGGGAAAGGGTTGCGCCTCAAAGGGTTAAATAATCCACACTTGATCTAATCTTGCGTATGACTGTTCGCAAGCTAGACATATTGCTTCTTCACTATTTCTCGAACTTTTTGAGGCTTATGAAGTCTTTTTCAAAGATTCTCAATTTTTTCCTTCTTAAAAGCTCGATTGGCTTTCGCATCTATTTCAACTTTTACTATATGTACATATCATTTGTGCATCTACATTTAGTCACCGATTAATTACTTGCCAAAATCTTTCGCAGGTAGAATTTAACTGCAATGATACTGCAGATAGCAGTATCATTACAGTTAAATGCTAACGTGACCTCACTGGTCAAAAGGAACTTACTTCTAATCTGTATTGTTTGCGACTAGTTCAAAAATCATCACTAGGTGGCGTTTCACAACATTTTCGTGCGAATGCAGCTGACAATTGTTAAACAAACAGAATAATGAAGGGGTTGTGAAACAAGTGTTTATACCTCTGGAAGGTGGAAAATATATCATATCAGGTATTATATCAGGTTGTAACGAAAGTTCTCCGCCAAATCTGCTTGAGTCAGCTCATGCGGCGATTGAACTTGTGCATGAAGTGTATGCGATGCACAGCATGGCATTAATGTCAACTCTTTAACTAGCTCTCAAGTGGTTAAATGCTGATCTTCTTCCACAAGTTCTCGCAGGTGGCCCTCATCCACATCAGTAGGCCGGCCAGAGAGCTCTCCTCCTTGAATGTCATAGACCCTGTTTTTTAATTTTCAGTACCAAACCTTCACAGTGCCATAGGATACAACAGTAGAATCTAAATGTCACACATAATTCTTTCACACTCTGTAGCACTTTTTGCAACAGAACTGGAAGTCAATGATGGTTCTAATTCAGTAATGTGATAGTAGTATTTCAGACACCTAGTACTTAATGATAACGATATTTTTTAACAACACAATGTTCTAAAACAAGTCTCTTTCTTTCAAATGACAAATATTGTTTGACAAAATATGAGCAAACACACCAATGTGAACTGCTTGCAGACGATATTTGTGGTGGCGGGAAACTTTCGTTACAACCTAATAACATTGTGAAACGCCATCTGGTGTTAATTTTTTTTTCATGCAAATATCTCTACCATGGTCTCATTAAGGTTTCCTACAAGTTTTGTAGCATTCAAAGGAGAGTTTTTTCTGTAAACCGCTCAGAATAGGGAACTTTAATTATGAATACCCTGCATGATGAATGAAATATATAGGATACTCTGTTTTATGCATAAAACAAACAACTTATTTTTTATTTTACAGGCAATGGTTATTTTGTACGTCGGAAATGAATTTTTACTTCCTCGTTAAGCAGGTTTTCTGCTAGCAGTACAAAGAAGTTTTTGTAGCAAACTTACTTGTTATTATTTGTTACTTGTTTGTAAACAAACCTACTTATTTAAACTTATTTTTCGTGGTTTATACCTGTTTTTGGTTTATATAGGTTTTCGTTTTAGAAAGTTTTGTTCTAATTAGAAGTACACCAGGTAGTTTGAAAAAAATGTTTTAAATTTCATTTCGTAAAACATTTTATGCACTCACTTTTTAGGAACTGCCTGCAAAGCATTAATTTTTTAAGAGTGAAATTTGCTGTACGCGACATACAATATTATTCTTTATATACTCAAGGAAATAAATGTAATTTAATATCCCATTTAAAAGATTTCAACTCAGATTCCATTTTCTTTAATTCTGTAAACAGTTAGTTTTTTTTTCTTCCTGAAACTTTGAAAAGTATCTTATATTTACTGAATTTCTTTCCTCGGATATCACTATAATCTGGCTCGTTAGATGATTTTTCTGTGGAAATGTCCGTTAATTTATAACTCCTTTACCTGTTGCTTTTTTATAAATGAAACTGTTTATTAAATCAACACACACAAAAAAAATAATAACAAGACATGATTTTTATTTCTTTCGTAAACAGAGTATAAATTTTAAAAATACATAAACCTGCAGAAACCATTTCGCAAGAGAGATGTATAAAAAACCACTGTCTAATTACTTTCGCCAGGAGATTTTTGTTTTAAATCAAGATTGCATACATAATTTATTCGTAATTTTTTTTCCCTTCGAATATTTTTAGATAATTTCATAAGGTTTGCGAAACAGAATATTTTAGTCAATGCCTCTGGTCTTATTAAAGAATTAATAATTCACTGAAATAGAAAATTTAATAATTCCAGATGTTTCAAAGCTAAATGCATTTCTTAAAATGAATTTTTTTTTTCCAGAGCGACATGAAGTTTTAATTCAGTTTATTTTGAAATTTTTCTCTGAAAAAAACTTAATATTTTGCAATACAGGTTTTTCAAGCAATTTTACTTAAAGGTTGGTTAAGTGAAGAAGAAATATAAGTACTCCAAAAAAAAATCAGAATAATGTTTATTTTGATTTTGCTTTCTTCTTCTTTTTGGTTATATTATACATTCTCAAATATTTAAATTATGAATATACGTATTGCATTTTTTTCCAGCCCCATGCACACAATGCATTAAAAGTTGAAAAGCAGGAGAATTAATTTTAAATATGTGGTGGTTTCGAACACTGCTACGTACTGTTCCGTGGGAGAGTGAATAAGATGCTTAACATGGGAGATGGCTTAAAAGTGCAGATACAGGGATTTGGACTCTCGCGTGGCTGCTTATCTAACGAGATCTAACTCTGGAGGTTTGTTTTATCCAGATAAAACTTGATTGCTCACTAGAACCCCTTAAAGTGACCTCCGCTCAAGGTTTTTCCCGTTCGGCAGTTAGCCCACTTGTAGCTTTGCCATAACCAAAAACAAAATAAACAAAATCAGTCACCGCTAAAGCATAAAATTTGCCCATGAAGAAATCAAACTTTATTTATCAAAAAAGGAAAGTTTTAAAGTTTGCCTACAGATGGCACTGCTTTCTAAAACATGTAAACTTTGTTTGCCAAAGGTAAACAAGCAATTGAAAGCGTTAAGTTGTAAGCGAAAACACACAGTTAATGTCAGTTTGGGCAAGGTACGATGTAGCCGTAGTTCTTATGACTAGAATAATGTTAACAGGATTTTATCGCCAAGGCATCGTATTCTTGTAGCAAAGATGTTGAACCATAGCTGTAGTTGTGCCGTAACTGTCAGAAAAAAAACTGAAATCAAAAGGCACGTCCAATATTTGCAATGGTTAATATTTTTTGTTAAATTCGAAAATGCTGGACACTGTTATCTCACTGGTAATGACCGGAGTGTCCGGAATTCGCTTCTCAACTGATCATCAACCTCATGTACATAAATCTTGATATTCCTTTGGATGGTCGTTGTCAGTTTCTGAGGGTTTCCAAAATTAAGATGTTTCTTCCCCTTCTTATGAATAACTGTCCATACTATTTCTAAGCGATACAAAATGGGGCCCGCTTGACCCAAGTCCCCGAAGTAATTCAAACTTTTCAGAAATCTTTTATGAAGAAACCTCTGTCGAAACGGTTTGTCCAAGCTTTTAGTTTGAATAAGCCATTCATGTATTTCCCATCAGCAATTAACAGACTTTTAACAAATAATTTCGAACTGAATATAAAGATGTGCCGCACTCGAGGGGGAAGCAGCATCTCGAAACAATCTGATATTTAGGCAATATCTCTCAATAATCTGATATTCAAGCATATAGCAATTGTGATTTTATGCGTCAAGTCTTGCGGATTACAATTTTGCATTAAGCATTTCATCGCGTGCTCTTTCGTCTTTCTTTCTTTCTTTCTTTCTTTTTTTTTTTTTTTTTTTTTTGTTTGTTTAGTTTAAGGTTCTGGTTTTAAGCAGACTTAAACTAAAACTAGAATACTTTAAATATTAAACCAAGCTAATACTTTAAATATTAAACCAAGCTAATAATTTAAATATTACCCGCTTTGCAGACAGAGTCTGCTCGGCCATTTATTGGATATTGTGTTCCACACATAACCTCCACGTTTGTATTTTAAAGTTTTGTCCCTGTTTCGACTATCTGCCCTATTTTATGGTCTAATATGCTCAATTTTCATCCTATAATTACATTTTCTTTAAATTATCTGAAAGTCTAGAGAATGGTTTTCAAATGCGTTTGCTTCGCCATCGTACCTTTTTTCCCCAGGATTTTTTTTTTAAATCATTGCCATTTGCCATGAACTTTCACTGGTAACCCCGGTATTAATTCATTTCTCAATATAGTTTTTTTTTAAGTTGATGATCATTCGGAGTAGGCATTTCTCCCATTATTAAGACTTAAAAAAAAACAGTGTTGTGTAATATTTATTTTCATTTTTTCAGAAATTACTCCTGTAATTTTAAAAGGTAAACAGAAATTACTCCTGTAAGCCTTTTAGAACACTCACGTGCTTCCACAGCAATTCACTCATAGGTCACCACGGAGAAGAATGAGAGAACAATAATATTACTTTCATTCCCATCTCGGGGGGATGAACGGGACGAGTAGATTGAAGCATTATACGAAAAGGGGGGTGGGGGAGATGACTAACCTCCTACTCCTTTACCAGCGTATGATGTAATGTTTGTGTGGATCGCGCGGGAGGGGGGTGATGCAGATCATCACATATCTTATTTTAATTATCAATTATTTAATTGTTAATTATTTCTAAATTTAATCCTTGTTCAAAATTTATTCTTTGCACTTCCGATTCGGATTTTCTTCGCTTCGCCTGTAAAGTTTTATTTCTGCATCTGCCTTATTTAAAAGCAATCTTCCGTTTTCATTTACTTTTCCTTTTTTTATATTTCACTTTTGCATTTGTAACCCTAGCGTTTCATTTTCGATGGTTTGTTTATGACCATATAAAGCATTAAATCTATAAATAACATTGGCTTTCATTTTGGGTTACAATTTAGTTGATAGATTTTTTGTTTTATCCTCTTGGCGTGTCGGGGATTCAAAATAATTATATAGAAATGTATTTAACGCCTACTGGCGCCTCTTTGTTTTCGCATTTTGTTTGGCGTGTCCTTTGGCGTGTTTTGCTTCTGTTACTATTCCCTCGGCTTGCGTTTTGTCGTCACATTTTCCGCTTTGCTGTTGCCCTGAAAGGCGGCGTCTCTTTGGGGTCTGCCAGGCCACCGCGGGACTTTATATTTTTGTTGTTTATATATATGTTGATACATTAAATAAAATGTAAATGTCACTTTACGATGTCTTGCTCTTTTATCACGGCTTCGTCTTGAGGTAAAAAGCCTGGGTAATCCGCTTCACAGGCGGGAGTTGATAAAATTTTTTTAATTCCAATGAATATGAGATCAGCTAAAATACGAAAGGGAATTTTTTCATCCGTGATAGTTATACTTAATTATTATTTCTTTTATTAATTCATTTTTAGGATAAGAGGAGTTCGCAATTTTTAAAACTATTTTTCAAGTATTTATCATTACTTTAAATATTTTTTTACTTTTTTATTAGCTGATTAGCCGATTTTTTGGTAGCTGCTTCCTATTTTGTGTTTGAAGAGTTGCAAATGTATGCAGACTAATGTTTTTAAAATTCATATTCACTTTAGGCGTAAAAGCATATAAGCCGCGCGACTGGATTAGAGGACAACAGCGGACAATTTTTTCCCCCCACCAAGTTATGACTTAATACACAATGCCCGCGAGCAACGCAAGGCTACACAGCTAATTAAAAAATACATTTTATTAATAAAATAAAATGTCAAATTAATTCTTGAGCACCCTTTATATATCAAACAATCATCCATTAACCCTTTAAGGTGCAACCCTTTCCCAATGCTTAAAAAAGGGCAGCCGTTGCCATCGCTCGACTTAACTACCAGCAATGTGGCGGAAGATCGAAACGTTCATCGCGTGCCACAGATCTAGAGACCCCTTTTTGACGCAGATGGCTACTTAAGTCGAGCGATGGCAACGGCTGCCCTTTTTTCAGCATTGGGCAATCTATCCAGCTGTTCTCGCATTCTTCCATTTTTCAGCAGATGTCAGAGCTGTTAAAAATAATCGTGACCATTTTTTACGGGAAATGACGTGCTAAAAAGTAAAGGATTCTCGTGGAGCTACGTCACCCGCAACTATTTTTATAGAAATCAAATCTATTCTCCGTGAATGGCTACAGTCAAAACGTCAGAATTTGGTGTTCCCAGAGCGGGAACACTGCGCGTTAAAGGGTTAAACACATGAAAGTGAACTTATTGGTCTGTCTATTACATTAATAAATTGTTGCCGTTTTAAATGATTCAACCCCTAATCTATTGCGAACCATTTTACAATCTTCTGTTACGAAATTTACTCTTCAAGTCGATAATTTTTAATTTTCAGTTGGCAGTTCTTAGATTTGAATACAAATATTTTGATGAATGGGTTTCTGTTCAACTGTTTCTCAGATAGCTACTGAAAGTCGCACTTGGAAAAAGTCCAAAAGTCTGGATTCAAAACTTACCTGGATAGTTTTCTCTGAACACTTGTTGCAATACGCAGGTCTCATTTAAAAACGTATATCTATATATAAATAAAATTATGTTCTCTATAAATCTATTCTTAAAAGGTTTCATTATATTTTTTGTTTAATTATTGTAATCTTCATATTCTGTATTCATGTTATAAAGCTTAAGTAATGTTCTTTTATCTCCTTTTCCTTTCAAACAAAATAACATTTTTTAACTCTTAATAAAACTCCTTAATGGGATATCATATAATATGTTGTTTGAAAGAGTTTTCACATTATATAATCCAGTTTAATTGTATTATGAAGATTTTAAAAGAAAAATGAGAATAAATTAATTATTTTCCTTAACAATACACTTCAGAACTACTTTATTTATTTTCATTTCATGTTATTGTGGCTTTTCACTAATTCTCTCAAGAAACTATGATTTCGTGAAAATTTAATGGCATTGGATTTCTTGGAAAAAAAGAATACTTAAAAATTTTCTGCACACTACACTTTAAGAAACTGTTTTCCTAATTTATCTTTAAAGATAAATATTTATTTATACTTTTGTGGATATTCATTAAAATATTCTTAGCATGTGTAAAAGGCATTAATTGTTATACAAGGCATAGTTTCAAGAATATAAATTTTAGAGGATAATAATGTAGCTCAGAACAAAATGAAAGCGTTCCTGTTAAAAATATTTATAATAGAATTGTTTATGTTAAAATTTGAGCATTAGTGTAATCCCATACAACGCTCTAACGTTCCAACATGTCCTCATGTGACAGTATATGTTAGTCACAGAGAGGTTGTGAATATAGACAAATGCAAGTGAAAGATAGTTTTTGTGGTGCCAAATGGTGACCATCATGGACGCGATAGTGACCTACATGGACGGCCCCGCTTACACTCCGACGTCACTTAGCAACGTCACATGTTTGATTTGAAGGGACGTCACTGAAAATATGCATTTGCATCACATTTGTCATGTGACAAAAGTGATGAAATATGACATCATTACAACGTTACTGCTAATAATTTGTTTTAGGAAATATGTTTTATTTAAGAAAGAACGCCAAAATTTTAACACTAAATGTGATAGTGAAAACCTTCAGAAGACAGAATGCTCTTCCAAGATGCAGAAACGCAGATTTCTGAGTGTAAGCAATTAGTTTCCTGTTATAAAATCCTGTGTTAAATTTGAAAAATAAACGCTAAAATTTATTTGCGCAAGAAACTAACTACTAATGGCAATGTGAAACACCTAAAATTTTTCGATTTCAATTTTCTCGTGTTGTTTTACCACAAAATATATAATGTGACCAAATTATTGTACACATTGTGCCAAAAATAAAAGGTTTTCTACAGTATAATCATTATATGTAAATGAATGGCAAACAATTATGTTTACTCATACATTTTGCAATGTTAGTACTTGGTATGGCTAACTTTAAATTTTATAACAGCTAAAATTCTTTGTGGTACGTAACTGATCTGTTTTTCGATATCACTTTAACTAAAATAATTTTGAAACAACGGACGAAACATGATTTTAGTTTAAACGAGATCAACAGTTTACCCAACACTCTAGGTATGCAAGTTTTTTTTTAAGTTAGTCGGAAATTAATATGAAACAACTAAATTTATGTTCTAGTAAACCATTTATAGACTAAAGTTTGTTATTTTACTCTTTAACAGACAAGACAAAACGAAATGGCAAGTAAATCTCTATATTTATTATTGCTTTATAAATTAAAAGTAGAAGTGATTACGATTTTTGATAAATTTGAAATGCCTGTGTGATAAAACTATTGTACACTTTTAAGAGGAACTTAGTAATTTAGGAGACAATTAATAATTAGTTTTCTCTCCTCTTAAGGCACGAGATTTTCTCCTTTTGTGAATTTACAAAGCGCGAGACATTTTAATTGTTCTGGGTAAAAAGTTAAACTGTTTATTGTAAATGGCTATAATAAATTAGATCATTCATTTATAAATTTTCAAGCCATTATGTTATCTACATTTAGCTTTAATTGTATTTATACAGGCTTAGTTAAAATGTGTGTGGTTTGTTGAATAATTCATTGTTAATTCTTGAAGTTATACTTGGCATCATTAAATAATGAACGAATAAGTTCATTATTTAAGTTAGATAAAAGCTGTCTTATAATGATCTTGAGATGACGTGATTGTTTACAAATGTGTTGTTATAATTACTAAATGTTGGACAATAACATTATCGTTATTGAATTGTTATTATCATGAATATTTCAATAAATTATGCTACATACTATGAAGGAAATTATCTTAACTGCTGAACAAACATCGTAAAAAATATTGTTTATGCTTAGCTACCTTTTTCTCGTATATTATTCGCTGTTCACATATTAAGAAATCATTTATGATAAAGTAAGCCTGCTGGGAAGAAATATTGCATCAAACAGAAAGTTATAGAATAGGCCAAGAAATAATGTTTTTCGCCGTCGCAATGGACGATAAGCAGAGTATTTTTATTTATTCATTACGTTAGTAGTATTCATATAGTTAAAATGTGTTTATTTATCTGGATTATTACTTTGAATAAGTAAACTGCATTCTACCATTTTTGCATTTTTGGAGTTTATGAATAATTTTGTATGCAAACTAGGTATGTATGAGGTGGGTTGGAGAAACTAAATTTACTTGGATGCTGGCTCGAGAATAAGTTCACAAAATAGTTTGCACATCATTTACATACATTATAAAACCAATTTAAGGAATTGGAACTTTCTTCCTGGAGCATGAATGCAAAATTCGCTGACAAATATTAAAAGAACAACTTTTGTATCATTCAGTTCCCATGATCAGTGCAATTCGTCGCCAATTAATACAACAATGATATCCACTAATAGTACGCACATTTAGGCTTTCTATAAAATTTATGTTTCATAAGAGCGTACGGTATTTCCAACAGTATTCATAAATGTAAATAAGATAGCATTGATAAATTTTGAACATTAATTTTTAGTTCTTTGTGGTTGGTAAATTTTTATGCTGATTAAATTTTTGACATTTAAAACTTCTCGACATTTTCCGAGTTTCAATTTTAATAAAAATCTATCTGGACAAACTTATTTTACAATGTTTATTAAATTAAGGCCTTTATTATAGACTAGCTGAAGTACCCGTCGTTGACGGTTAGTACGTTATGCAAACTTCCAAAAATTTAGAATTTTCGTCAGCATTGTAGACGAACAAAGAATGAAATTAGTATATTGGCAATAGTATAGAAAGCAAAATTATAGCTTCTCTGTATTGCTAGACGATTGCAGGTGAGAGAATAACAAAGTGATGAGTAAAATTGACAAGAAAGAATTTATTTTAAAAATTAAAGTTTTATTCTGGTTAAATGAGCTTTTCAAATCAAGAGGTCATTCCTAACCTCTAACTAAATCTTGTTTGATTCATTGTAGATATTTTAACATTACATCTCAAATTTTTGCACAATTTTCACAAATTCAGGTCACTCAATTTCATATCATTCGTTTTAGTCATTATTACGTGAGGCTCGAACAGAAATTTATGCATTTGAAAAGATTTTCCCAAATTCTTATATTCTAATCAAGATTTTAAAGAAATTAGATGCTTATAGTTTAAATTGAGTAACCATCTATCATCTCACCAAATATCATTTCATTCACTTTCGTTTTATTACGTCATACGCGAACATGAACAATTGAATGTTTGAAACAATTTTTGCAAAATCTCAAAATCTAATCAAAATTTTTACCGACAAAATGACAGAATGACAGACAGACAAACATTTTTTTAGGGTCTTGCTGGATTCCCAGATGCTTGAAACGGATAGAAATTTTTGAATTAAGTAATGTACAGACAAATGTCTAATTTTATTTATATAGGTATTTACCACTGAATAAAACAAATGAACTCTTAAAATTCTGTTTTGTAGTGAAATAATAATATAGCCTAAAGCCTACAATTCAACCTGACTAAAATATTGATATGAGTTTTTACAGAAGGACCCTACTTTAAAATGCTGAAATTTTGAAACATTTTCATGATCTTAAAATAATGATGTGAAATGGTTTAAGAACATTTTCATGGAAATCTTGTACAATAATGTTCAAAATGTAACTTTGAAAAATGGTTTTGCTATTCCTCTGATAACTTTTTTAAAAATCCGTTGTCCATGAATTTATTATAACAAATAAAAATAATCTGGAGTGACTCCACTCGACTTTCCGAACACTTACTATTAACTATTATTACTCCGAACACTTACTATTACCAAGCATTTAAATAAATTTTAATCGATGAATAATTCAAACATATATACCAAATTGAAGCTCAATCGAATACACCGTTTAAACGCTAGCGCACTTGCAAGAATTTCTCCCCATACGTCATAATGTAAAAGAAATCTTTGTCGTAGCTCTGTAGAAAAACTATAAATGCTATACACATCAAAATCAATACCGGTCTTACGACGGTGGTTTATAACTTATATACCCAATTTGAGCTCAATCGAATGCCCCGTTTAGGAGCTATCGTGTTCACTCACTCTCTCTCTCTCTCTCACACACACACACATACATACATCTCGTAAAAATAGCATAAATGAATTCAGAAGACCCCAAAACGTGTCAATACACCCAAATCTCGAAGTCGAATTTTTTCGTGATTACAATACTTTCCTTACACATTTGGTACATGTTCGGAAAGTAAAAATGATGATATTCTTCAAGGTATGTATGTGGTGTTCTTTTTTACGTCGGTTTATGTTCTTTATGTCTGTCAATTAAAAATATTAAAGTAAAGTAAAAGTAAAATAAGTAAAATATTAAAATATTTATTTAGGTATGAATTAACTAAGTGCAATTCATGGTATACATTTCTAAAAATGCACCGATTACGAAGTATTTTCCAGATAAAGCATTTTACATGAAAGCACACTGGAGTTGTTATTATTCTTACAATTCCCCGTTTCTGAAATTTCTAAACATATCTAGCGTCCCACCAGTGGCCGAGCGCAGAGCGCTGGTTCGAAACCAGGTAGCGTCCGCCGACCTAACCGTTCGGAGATTTTCGTGGTTTTCTCCGAAACTTCGCGTAAATATGGGTTAGGACCCCATAAAGAGTCTCCCCACGTAGGGCAATCTGGGACACAAAAAAGTAGATTTAAGAAGCACACATATTTTTTTATATAACATCTTAACTAGCTAAACATGCATAAGTTGATACTGAAGGGGCCTAATGCATGTTGCTACATTTTCAATGAGAAATAAAGAATGAAAGTAATTAATTCTTCAATTTTTTGTAACTGATTAATGCGTAACATTTAAGACTGTTTAATTAACTTATCATAATAATACATATTTTATTGTTATCTTTCAGTTATATTTTGACTCAGTTATATTTTCATAATAATTTGGTTACAGTTTCACTTACACAATCTTTTTCTGGTCGTTCTTTAATATTTTAGCCAATATTTACAGACTTTTTCATGCGTTATATAATTTTAAACGTTCTTTCATTTTGATATATTAGTGTAATAGTTAACTACTCACTTAAACTGTCAGTTGTTATCTGCATTATCTCGCGACATAAAAAGTGAGGCCCTCTTATTTATCATCTGGTAATTTTCTCTGCTGGCTATATTTATCACACCCTTCCTCCTTAATGCGTTTTGTGCAGTTTCTTAATTAAATTTTTGAATACAAACATAATCTCAAGGCTAAATTTTATTCCCGCAAGCTCTTATTAATGTCGAGTACATTACAGCAGAATAACAGCCTTAGCTTTTGTGTCTAAATTATGCGAAGTAATTTTTGAACCAAGAGTTATAAGAGATTAGTGCGTTGGAGGGAAGCCTGTGAAGAGGCTTAAGCCTTTGTAGTCTCTTTTATTACATTGTACGAAAGTAAATTTCTATTTAATATTGTGTATTATTATGATGAGCTATTGTTAATTTAAATATTAGAAATAAAGCTAAAGATTAATGATTAACTTGTCTTCTCATGCAAAGTTTGTGTAGTATGGGACTTTAAAGCATGTTGAAATTAATAGATAATAAATATTTTATGTGTTTCCACCACCGTACTTAAACAAGAGATTTATCTGTAAACAATTTTCACCACAGAAAATGTATACAAATTGAAAACATATCTGTAAGGTATGATCAAATACAGTCTGAGTAAAAACTTTAAGGCCAGTAAAAATTTTTGAGAAAATTAAAAAATGAAATGAAAGAGATTCAGATGTTATGGTATAATTAATTCATAAATTTAATTGTTAAATAATAACGCAACAAACGTAATGTATAAATTACATAATTATCAGAAGAAGTCGCATATACAAAACCGGTATATTCAGCTTGCGTAAAAACTTTAAGATCACCAGTAACTTTTTAAAGTAAATATACATATGCAAGATTCATTATTACTGATATTGCTTAGATTTACACAACTGTTATATTTGCAAATTTGTAATACATTTCTAAGAAGTCTTGCAGTTCTTTGTAAAGATGGCGAAAGGTACCAAGTTAACTGATCATGAAAGAGGGCAGACCGGAGCTCAATCTTCAATAGGAATGAATAGCTGTACTATTGTAATGAAGATAGGAAGATCAAAGTCTGTAGTGAACAATCTTTTAAATTTTGAAGACAATTATGGCAAAAATAATACAGGGGAAGACCTAAAGCTTTGTCTTCGCGTGGTGAAAGAAGAGTTTGCGGACGTGCATCTACTAGAAAGGATTCAACCAGGAAACTTTTTTGAGCAACAGGTTTAGATATTTGTCAAAAAACGGTGTATAACACAATTAGTAGGTCTGGAAGTTATATTTATACAGCAAAATTGGCTAAGACTCAGTTGCTATAGAAGCTCAAAATGGATCGTTTGAACTTCAGCCAACAAGTAATGACCTGGAATAACTATTGGATAGAAATAATTATTTCTGACTAATGGAAAGGTATTTGGATGGACCAGGCGGATGTAAGTACTATTAGCATGATTTAAGAAAAGAAAAAGGAGTATTCTCCAAGTGAAATTAGGTGGAGGCTCTGCGATGACCTGGAAGTGCTTTGCTTACAATGGTGTGGGTTCAGTTGTGTTAGTTCCGTGTAAAATAAATGCACAAGTATATCAAAGTGTCTTAGCAAATCATCTTTTACCAAATGCGTATCTCTTGGAGGAAAAAATTGAAAATATCAGCAAGATAATTCACCTATCCATTCGAATAACTGTACCAAAAAAAAAAAAAAAACGGTTCCAAGTCAACAGTGTTAAAATTTGAAATGGCCAGCTAGCTCACCAGACCTTAATCCAATAGAGAACTTATGGGGTGACTTATTAAGAAGAGTTTATGCAAATAGGAGACTTTTTACATCATCAGTACAACTGAAATCTACTATCGAAGACGAATGGTATAAAACGACCCAGAACATTCACAGAAACTAGTTTCATCCATGAAAAAAGAATATGGAAGTAATTCGAAGGAATGGCTCCTACACAAGCTTCTAAAAGTTTTTTTTCTGTCTTATATGCTATTTTATATACTGGCCTTAAAGATTTTACTCAAGCTTAAATATTGATCTGTGTGTTCAATAATATTTTCTGGTGATAAAATATTTACAAATAAATTTTGCTGACTTTTTCACTTGTATTTAAGGTTAATGATTATCAATCAAATGATATTTTAATCCTCAGTTTAAGATTTTTCTATTTTCTCAAAATTTTTACTGGCCTTAAACTTTTTACTCAGGCTGTAATTAGAAGCATATTAAAAGAAGATATGTTTATTAACCCTCTCGTCACCTTGAACCTCATATGAGGCTCCTACTTCAAATAGCAATATTCAGAGAGAAAACAACTGAATTTAGTATTTTTTTCTTTCGGTGATATCAATATCGTTAATTAATGTAGAAAGTATATGAGGCTCTTAACTAGATGCATAAATCGTGCCTAGATTGCAGTACTAGTCAATTTAGATCATTTTTGACAGTTTTCGATTCATTGTTTCAGGAGAAAAATCAAGAAAATATTTACGCTGCTTTTTTTACCGTTTGTTTTTCTTTTTAAGGTAAGTATAGTTTTTTTTTCTTATTCCTCAACCTTTACCTAATATGTGCATCCTTTTAAATTAGTTTTAGCATAACAAAATGCTTCGAAAATGCATAAATTAATATTAGAAAAATCTAATATTAATCGACATTAGAAAAAAATATTTTTGCATGATTTATAATGGTATTTCAGATGCATTAAATGCTAGACAGATTTTTTTTTCTCTGATTTTTCATAATTCGGTGACGAGAGGGTTAAAACGTATTATTTATACCATATTATGAATCGTAAAATACTTCACAGCGTTCAATAAAATATTTATCCATATATAAGCTGTTTAGTTTATTTAAACTAAAGAGATTATTTGAATTGCTGGCGGATTTATGACCTGTTAGTGTCTTTCTTTACGTGATTTCAATAATTTTTACTTGTTTTTTATTCGAAAGACGTCTGCTAATTATTAATAATTTTTTTCTTTTCTTGTAGAAAAGTTATATCCCACCAAAAATATTCCTTCCTGTAAAAAATCATGGGAAATATTGCAGCACTTTCTCCGTAAAAAGTTTTGAGATCTCGAAAAGAGCCAAGTCACGCAAATATTACTATCTGTCATTAATGACCCAACTTAATTTTACTTAATACTATTTAAAACTTGTATCCTTTGAACCTGCCCATCACGTGGCATTAGGATATTGTGATAAGAATTTTTTTTAAAAATTGTTATATGTTATTTAAATGCTCCGTGGATAGCAAGCACTTATAGATACAATATATCCCCATGCTTCGTAATTGCCAAGTCCAAAATGTACAAGTTTTAAGTAAAATTAAGTTGGTCATTTATGACAAATATTCATAAAATATTATTTACAAATTATTCGCTACATTTTCTGTGTAGTTTCAAGATAATTTTTGAGTTAACTCCCAAACTCTGTAGTCAAAGACAAAAGAATGGACGACTTGACTAGTAATTTGGGTTTTGAATTAAGTGAATTAGATACAATCTCTAACGAAATTTTGAAGGTTCTGCTTTATCTGAAATAGAGGTATAAAATTTCGAAAAGTACCTCGTATTGCTCTACGAAAATGGTTCTAAGTAGCATCCGTTTGCTAGATTTGGCAGGGCCACTATCGTGCCCCCTGATAATGCTTAAAAACAGAGTGATCGCCAGTTAAAAATGATTAATCTTCCGTACGATGAAAAAAAAAATTGAGCGGCTAGATAAATTTTTCATTAAGTTATCTTTCATAATCATGGCTATTAAAATACATGAATACGGTTTTTTTAATTTTCTATCAAAAATTTATAAACAGCAAAATATTTTCAATTTGAAAACTAAAAGAAACAATCATAATAATGATAACAATAATGATAAAATAAAACATTTGTAGATATTAACAAAAATATCACAACCCAAAAAACGTTACTTTTATGAAATCCAACAATTATATACTCAGTTACTATTAATAATAATTTATAAGAAGCTGTACAACAATACTTTATTAGAAACGTCGAATGAACATCATGTTATCAATTGACAGAAAATCAAACTAGCTATCAAAAAAAAGAAGAAAAAGAGGGAGTGAGAGAGAATCCTTGCCATAGAAATACGTGTCATTTTAGTTTTACTTATACTTTATTTTCATTTTAACTTATATTTTATTTCAATTTTATATTTTTACGTTAATTTTTATTCATACATTTCGTTTTCTGTGTAAAACACATCTTTTCGGCATGTACTTCCCTAGTTCCTTTTCACCTTGATGATAGAATGCCTGTAAAACTAGTTTTTCCACTGTAATATGTTATATCGGTGAAACTACTTTCGAAACTGTGATTTACTATGCCTGTAAAACTACTTTTTCCACTCTAATAATATTATATCAGTGAAACTTCTTTCCAGCTGAAATTCACTATGCCTGTAAAACTACTTTTCTTGTCACAAGCGTTTAGCAGCCGGGAAACTAGCCTGCTCATTGCCTTTGTGCCACCTTCTGTGCAGATAGACGCTTGAAACGGTAAAACCCAATTTACAGGCATATACGGTGGCTCCATCTACGTGAAATTGCCATTCGTATTATGATGAAGTTTTGTGTTATAGCAAGAGCATTACATAAGGAACAAACAGTGTCAGAAAAATACATACAAATTTAATTTCCGTAAAGATGTTCTCGATCGTTGAAAAATCTAACTATAAAAAAGCATTTCCTCCCTTAAAAATTATTTTGACAAAGATTTTTGTTTAATGTTATTATAATTGAAAAAAGAAATGAAATGCTGTAAATATGCTGCAACAAATTTGTTCGATCATGTTGAATTTTGTACTATAAGTTTATATCACTTCTATAAGTTTCTCTCTTTGTTTGATCAGACGGACAATTTTTAAAATATTGATATTAGAATTCTACTTCCAGTTACAAAAAAAAAAAAAAAAAAAAAAACGAAGTAACAAAAATCTAAGGACGTGCAATTATTTTTTATGCATTTTGTAATTGCCATATATTTTTTAAAAATAGAAAAATAACTATTTATGTACATAACAAACAAACATTATGTGCATTATAAACAAAGAATTAAAACTGTAAAAAGAAGTTTTATATTTAAAAAGCAGTTTACTAAAGACTGCAGCATTCACTGTTATACATCTTTAACAGTCTTGAGCATTTGTTTGGAATGCCTAAGGAACAATTCTTCGATTAATAAAATATAAATTAAGTACAGAGCAAAAGAAATAAAAAAACATTTCCAATGTATGTTCGCTCTCATTTTTCTTCTTTCATTAGCGTTAAATTGAGATCAAGTAACTATGACATGGGTTTATTTATTTATTATCAATGCTTTTAACATTAGAACTCGGACCGAAGAAAGAGAATTTTAATTCAATTCGTGCATAATGCCCCAATCAGAGAATTTTAATCAAATTCGTACATGCCACAGTAATAATACTAATAACAAGTCAAAAATGCTCATTCTGTAATCTTTAATAATTCTCTAAATATTATGTCGCTTTCTTTTTTTTTTTTTACTTTTTTTTTTTTTTTTTTTGCTATGTCTTTCTACAGATAATCACTCGTTTTATCAGTTTGAATATTTTTTATATAGCATTGCCATAAAAAAATTTTTTTAAACGTAGATTTCTCATAAAAAATTAATGACATGAAAAATAATTGCATGTTAATATAATTTTTTTTTAAATTTGATGTATAACGCTGATGTCAATAGTTTAAATGATGCTAATTTGACTTTAAATTGAAAAAAATTGAAAAAATTGAAACATCAGGTGTAAAGTTAATAAACGTGTAAAAAACAATGCGTTCGAAACACTTAAAGTATCTGATCAAAAATTATAACTAATAGATGTACATATTGTTATTAAAGTAATTTTAATAAACAACACACTCAAAAGTAAGGAAAATATAATCATACAAAAAAGAAAAATGAAAGATTAACGAATAGAAAGAAGAATGGAAATTTAAAAAATAAAAATAAATAAATGAAACAGGAACATGTTGCAATGGTATTTAATCTTTACGTTCATAAATAAACTTTTCATAATACTGAAACTCAGGGGAACGTCTAATCTTAACAGAATAGTTAACACGTTTAACTAACCACTTTATTTATTTAGAAATGATGAGTAATTTGACTTTTAAATTGAGCTAGGCAATCAAATTTGAAAATGCTCAATATTTCATTATAGTGGTTTTAGTCAGAAAAATTATTTAACGTTCATGTGTTTTTTTCTCTAAAAATATTTTTCTATCCTTAGCTTCAACTTTATTCTTACGCAACTCCATATTTTGAAAAAAAAAATCTGGCTACTTAATTTTACATAAATATTCAGTGCAAAACCATTTAAAGCATTCCAAACATTCCGTCCTGAGATATAGTTTAAAAATGATTACATAACCAAGAAAAAGTGTTATAATTTTACGTAAGATGTTGAGAGCTTGTAAAAATAGAGTATAATCTAATAGTTTAAGGGAAAGAACGTTTCCATATCAGTGACTTTTTTTACATGTATAAAAAGAGATTTATGCTTTAAAAAAGTAGCTTTCCTTACTTACATAAAAAAGCATTTATTAAAAAAATGCATGCGGAAACATTTAGTTTGGAATGAGGAATAGTTATTAAATTATATTTATATATTCTGTACATTTTTTCTTCCTGATTATTAAGTGTTGAAACATTAAGGAATCTGAAAACTTTAATCAAAAAGTATTTTGTTCTTATTCTCTTTTTGTCTTCAGCGGGTAACTGCGCAATTTTTTACAAAAAAATTGAAGAATAAGGGTTTTTTTTCTGTATATACTATTTGTTAAGATTTTTAAATGTAAATTTTCTAGATTTACTGATCAAAGTGTATTATTGACGGTATTTTACTTACTAATTTATGTATATTTCAGAAGTATCAGGAATCACTGCAGTGGCCCTACTAGGCCTTGCAAACGGGCACTACTGGGAATCCTTTTATAGAAGCAACTCTTTTACACTTTCTGCTTTTCAGTTACAAATGCAGTTGGCAGCATTAAAACTTCGTTAGATACTATGCTTAACATATTAAATGAAAATCCCGAATTACTAAATTCTAATAAATAATGGTTCAGAATATATCTATCCTGAAAGTTTCTTTTTGTCCCGTATCCATTTTGAAATATTTGTGTAATTTTTTATTGGGTAAGTCTGTAAAATTTTACGTTAAAAATTATCTTTTCTTGTGCGGAATGTATTTTTACTTTCAAACATGCTTTTGCCAATAATTTCACGTTAAGCGTAATTTCTTAGTGCATTTAAATAGTTCTTCATTGTGAATAGGAACAGTCTGAAGTTCATAAATTTTTTAATATAAATCACAAGTACTTTTAAAAAATTATAAAAAGTACCCAAAATCCCCAGTCTACAGGGAGATCTTCGGGCCGGAATAGCTCATATCAAAAAGTTCTAAAATTGTGGTTTAAGCAAAACTGTGCCATTTATCACAACTAATTATGAAACAGTATTCATAAATTATTCTTTATTTTGCTCGTGTATTTGGTCATTTAAAAAATTCAATTTTTATATGGTCCCTGAACAAAAATAATTCCCAATTACTAAAATGGGCCCCATTAACAGGGCTCAAAATTAACGGTAGTCCGCAGGCCTGTAAAATTCTGTATATTTTCTGACACGTTAGCTGCCGATCATACATAGCGCGTGAGTGTAAGCTAAATTTACTGTATCAGGTTTGTGAATAACTATCTAATTTTTCGAATAACATGCGGAACCATTTATTATTAAAAGCAGTATTTTATATGTGAAACTGACATAAGAAATTTGCCTTGTACTCTAATACTTTTTTGTCCAGCAATGAACGTGTTCGGTAACTTTGTAATTTTTCATATATGTCTGTGATCAGTAGTCAAGGAACAAAAAATTAGTTCAGTGTTTTGGTGACATCTTGTATATATACCCTGTATAAATGCTTGTATATATATATATATATAATTATTGGGTGTATTTTATTACATTTTCAAACAATAAGTTATAATCAGCTCAAGCGATATCATTATCGAAAGATATCATTTTTTTTAATTATAACTTTTCCATAATAACGATGAATTATTAAATGATGTTTAAAATGAGACCATACATAATTTTTGTGTCATTCAAAGCAGAACATTTGAATTTACTAGATTATAGCTGTTGTCTTATTCAGACCAGTATTTTAAGAATATCAGATGGCAAATTTAAAATCGAACTTTAAGGAGACATATTTTAAATTTTTTTCTGCGCATTTTTATATTCAGCTTACTAAAAAGAAAGCAACAAAAATTTATCATGTGCATAACATGATAAATAAAATGATTTAATAAAACATAGTGGTTTGCTTTTTAAAAAATCTATGAAGCATAAATATGTGTAAAAGAGTTAAAATTCTCATAGAAAAACATTGAACATTAAACGCATGTTCAAACAGATTATTTACATGAAATGTTAGATTCCTTTTATTTCTACTTGTATGTATTGAGGCATATACACAAGGGACAAGTCTCGCGCAAGATGAGGCTGGCTCAACTACATACTAGGTGTGTATATATTTGTAACATCTTTACTGAAGGGTATATTACATAAAGTGATATCGGACTTTCATAATAAAATAGGATCGTGAATACAGATTTTATGCAGTAGAGTCCGCTAATCCGATGCCTCTTAACCTGAGCTCG
This sequence comes from Cheiracanthium punctorium, assembly GCA_038373885.1. Classification (NCBI taxonomy): domain Eukaryota; kingdom Metazoa; phylum Arthropoda; class Arachnida; order Araneae; family Cheiracanthiidae; genus Cheiracanthium; species Cheiracanthium punctorium. Next base: position 324,529 of record JAWZYV010015393.1, on the reverse strand, counting down.
GTTTAATCCGCGGTAGAACTTATAAAAAAGTTATAAAAAGGTCTTTGTAGCACTATTTATTAGTAGAAAAAGAATCAAATTTTTTTTTCGCAAATGTTTATAATCTGTCTCCGGCGAATAGAAATGACAGTCAGTTTTTCTTGAATACTAAGAAAAAGCTACTTGATCGTTATCTGCCTAAAGAGGAGTGTCTTGACCAATAGACTTTTAAAGAGATTTCAACAAAAATTCCCATATCGAGAGAAAACAGCCCCAAACTCCAGAGCGTGAGATCAATGGCCACGTGATAAGCCCGAACCCGAGATCTTCGCACTTCATCCATCTACCACTGTCTAGTGTCTTATCCACTCGGCCATTGGTCGGCCAGTTTTTCATTAATTGTGTTTTGGGATTACGGCCAATTATCTAGGCCGATGGGTAAAATTGCTCTACGTGTGTGTATGACTTGGAGTCTTTCTAAGGAATCCTAACCCCTATTTACGCTAAGTTTCGGAGGAAACCACAGAAAACGTCAAATGGTTATGGCGGCGGGCGCGACCTGGCTTTCAACCAGGCGCCTTCATCTTATAGTTCAGAGCGCTATGTGCTCGGTCACTGGTGGAGCCAGTTTTTTATAGATTCATTTTTTAAACATTAAATCAAGCAAATTTGATGTTATTTATATCACAGTTTTTTATTTACAAATATGCACATTTATATAATTTATAACACACTTTATAAAATATTTTCTATTCAAATCACAGTCGGAATGTTGTGCTACTTCAGCTCAATTTTTGCAGTGTATTAACTGATGCCTGAATACGAAGACCTTTCTAACAGCACATTGCTATTTATTACTTTCTAGGCAAATTTTATTTAATTGGTGATTACTTTAACAGCGGTATATAAAAAAGCATTTTGTTAGATAAAAAGGGACATACTCAGTGTGAGAACTGGAGATGATTGTATAAGAAATTTACATCTAAAGGTTTTTTTAGGTGGAAATAGTCTACAAAAAGATTAGAAGTTACTGATGTAAAAAAATACACTAACATTTAAAGATTTTAATTCCAGTGAGTGCGACAAAAAATTTCAAAATTAAAAAAGTTACTGTCTCCCAAGTGATGATGCATAAAAGCTCTTTTCTTGTGCCATACTGACTTTTTTTTATCAGTGCAATAAATTGCTTTAAAGTTTTCTTTCGAATTATTTGCATTTGAATATCTTGAAATTTTCTTAAAGAATTTTTGTGGGAAAAAAATTATTTCTAATTAAATTTACTCTTCGTTTTTTCAGGAGAAAAACCTTTTGTTATTCTTAAACAATGTACTTTTTATTTCTAATGAATACTGATGTTATAGTTAAAAACAAAGAGGAAAAGAAGCATTTTAAATCAATTTTAATCTAATTCTCAATCAGTATTGAGCATTAGATTTTAAAAACAATACATTTGTATAGTTTTTAAAATAATTATTGGGGCACCCCCTTTTTGGGGTGCCCCAAAAAAGGGGTAACGAGCTTTAATTCTTTATCTATTAGAGATAAGTGGGCAGTATAAATTGAAAAAAAAGTTCAAAATAAAGTAGCAAATAAGACCCGTTAAGAAAAAATTCCTCAGGTTCATTTTAAAAAGTTAAACTAAGTTACACTTTTTAAATTTGTGTATGACCCCCGTACACAAAAATTCCCAGTTAGTAAAATCTGACCCATGCACTGATAAGATAATGAACAAAATTTGAGAACTATATCTTAAAAACTATCAGAGTTATAAAGATTAAAAGTATATTGACTTAAACCATTTTAAAATGTCTATCGGAACGTAAAGATCATGTCGGATGATCGCTTTTCAGGGGTCGAACAAAAAATACGAAAAAAGTCATCCAACTCTAGCAACAAGCGTTTACATTGAAATTCATGTATAGCTCCGGATCATCTTTATTCAATAATATCTCTGAAACGTTTTATGATTAAATTCTGAAATTTTATATATCAACACATTAGTGTATAGGGCACATACTAATTGGGAATTTTTTGCAAGGGGAGGATCCGAGTGAAATTCTTCATCTTAAGGGAATGTGTCCTTCCAATGAATTCTCGTCAATTTAGTGAATTCTTCTTTTGAAATAGTGAGTACTTGCTTCGTGTTCGAATGCTTGTGAAGAAATTAGAACGCTTGGAAGAAAGTTAAAACGATATGTGCCATCGAAAGTAATTTTTTTCTCAACTACATTATAGTTCGCGATATGAAGTGCGGTGTGTCACCTCTATGATTTTCAAATGAATCTTCAAATTTAATTTTTTTAGATGTAAATAAAACTAATCGGTTAATATCGTGTCCGATGATATCGTGTCCGCCGGATCATCAAAGTTATGCCGTCATCGTTCCGGAGCAATACAAATTGAAGTTTTTCACTGCCCTTCCTTTCGTGTTGTGTTTTGCAGGTATGCTTTTAATACTTGACATGGATGTGTGAGTAGGTATTTTTGCATTGTAATAACGCAGTCTGTCAAGATTTTTGCATGAATAAGTGGTAATAATTCCCTGCCAAGTACTACAATGAGTAGAATTCTTAAAAAAACTGGGTTTTATCATATCTCTTATAAGATAAACACTAAATTTCCTATTTATTTAGAAATACAATCTTTAATGTACAGAAACATGGTTTACTGAGTATATTTTTACATGTAAATTACATTTACTGTCTGTTATATTTCTCAGCGTGTTCCAGTAATATGATCTTAAGTGGGCAGCCATACTGCCTGATAAAATGATCCCTCGACTGAAGGAACTTCAGTACAAGGTCTTAGGCGTCATGGCAGCCCTTCAACCGTTCTCAAAATGCGCGTATCCCCATTAAATTACTTAATTTATTTATTCGTTTACTGTAGGCCATAGTTTTTTAATTATAATTTTAAAATGTTCTATTTTATTGCTTGTGACGCTTTTTTTATTTTAAAATTAATTTCCATAAAATGATTCATACATACTGTATGATTGTAAAATATATTTTATTTCATCATGTGTAGTCATAATTACTTTTATATATTTTATTTCACCGATAAAAAGCAATTTAAAATTATTTTCAAATGAAGGATCATTTTGCCCTTGGGTTGAAAGTAAAATGATCTTTTAGACACTTTCTAAAAATTCAATTTTTTTCATTACTCACTTTGCTTTTAAAATATTATTAAAATATGTTTATGATGCAGAATATAGTGTAAAATAATATAATAAAGCTTTATTTTGACATTTATGTTATTTTATGCAAGTCTTAAACCTTAAGGGGATCGTTTTGGGCCATTTTCCCGTATATTATCATGAACCTCAATAACATACCCTACAATTATTTTGTAAACTGCATTTTTTTAAAACTAGAGTCCATATGCAGTAAAGAACTACTTTTTTTGTAAGCTTCTCTAAAAGAACTAGAAGTTTAATGGCGTAACACAAGTGAATAGTATATACAGACTCCCTAGTAATTCATCCATATTTACTATAAGCAGTAGTAGCAAATTATTCAGAGGATAGTGACCTGCATATCATCATTAATACTCCTAAAGAAAATTTCATTCAAATTTTAAAAGGCTTTTATAACAATCCTCTATCAATAAATAGTTGCTGTCGTTATCCTAACATGTACAATGTAAGGAAAGTATAGTAATCATGAAAATATTCAACTTTAAGATTTCGATCTATTTCCATATTTTGAGGTCTTCCAAATTCCTTTATGCTGTTTCTGTGGTGATGTATGTATGCATGTGCGGGTATATGTGGGCGAATACGATACCTCCTAAACGATTCTTTCGATTGAGCTCAAATTTGGTATACATATTAGTGACCACCCTGGCATTACCTGCATTTATTTTGGTGTGAATAGGACTTATAGTTTTTTTACGGGGCAACGAAAATAAATTCTCTCACCTTATGGCCTACGGACAGAAATTCTTGAAAGTGAGTTAGCATGTACACGGTGCATTCGACTAAGCGCAGATTAATTATGTATATTATGGATCACAGTTATATGATCTTATCTATTTTGATGTGTGTAGAGGTCATAGTTTGTTTACCGGGTTGCACAAAATAATTCTATAGATTACGGCCTACGTTCACAAATCATTTAACGTGTATTAGTGACTCAAATGTTGGTGCATTGTTTGTTTGTAGGATTACGGCCGATTAGCTGCACGTGGGCTCTAGGCCGATGGGTGGAGTGTCCTCCGTGGGGGTCTTTCTAAGGGGTCCTAACCCGTATTTACGCTAAGTTTCGGAGAAAACCACTGAAAACTCAAAACGGTTAGGTCGACGGACTCGCGATGGGACCCGAACTCGGGACCTTCACACTTCGACCGTCTACCATTTCCAGTGACATAACCACTGTGCCATGGTGAGGCGTTGGTGCATTGGAATAAGTTCAAATTAGATATGTGTATTATAGTCTACCACCACACGACTTCCATTGATTTTCGTGTATGTAGGGCTTATAACTTTTCTACAGGATTAAAAAAAAATAATCTTTTACATTACGGCTTATAGACGCAAATTCTTGAAAGTACGCTAGCGTCTATATGGTGCATTCGATTAAGCTCAAATTAGGTACCCCTATTATAGGTTACGGTGTTACATGCTGAATAGATTTTGATGTGTGTAGGACTTCCAGTGTTTTACAGGGAAGTACAAAAAGTATTTTTATACATAGCGTCTTATACATTCATATTATTTAAATTGTTCTAGTGTCTGAACACTATGTCCGATTGAATTGAATCAAATTTATTTAAAGGCCTGGTAAAGATAAAGTCTTCAAAAAGTCGAGTAAAGCCATTCCAGAATTTTTTTAAATTTCTGTCATGCAATGAGTATTTTGAAAGGTGATTACCATCTTTGTTTTTCTTATTTTTTATATTTCAAATACAAAATTTTAGTCCTTTAACCCATTTATGCCTAGCGTCCCTTTTTTGGGACGGCATTTTCGCTATTAGTCGAAAACGTTATTTATTTTTCCTAGCCTTTATTCATGAGTATTGAGCCTCAACTCTACAAAATATTTTAACATGACCAAGTAGAATGTTGATATTTCGATTTTTATGCATAATGATTTTAAAAGGAATCATCCCTTGTTCAAGAAGTTGATATCAGAAATTTATCTATTATTTCTGTTATCAGTAAAAATCGAAGAAAGTTGCAAAAATATCCAGGCACAAATGGGTTAAGAAGCTGATGTCAGATCACTGTTATTGGTTACTTAAAACTTTTAAATGCAATGAGTATTTTGGCGATTAATGTACTTATCTATCTGCTGAATGGTTGTGTAAACACAACTACAATATACTAGCAATACTGGATTATTTATCAACAGAATATTTTTAATTTCAAATACAAAATACTAGCAACGCTAGAACTTCTTTCTATATTTCCACTTCATTATATCGGTTTATTTCCACATTAAAACTGCACTATGCTTTCTTACAACATTAAATAAGCTGAAATTATCGAGCTTGTTTGGAGCCTTATTTCCAGAACTTAGAGAAATGTACGCATAAATAAGAAAACTACGTGACAAAGGTAACGAAGACAATCTTATTAACTCATCCTTAAAATGCAGACAATTGATAGCTGAATTTTAAGGGGAAATGTTACTTTGTAGCGATAGATGTAACAGTTGAGTGCAAATGGTGTATTTCCCAACTCCAGTTTGAAGTGGTGATCAATTCTCTTGGGAGAAGTGAATAGTCGCTCGAAAATTTATCGCGCAAATTAAATATTTGATTTTTAGCTCTTTGTGTCTCATTTGAATAAATCTTTTAAATGATAGTGTTAAATTACAGGAATAAATATTCATGGAATATGGATATATTTTAATTTATAATATGCTTTTTCAAAAGCTATTTTATGATGTAAGGAGGAAGTGACGATTTTAAAAAAAATTCCCCATTAAACTCTGCAATGTAGCATATTTCACCTTCCAAAAAAATTTTAGCTTATAAATTTAATTAAATCAAGTCGATATGCTTCTACAAAAAATTTAGTAACAAAGTTTTATCGTCTTCATATTAAGCATAGGAATTATAATATTAATCAATTAGTTATTCAGCAAGTGTTTTCGTTTTTTTACACCTCACATTTTTAAAATGAACTATTATGAATACTCTCATATTTTGAAAAAAAACTGCTGAAAATTTTTAATCTCATCAAACAGAAGTCAATCTATCTATTATAGGTATAACGTGTTCAAATTTTTGTGAAAGAGAGAAAAATTTAATATTAATAGAGTGTTTGTTCTTATAACTTTACGAATGCATAACCCTTTCCCTGCCGCACATACTTTTGATTAACGTTTTTCTTAGATACTATTTTTCTACGTCACATGCTCGCTAAATAACACATAAATGCAAACAAAATTTTTTTTTGTTATTTCTGTGGTAGCAACAAAATGGTTCAAAAACGCACCATCAGCAGGAACCATTATAAAAACGTATATACGAGAAAATATAAAAAATCTTACATAAAATACAAAAACATGCTTCAAAATGATTTTTTTATTATAGAACTAAAGTAAATAATTACAATTATGAATGAAAATCTTCGAAACATTTAACATGTAAATGCACATTACATTTTTTGCAAATTGTAATGGTATGATTGTGACAAACTCTGCATGTCCGTTGGGCGCTTTCTGGACTGCGTAACACGACATGTCCCACTTCATATTTGCTAATGTTTTGCTGTATTTCAATATCTATATTAGATGGCCTTCCTTTATGCATGATACGAGGTTGTGGTACGATGTCTACTTCCTCAGCAAAAGGAGTTTTTAGAAGAGAGGTAGCCACAATTCTTTGGAATTTCAACAAACTAATATCACTGTTACTTGCAATTCGAAATAACCTCCAAGCATTGACTTTTGCAGCATCCAGAAAATTAACAAACAGTGGCCACCACCATTTCTTACCCTTGATTTGAATTCGATATTTAGAAATAAAATTATCCAGTAAGTCGACGCCCCCAATGTCTGCCAAGTGGAGATTCCTTTTTATTGACAAAAATGTAGCACGTGTCAAAGACTCTCTAACCAAAAGAATATTTACGTCATCTGATAAAGACCAGTACATTTATTGAGGAAGACTGTGATATCCGGTAAATAGCAGAAACCCAATAAAACGCTTGAAAACATTTACTGAAATTTAAAATTCCGGTCGATGTTTTGGTGGGCATATAGCGTAGATTGTTCTACAATGAATGACCATAATTCGCCAGAATACGCTTTAGAAAAAAATCTAAGGTACTTAAATTATTCAAACTGTCAGATAACAAATCAAGTGAATTTATTTCATCATTATTAGACATACTAGTATAATTAGGTAACTCATGCACCCATTTAAAAGTTTCGGAACATCTAAGATTTTTGCCAAGTTTTTTCTCTTTATGCGGAATTTCCGGACATACATTAATCGCATTCTTGAAAGCATTACCATGTATTTCAAGCTCGCCTGCTACATCTTTAGGTATGTCACTCACATTACCCAGTTCTTCTTCATTTATATCCTCTTCATCTGTTAAAACGTCTACTTTTAGCTGTATAATTACTACATCTGTACAACATTTTTCATATTCATTAAGCAAGATTTCATTATCATCGTCACTCGAAAGCTCATTAAATAAATTAATGGCTTCTAGAAGAGGCAAAAAACGCCTCTTTCGACAAAAAATCTAGCTAAAAAAAGAATGAAAATATCCAAGTTTACACTTCTGTTATTCTATTTTTATATTGCTTCATGCTGATAATGCGTTTTCGCACCATTAATTTTAAGCTTTAAATATGCAAGGAAAAATTAAACAAAGATCTTACCTTCAGATGCCATTTTGCTATTAAAGAATAAAATAATTGAATTTTTTTTGCGAAGACGTATTCATTATGTGGCGCCATCTATTTTGAACTTGATGATCTTATTGAAAATCGAAACGTTAAATTGCCTTACATTGAAATTTTTTTTAAAAATTACAAATAGATACCAGTTAGGATTAAAAAATATTTTGTAAAATTATAGCACTTCATTTACACGAAACAATGAAACAAAAGCTGTTCCTCCCAACTTAAGTCCTTGAAAAAAAAATAATTTTTAAATGGTGCGAAAACGAACCATCAGCAGGGAAATTACTTCGCAAATGCTTTCAAATTTTCATTTTATGTATTTATACTAGTTTATTATATTAGTTGCATTAAACCGAAAATATAGAGAAGAATAATTTTTAACTAAATTTCATAAAATATACTTTTTAGTTGTATTGCCATATTGTTAGAAATCATAAGTTCGATTTAACTTGAAATGCGAAACATCCAAGAGAATAGTCAAACTTTAAGTTTAACATACTCTATTTATTTCTAAAGAAACTTCTTTCTTACAATTTTCACTCTCTAGGATCAGTAAATACTATTAAAAAATACCGAGAGAAGTGGTTAAAACAAAACTGTCAACTGAACTTCTTATGTGAAAGCTCTATTTGGCAAGAAAAACAATTACAAAGTGCAGAATTTCACCAAAATCAAAATAATCAGCTTTTGGAAAAGTAAAAATAAAGTCATTGCAGCAAAAAAAGTGTTTAAAAAACTTGAAAAATACTTTTACTATTCACTGTGCAGAGACGTACTCTACTGGTATGCAAAGTTAAGGTAACAAACTGAAAATCTAGGATAACTGAAGAAATATCCAGTTTATTGTAGTAAAATTTGGCATGGATACATAGTATCAAGTAAAAATCATATAGCACGATAGAAATATCAAAAAGAGGTGAGTTGTTAGTTAATAAACAGGATGTATCAAAAACAGTCAAGTCATGATCTATCATATCGCGGTAAAGGTCCATCAGTATCGAGTGTGATCATCGAGCACTTCTATACAAGCCTCACAGAGAGCCGTTAACTGTTGATGAAAACGGTGAGAAAAGATTGTGGCAAAATATCCAATTCTTCCAATCCTATCCAAAAGGAAAATTCTATTTTGGAAGAATTGGATTTTCTGTTTAGTGTAGGGTCGTAGAAGGAGCATGAATTTCAAGCAGTGTCTCTTCCTAGACCATCTCAAACACGTTCTATAAGACTGGAATCTTGAGACTTCGCAGGCCAGAAACTAGAATATTTATTTCAAGAAAAATAAATGTTCTCGTTTTCAAGAAGAACATCAAAAACGCGAGCTGTGTGTGGCCTCCCATTATTGTTCGTTAAAAGGAAAGATTGGGCCTAGAACATCCAGGAAAAACTTCATATAGCCTGCAAGGACTTCATTCTTATAACTTTGTGCAGTTACACAAACCAAATGAAACTTGTGTAGTGGTGTACGACTGCCAAACAAGATAGCAACTCGGATAAGGATTCCTCTTCCACCAATGGTCTATTTTCCCTAAGGAGATATGATAGACAATTCCTCGTCTTATGCAGATGAAAACTAAGTCAGTGTCCGTGAGTGCTGAATCTTGACTACCCGTGAAAAGAGCACGTCCCCTTTGTTAATGTGTCCAAGACTAGTGTATTCGGTTTTACCAAAAACAAAATTTCATGCACCTTTCGCTCAATTCGCTCAATCACCACTGGATTCCGGGCTTAAACTGCCTTCTCTGCAAGAAGTCTGTATACTCTTTTCCAGACGCAGTAGCTAGGTCACAAGCACGCTCTGCAACCGTTGTTTGTCTATGTTGCCTTGCCCTTTATGCCAATTAGCGCGCTTTTTCAGGTATCGTCGTTCTTTTGGAATGTGGTGAACTTCCTGATGGTAGTACCATTTGTGCTGAATTGATTTCACAAGCTGGATACCATTCTCGGAGACACTTGTACTCATCATGCTACCTCCCTTTGTGACTACCCAACTTTAGGGATTCCACCAGCTCTCTATTTCGTTGAATCATCTAAATGATTATGAGAAGCCATTCTCTTTACAAACAGTCAAACTTGTGGGTTTTAACACAATATTCACAGCAATACAGGCAAAAATCCCAGATGCTTGAACAAATTCAGCATTGTGCAGCAAAACTAACACTAATCATCATTTATTCTAAATTGGAAGCTATCATTGTGTTGTTGTTTACTCAACATACAAAAAATACAAATTTTATGAATTTTACCGGATACAAGTTTAAATTATTGTGAAAATATGCCTGAGACCTTAATTCTGAACATAAGTGTAGTTTGAGAATATCTCCACTTCTGCACTTGTTACAGACGTATGCGATTGTAAAGACTACCATCGGTTAAAAGCCACTATTAAGGGTGCGTTTCACCATGCGTCATCGAGTGATGAATTATCAGACGGCAAAACGCGGTGTCACAAAATGCGTAATCAGCAATTTTTCTTTGCACTTCGCTCGTCAAAATCCAGGTAATAGAATTGTTTTGCAGTACAAACAAGACCTATTATAGCAGACTGAAATTGGTTTGAGGCTGAAATGCTCAAGCCACATTGTTAGATGCTCTTATGAAAGCTACATTGAAAACGGTTTGGTCTTCACTGATCAGTGTATGAGTTGACAATTGGTAGACGTGATCGCTCATTTTTGTTAGGAAAGAAATACTTCAGTACATCACGTCATCTTGCTTTTAACATCTTGGGCGTCTTTTCATATCCTATTTTTTAATGTCCAGAAGTAAGCTGCTTATGCTTATTTTTTTTTAAAGATTTCTATCTTTTAATCAAATTTTAATTTTAAGCTATCATTAGGGTGTTTTAAAAACAAACATTTGTGATATTTTATGCTTTCGTGTCCCTTCTAGCTACCATTTGACAAAAAATAATAATATGCTCGTTTCATGAAAATCGGATAATATTTAGAATTTGTCAAATTTTAAAAGTATCATTTTATGGCTTTTTTGCATTTTTTCTAAAACAAAAATGTAAGATATTTAATGCCAGTGGGTGGTTTCTAAATTCTATTTGACAACAGAAAGAACAATGAAATTTTTTTTATGAAAATCGAATAATATTTAGGAATCGCTCATACCCGGCAAAGTTTTAGAAATATATGATTCTGTAGCATTTAAATTTTTTTTCTCATGCCCGTTAAATTATAAGCATGTGCGTCCAAAGAAGCGATTTATTATTTATTGAGTATTTTTACTTACTCTTTGATATATACACGGTTTGAGTGTTAAAACTTTTCTTCTTTTTTGCATAAAGCCTTATCCCAGTCTGCATGGAAGCATTCGAAAAATTTACATTTTCGTTGTGAACCATTGCTGGAAATTTTAGTTCACTGTTCTCTTCAAATCACCTCTACAAACCATGACCTTACGGTCCTGCATGAGTTGTTTTTCTCCTATTACACTTTAGACATCCAAATCAGACTACCTGCACTTGATAAACTGAGTCGACACATGTATTTAGAAGAACGTCTTGTAAGACTTGCTTTTTTGATTTGGAAATTTTCACAGATGTTAAAAGAAAAATGGCTTTAGATCTGGAAAATTCTCCTGAAAAGATCTCCAACCTGTAGAAGTTATCAGTGCATCGAAAGAGAGGAGATGTGCTTTCTCTAAGTAGTTCCCTGTCGCAAAATTGAAAAAGATGCCATTATCTTCTTTAAATGGCTCTGTTTTGAAAAATACCTTGTCTTTTTTTTAATTCTTAGTGCCCCATATAATTTTATCTAGGGTGACTTAAAAAAATGACTGGAGAACCCATCTTCCTTAACTCCACTGGATACTGCAATAAACCTGCGCGTAATCAGTGATTGCCGATCTTGCTCGTTGAAGAGTATAAGACATAAGAATGATGAGCGTAAGCAGACCTTGCAAGCCTGTAATAACCATAAGAGTCAAATGAGAAGCTCGGCCTATGAAAGGGGAAAAAATCTTGGGTGACTCCACTCAACTTTTCTAACACTTCATATTTATCAAGCCCTTAGATAAATTTCATTCAACTCAATCGGATCTAGTGTTCAAGCACTAGTACACCTAAAAGGATTTGAGTATATAAGCCGCATTGTATAAAAATATTTTTTGGTTGCCCTGTAAAAAACTAAAGGCTGTACATACGCTAAAATTTACACCGTATGAACAATACCTACAATATGTATACCTGATTTGAGCTCAATCTAATGCACGACTTAGACACTGGGTCACTTTAAATGATGTGCGTCTTTAGGTCATCATGTATAAGAATTACTGTTTGCAACCATGCGGACAAACTATTATCTCTGCATACACTAAAATCTATGCAAATCATGAGGCTGTGATCTATAATATACAGATTAAATTTGAGCTCAATCGAATGCACCTTACAGCCAATAGCACATTTTCAAGAATTTCTGTCCATAGGTCATAATGTAAAAGAACACTCATTTATTGCCCTGTTAAAAAACTGTAAGTCCTATACATAACTAAATCGATACAAATAGGGTGATGGCGATCTATAATATACGCAACCAATTTGAACTTATTCGTATGCACCATTTAGACACCAGCTCATTTTAAATGATTAGCGTCCCAAGGCCTAAATGTATAAGAATTATTTTTTGCAATCCCGTGAACAAACTATCAACGCTACACATGCTAAAATCTACGCAGATCATGTGACCGTGACCTATTCTTTGCATACCCAATTTAGGCTCAATCGAAAGCACCGTTTAGACGCAAGCGCATTTTCAAGAATTTCCATCCATTGGCCATAATGTAAAAGAAATCTTTTTCGTAACCGTGTAAACAACTGTAAGTCCTAAACACATCAAAACCAAAAACTGTCTTGCGACAATGTTCTATAATATACATACCAAGTTTAAGCTCAATTGAACGCATCATTTAGGAGCTATCGTGTTCACTCACGCACACACACACACACACACACATACATACACACACGTTTAAAAAAAAAGAACAAAAATTCCCTCCTAAGGAAGGAAAATCGAGACAAACTTGTCCCGGTTTACTTTTCTTTTCAAGCCTGAACATCTTGTAAAAATAGCATAAATGAGCTCGGAAGACCCCAAAACGTGTTAATACACCAAAATTTCAAAATTGAAGTTTTTCATGATTACAATACTTTTCTTGCACGGTATATGTTCGGAAGGTAAAAATTGAAAAAAATCCCAATGAATGTTGCAATTTTTTCAAGAACCGATTATGAACAATTTCTTCATGTTTAGTTTTTAACTGTATTTTATTTTCTGATAATTTTTTCCTTGAAATAAAAAAAAATGTAAGTTTACCTCAAATGAACGAAACATACTATCGAAAACGATGTTATAGTGATTTAAAATCGGCCATGCACCTGCATTACCGTATATATGAACACAAGCAAACTACTCTAAATTACTTTGATGGAAATAAGAGTCCCCTAAATATCATGCGAATTCACAAATATTTTTTTCCGATTTTTTACTCTGCAAATAAAACCTATAAATCACCACCCGACCGCATTTTCAAAAAATCCCACTTTTTGAAACACCACAGGGATCGTTTACCTCTTTACTTTTTTTTCCTTAATTTAGAAATTTTGAATATAAAGCACTACTTTTTATTAGCTCAATCGTGTTTTGATCTTTAATTACTCGAAATATATGAAATTTGGTTTCTCTATCGTAAAATCTGGGCCATTTTCCAGATGAAGACTGTATGAGTATTAAACTCTGCTACTAGGAAACTGGATATGACAATGTGAAGAATAATATATTTTAGGAGCTATTGACTTGAAGTTGGAAATTTCGTTTTAACATTTGATGGAACATTTCTCAGTATCTTCTAACTGGTATGTGTATTATTTTATTGTTAAGTTTTAAATAATTTATCTTTCTACACCAGTGTTTTTTGTCATATGCAAATAATTGAAAATCAGTTACTTTCTTTTTGTGGCATCCTTATCCCAAATAAGAGGTGAAAAGTTAGCACTGTCGTCAAACCCTTAAAATTTGAGCCCGCTTTTGATACGTAAATGAATTCTTAAAACCAGAATTACTGAATTTAATAATAGAGAATAGAAGCCTATCATCCTCTACAGAACATATTCCTTTCATTACAATTAGTTTCAAATGATGAATCAAGGTGGCGCTGACTTGTTAGTTAAGCAAGTTATACTTGTTCCTTAAAAGTAATATCATGGTTTGAGTAAATACTTTTTTTTTGGGGGGGGGGGGGGGTCCACTGACTCATCGGCCATTTTCGTGAATATTTTTTTCCCCGCAAACGGTGCGATTTATTTCCAATAACAATAGAATATTATACATTTCTCAGTTTTTCATTTTGCTAACTCAATTTCATTTGCAATTGCCACCATTTTTGGAAATAAGTCGTTTTTGTGGAACTGCATAGAGAAGTAAAGTACCTTTGTTGTGTTCTTCGGGAAATAAGAACTCAAAAACTCTTTTTCTTTCCTATTGTCTGCTTTCATTTCTTTTTCTGTTCTGTATAATAATACTGAACAATATTGCATATTTCAAAGCATTTAAAACGTTTAAAATTATCATACACGAATCACTTAAACTCTTCATTTATGCCGTACTCCTCAAGCTTTCATCATTATGCATGAAAATTTCCATTATCGATTTCTAAAGCGGTAATGCGAGAAGTTATCTATTTCTAAATTTAAATTATCAGGAACTGGAAGTTTGTGTATCCTTGGTGACAAGCTCTTAGATAAACACAAAATTATGAGAATGTAACCCAGAATTAAGTATGGTATCTGAATTGAAATAGAGTTGATTTTATATCAGAATCCTGACACTATAATTGGTTTTCGGAATTATTGTGAAATAGCTTTCCAGACAGAGATTCCTAAAACTTCATCTAGGAACTAAGATCTATAAATTATGCTATACATTAAACATAAATTCGTCTTTTGTAGCATGTATGTGTAAGTAATTGCACCAACAATCTTTCGTAGAATGATGTTTCCAGGATAATTTATTTCAAAACAGTTGTTCTAAAGATTATTCAATCCTTAATTATTGGTCATTTCGTTTTTAATTAATATGTTAGTTTGGCGAGATAAAGCTCTTCAGATATTTACACCAGAATAATAATTGTAATTTATAAGACAATCAATTTTTTATTGTTTTAGTAATGAAATACCGACATTTATTTGAATAATTATTATTGCTCTGTTTTTGAAACGATTCTTCATAGCAAATAAAATATTGTTTTGCAAACTGTTTTAGTATATTTATTCTATAAATTAGTTTATTTAATGAATAATTTTAAAATAGAATTAGTACTGAAAAAACTGCACTATTTTTTAATAAAAGTCACAAATTACAAAAAAAAATGTAAAGAAATTGAAAAATACCTTTGAAAAATAAAAATACTTTTTGAGAGAATGCTGTTGCATCAGTTACTTTTTTATAAATTGTAATTAAATGGTCCAGCCTAGATTTAACCTTCTAGGTTTCCTAAACTTGTTTTGAGAATCGAAATGATTACAAGATTTGTTTCTATACGAGTACCTATCTGTACTCTGTAGATTTCAACGTGATATTAGGGTGGTTTAACAACACAGGTAAAATAATATAGTTTCATATACATAACAGGCCACCACTCAATTTTTTAGCCCCTTGAACATCAATATTGTGGAAAAATTTCAACTGCAAGGAGGTGCTGAACCGTTTCGCAAACTTTATTTAAGCTTTTTCCATTTTAAACTTTCTGTAAATTGTTTTTTAAAAAACTGAAATATATATGCAAATATAGATAGATATTTAGAAATTTACAATTTGTTTCAAAAGAATAAGTCAATATAAAAGTAGAAAAAAAGTATTTTGCCCGTTTTTGTTTACTAAATAATGTCTAAAACTGACCTTTTAAATGAAATGCCTTTTCCTTCTGCTTCTATCATCTTAAGAAAGAATGAGAATTTCTTTTAATCTTCATTTTTTTTCTAATGGCCGGTCTCTGCCTTGATGGCTTTGGCTACAACAGGCCAGAATTGTTGGTCTCTTTATTATGGGGGCACCTAGTAGGTGGACCAACGTCACCTCCTATGAAGGGACGGACATGATAACCACGCCCAGTCGGGAATCGACTGCCGGGATTTGAACCCGAAACCGGAGTACAATGCTATACCCACCATACAATTCGCTCGGCTTATTTTGTTATATTTTTATTGAAATTTTCAGTAAGATTGATGCCTTATCTCTTCACTGTCATTCACTACTAGTAAATTTTTAAGCGGTTCTTTTCCTTTATCATAGTCATTGAACTACTGAATTATCTGTAACTGTCAACTGTAGTCTTTACGATTTAATTGGCAACCGTTCTTTCCAGCTCCTTGCGCTCTCGCCTGGTTGTCTTGCAGCGTCCCACGTTTTTGCCATCACTTGAAACTCTTTCCTTATGTATGAAACTGCGCAGGTTTTTGCTATACTGCCAGCCACCAAGTTACCGCTTGTTATATAATTCTAGAAATGATGCTTTGATCTAGAAATAAAGTAAATAATTAATAGTTTTTTTTCGGAGTGGAACCTTGGGGATATTTTGCTGCTTCGTGTATTTCTGTATAGAATCTGTACTGCAACTTTTCAGTTTCGTTAAAAGACGACCTACCAAACTATACCACAATAAGACTTGCATGTTCTTCTCGTAGCAAAATCTGATTGTCGCATACCATCTTCTTTAAAAATGTCAGATTTACATCTGACATTATGCTTCTTCAGTGCTTGTGTAGCTGCACGGAAAAAGTTTTTTCTAGATTGAACAAAAGTTCGTTGATTCAACAAAAATATTTATTTGAAATCAGAAGTGTAGCCAGAAATTTTTCGTGGGGAGGGGGGGGTTACGACTACTACAACTCATATATATGTATATGTGTGTGTGATAATGTAGTGAAGAATATACATTTTGTATGGCAAAAAATTCCTCATGGGGGGGGCAGTTATGACCAACCTAACCCCCCCCTTGGTTACGCCCCTGTTTGAAATAAATCCAACGAAAATTTTGTTGAATCAACAAAACACTTTTTTTAGTGGGTCATTTGTTCTATAACTCTGTTTTTCTTCCATGTAAACTCTAAAAAAGAAAGTCCTATCAAGACATCAGATAAATACCAAATATGGCATTCCATCAATTTTTTATTAGGAAACATAATCTCTTTGTCTGATATTTGATAATTTTCACCACCTTTCAAAAACTTGAAAGTCATTTCATATGCTTTACGAGCAAGATGTAATTCTGCCCATACTTTTGTACGCTTGTACAAAATAAAAGCTACAAATTCGGCGATTATCTGAACCCAAATTGTACAAATCTTAAAATTTGGATTTTATTTTTCAGTGTTAGATTAAAAGTTTCTTGATGATCTAAAAACAAATATCTCTTTACTGCATATTGTAATTTAGCCTTCCTTCGAGCATGGTGAATTGGTCCTAGTAGTCACCAACGTAGTTTCACTGGTAGGCATCCCAAGACAAAGAGTATCAATTCGATTTGTAATTTTTGTCAGTAATCACGATTAACGATATCGTTAGTTGTGATTACTCATTAAAACATTTCGACCGACGCACAGTTGTTAATATATTTTTAAATATTTAATCGTTGGTTTTCAATCGGTAATCGCTGTTCAGTTTTTCTCAACAAGTGCATGCCAAATTTTATTTAAACTTGATTCAGGGATTAATCTGATCAATTTGGTTACGTTGATCCGATTAAGCTGTGAATCATGGAGTTATAACTAACAACAAAAAGATTGCTGTTAATTTACCGCCATTTTAAGACGTAACGTGAAATCACCTTATTAGGAACGTATTCGTTGAAGCTTGGTCATGAACGGCTTGCAAATACTCACTTCTCAAAATACATTACCATGAAATGAATATAATGTACTCTTAATAAATTCTAATGATCATTCAATAAGTTTCTAAAGGCTATTAGCATTAATAAAACATCATACCTAATTATTTTTTGTCCATGTTCAACAGGTCTGAAACTACTGGAGCACATCTTTAAGTCATATTGGAATACCTTATAATAATACCGCTTGAATGATATGGAGTTATTACTGAAATATTGCTTCCGAGCCTTGTGAGACTGAAAATGACATATTTAATTTCACACCGTTATGAGAGCGCATATACAGTTTCTCCAAGTTCTGTGTCTAGACATTCTTAAATTTGAAGGAGGGAGTAAATAAGTCATATTCGTAATATGAATCAAGCTGGGATGTCAATTTAATTGGACTATAGCTTAAGTAATAAACGCTGAAACGTCAGCTCAAAGATTTATCAGTTAATATTACAGATTTTTGGAAAGCTCTGATAGAATTATGTAACGAAAAAGAAATATTTTACTGCCAATAAAATCATCCATTCATAAAAAGGAAAACCGTTCATTTTTAATGAAAAATTATTTTGTTGTTACTGGTCATGCACAGTTTTTTTTTCCTAATCGCCGGGTCAGCGGCCCTACTTGAGGCTAGACCAAAACGAGAGCAGCAGATATTGGTCATTTCATTATGGGAAGGAGGACGACTAGGCAGACCAACCTAACAAAGTCCCCTATGTGTGATTTCCTAATTTTGAACCAATTCCAGATGAGAGACCTAGCACCTGAAATCAGCACACACAGAGGTATCGTTTGAAGGATATTGTAGCCAAGAACAGATTTTACACGCTCCAGCTTACATTATCTGACATGGTCCCAAAGCAGTCCAGCCGAGAGAGAAGTTCACCCTCTCAAGCACTAGCCTAGCCGGTGCTGTTTCATTTTCCATGTTCTTACGGGAACGGAGCTTAGGGAATTAGGCCACCACGGGAAGGTTATGCACAGTACTCAATACACACATAAGGCTAGGGTATCTTGAATCCTAATTATTGCTATAGATAACAGTTTACTCTCATATTTGTGAGTTAGTGTTCGCTATCTTTTAAAACAGCATTTTAAGAAATTACATTCCAAGGAATTATTATTAAAGGAACGTATACTTGCACGTTTTTAAATTAACTTTTTAATTTTTCATAACAACTATACTTTATTTGTTCCATTTCTTGAACTCAACAATAAAATTATACTATGCGTTTGGTGATATACTATGAATTCTTATAAATGCATATTTGGTTTTTAAAAGTTATTAAGATTATATCCATTATTTTAGGAACTAGGGCATAAAAGTTAAAAAATTTCCCTTAAACATTAAAAGGTTCATCTTTCAGTATCCTCTCTTTTTTCTATTATTCATTGAAACTTTATATGAATTTTTATATTTAAACACTTTAAAAATAGTTTTGTCTTCTTAGAGGATAGGTGCCCTCGCCTCAAACATTTGTAGAACGGAACTATGAATTCAAAACCTGTTTTGAAATATCCAGGATTGAACGAGAATGCTCAACTTCAAGAAAATCTCTCACAATTCTATTGCGAAGCTAGATACTTCATGGACAATTGTGTTGTTCGGAAAGTAATTCGTTTTTTCCAACAGAGGACTTAATTCAATTTTTTTCACAGTCAGCTTCATACTTAAGCCACATAATCATTATATATTTTGACAGGTTATGTAACAAGCTTGCTTGCAAAAATTTTGATTGATTCCAAGCAGTAGTTTTTGGTTTGTTCTTTCAAATATGGAAAGTAAAAAAACATTTTCGACATGTTTTGCTTTATCGAAAAGGTAAAAATACTGTTCAAGAAAGATATCGTCGGGGCTTAGAGCCTCGTCAGGGGGAGACTGCTCTGAACCCCCTTATTTTTTAGTTTCATTATTGCCATATTAAAACGCTATTAATTGGTATGTCATTTTATCTCTCACCTCTTTTCTTTTTCTTTTATTCTTCCTTTACATTTATTTCATCGACTGGAAGTAGGAGTGTTTCCTGATCTTTCCTTGGAATTGCAAACGTGGGTCGATGATAACTGAAGTAACTTATACAATTTTTAGTACCTATCTTAACACACCAAAATTTTGCTTTTAGTTATTTGATATTATCGAGGGAGCTTTAAACGAGTAGGGTTGCTGTATTTCGCCTAGTAACCCCATTGGCGAGTCATCCAGAGTGGATAAGAATCCCAGGCTGTTAGGCTTATGTTTAAAATTATTCTTGTTTCCACTTTCACATTCGCTAGCCCAGTGCTTGATGCATTTAAGCCTTTTACAAGTTATTCTTGATGCATCCTTAATTTTATGACTCCATGTTTTATGTTTCCATGTTTCGTAATTATCTTTATTCAGCGTTTCAATTCGCCAAGTTCCAGTCGCCATTTTGAAGATGAATGATGCAGCCTTGAAACGAACGTTAAAAATCAGTAAATAAATTAATCCATCTGGTGTCATAAACTTCTAGAAATGTTAGCAGAGTTATGGCAAAAACATAGTAAGCGTGGGATTTCAACATAACATTTACTTTATTAAATCAGAACGGAAGAAACCGGCACATCACATAACAAGGTAACATCAAGAAGGAAAAAAGTGTTGAAGAAGTCAAAAGAATGCGTGCGCGAGCACAATTACAGTTAAGTAGATATATGTTTATTGAGGGATACAGAATTCAGGAGGATAAGACATTTTACAATAAAAAAATAAACAATTCAATACTCAAAAATTTATTCTTACTTTTATGTAGCATTTTTGGGTATCCCCAGACAGCACAGCAAATTTGAATCAAACTTGCAGCAAGCTTGATTTATCAGGTCAATAAACTTGAATTAAGCTTGAAAATTTCAGGCGTGTAAGCTTAATGCAAGCTTGAATCAAGTGTTCAAGTTTACACTTGCCCAACTTGCATTAAGCTTGACATATCAAGCTTGACATAGCAAGCTGAATTCAAACTTAAAAAATTTTCCTAAATATATGCGGCGCCGAACTCACCCCATATATTTTATTTTTCCACGCATTTTCCCCTCTACGCGGAAATCTCAAGTTATCTTAATCTGTTTCCGTCTAGCGTCCACGACTGGGATCGAACTCAGGACCTAAGCCAGCGTCTAACCACCATGCTAATCTCACTCGAGGTGCTATGATTAAAATTTGAAGTGACTGTTACGGTTGTCGCGCTTTTTTTTTTTTTTGGCGAGATTGAAGAGTATTCGCCTATGCCGATCTGTTTCTTTTATTTTTCCATGGGATGAATCAAAATTAAAATAATGTTACGTGTGATTTATAGACTCTACTAATAGGGAAATAAGCATAATATAAACTTAAAAGCAGTACCCGTTTTAAAACTTTCAATATCGCAACACTAATGTTTTGCAATATTGGCCAAAATCGAGACAAACGATTGATTTTGAAACCAATTTTGTAGTATTTTTGTATTTTATTTTGAAGAATTTCAATATTTGGAAATATAGAATTTTTTTTTTAAATTCTACTGTCAAGTACATTTATGACTGATAATAAATTATTTTTTATGTGGATGTGGCTTTCCAAAACAAGCAGTAATCAAGTTGTATTCAAGCTTGACAGTTCTGACTTAAATTCGGCGGGAAAATATTTGCTGACTCATTTTCTTTTAATCTCCAAGCTTGCTGTAAGCTTAAAATGAATTGAACTGTCAAGCTTGCATTAATACGTCAAATTCAAAGAAATGTCAAGCTTGACATAGGCTTATGTGTCGCCTAGGACATTTTTTGGACAATTTTCAATAAAGGGGGTAAGAGATAAAATGACATAGTCATTAAAAAAAAATATCGATGTGTATGGAGAAGATGTTTTCAGAGAAAGCCAGTGTCAAAACTGGTTTTTGAATTTTTATTCAGCAGTTCTGATGTTGAAGACGCACCACGTTCTGGAAGGCCAATCGAAGCTGACGAAGGCACAATAAAGGCATTAATCGATGAAATCCGGAAAATAACAACTCGTGAGATCGCGGAAAGATTAAATTTATTGAATTTGACCGTTTACGATCATTTGAAAAGCCTCAAAGCTCAACATACGGATTTCTCGTGTTCTTAAAATACGAAACGACTTTCTGAACAACCTAATAAAAAGAAGTGTCTGTTCCTCCTTTTCAACTCTCTCCTACTTTGCCTTTTTATGGTGAAAGATCGACTTAACCCTTTCAGGCGCAACCTTTTCTCAATGCTGAAAAAAGGGCAGCCGTTTCCATTAATCGACTTAACTACCAGCAAGATGGCGAACGATCGAAACGTTCATCGCGTGCCACAGATCTAGAGATCCTTTTTTGACGCAGCTGGCTGTGCCGCACAGCAGTTTCGATCGTCCGCCATCTTGCTGGTAGTTAAGTCGAGCGATGGCGACGGCTGCCCTTTTTTCAGCATTGGGCAATCTATCCAGCTGTTCTCGCATTCTTCCATTTTTCAGCAGATGTCAGTGCTGTTAAAAATAATCGTGACAATTTTTTTACGGGAAATGACGTGCAAAAAAGTAAAGGATTCTCGTTGAGCTATGTCACCCGCAACTATTTTTATAGAAATCAAATCTATTCTTCGTGACTGGCAACAGTCAAAACGTCAGAGCTTGGTGTTCCCAGAGCGGGAACACTGCGCGTTAAACGGCTAATGTCGACTTTTGTCTTTCTGTATGTTTATTTTGTTCTGATTTTATTTTATTTATGTGAGATTCTAATTGTTCAGGATTAGCTTCCAATAATGTCATATGTTACAATAGCAACAATTTTGTATTTTTCTCCCGGTATATCTGATTCTGAAAGAATTTTATTGGATGCTACATACTAAAAAGAATGTCATATAAAGCTGCTTGCCTTTATCCATGCAAGTGGATAGTTGCACCAATGTTTAACTTTTTATAGTTTGAATACGCCTGAAGAAGTTTGTTAAACAGTTATGGTAGGCGATTTTAATATGGATTTAAATTCTTAAGAGTTTTATGGAACACAGAAGACAAACACTGCACACTCATGGATTATGACGCCCATTCTAAACAGTATTTAAAATGGTGAAGTATAGTTGGAATATGCTTGGCGTAGATTGTAACACAGTTTTAGTAAGTGATTTTAAAATAGATTTCGATACCAAAAACGTGTTTTATTGAACAAGGATGAAAAAACATTACACACCCATGAATAATGATACTCTTTCAAACTTAATGGAATAAGGAAGAAAAACAGGAACAGTGCCTTCGTATTTAAAATATGAAAGTGTTTCTGATTATAATTTTTGCATTTTCATCAATATTGTGCATATGTTAAACATCTCAGACAGCACATAAGCTTAAATCAAGCTTGACATTTCTTGGAATTTGACGTATTAATACAAGCTTGACAGTTCAACTTAAGCTTGTAGTAAGCTTGGAGTTTACATAAAAATGAGTCAGCAAATATTTTCCCGCCGAATTTAAGTCATTTGAACTGTCAAGCCTGAATACAACTTGATTACTGCTTGATTTGAAAAGCCACATCCACATAACAAATAATTTATCATCAGTCATAAATGTACTTGACCATCGAATTTAAAAAAAAAGATTCTATATTTCCAAATATTTAAATTCTTCAAAATAAAATACAAATACACTACAAAATTGATTTCAAAATCAGTCGTTTGTCTCGATTTTAGCCAATATTGCCCAGCATGAGAGTTGCGATATTGAAACTTTTAAAACGTGTGCTGCATTTAAGTTTATAATATGCTTATTTCCCTATTAGTAGAGTCTATAAATCACACATAACATTATTTTAATTTTGATTCATCCCATGGAAAAATAAAAGCAGATCGGCATCAGCCAATACCAATCTCGCCAAAAAATGGCGTGACAACCATAACAGTCACTTTAGTCTTGTCATGAGATTGGGTGAGATTGCCATGGTGTTAGGACGCTGGCTTCCCAACCCTTAGGTCACGAGATCGATCCCAGCCGCGGACGTTAGACGGAAACAGTTTAAAATAACTTGAGGTTTCAGCGTAGAGTGGAAAAATAAAATATATGGAGCAAATTCGCCAACCGGCGCCCTATGTATTAAGAATTTTTTTGTTTTTGTTGGAAATTTTTTTAACGTTTGAATTAAGCTTGCTATGTCAAGCTTAATGCAAGTTGGGCAAGTGTAAACTTGAACACTTGATTCAAGCTTGCATTAAGCTTACACGCTTGAAATTTTCAAGCTTAATTCTAGTTTATTGACTTGATAAATCAAGCTTACTGCAAGTTTCATGCAAATTTGCTGTACTGTCTGGGATAATACCAAAGTATTTCGAATACAGAGATAGCTTAGATAATTTCTCCGTAATTTTTTCTCTATACATGCATACCAGGCATTATATAAATACAATTCGTTTACATGACCTTCATATCCGGTCCCTTCATTTTACATACAACTATTTAATTAAACCCTCAATCACGCAAAAATCCTATCTGACCACTTCAGAATACTCCCAATCAAACATTCATTCAGTGTCCACCTGCCGCTGAACACGCCTCGGTGACCCTGAAAGCGTGCAATGGACTTTACGAGGAAAAAGTCGGAAAGCGAAAAACAAGACGAAAAATATAAAAAATAAAAAGTTGCGTCTCCCTTTTTATAAAAAAAAAATATTCCCTCGCTTTGTTTCGCCGAGCAAGCGATCTTACTACATATCATTGAATAACAAGAGCCACGTGACAGACATAATCGTCGCAGAATAAATTTTGCAAAGAGATTGTGCCATCAATAGTTTTGAAGTTGGGCTCTGTTGGACGTAGTCTCATTCAATAAAAAAATACTTAAACTCGGAGAAGTACTTTATTGACAACCTGAAAAGTTATAAAACAAGCTACTGTAAATCTTTAGAAGGAAATTTTCAACAAAAATTCCAAAAAATTAAAAGTACACGAGAAGGTTTCGAGATTATTTAACCTTTTAACGCGCATTGATCCCGCTCTGGGATCACCACACTCTGACGTTTTGACTGTTGCCAGTCAAGAAGAATAGATTTGATGTCTATAAAAATAGTTGCGAGTGACATAGCTCCACGAGAATCCTTTACTTTTTAGCACGTTCATTTCCCGTAAAAAATTGTCACGATTATTTTTAACAGCACTGACATCTGCTGAAAGATGGAAGAACACGAGAACAGCTGGAAAGATTGCCCAATGCTGAAAAAAGGGCAGCCGTTGCCATCGCTCGACTTAACTACCAGCAAGATGGCGGACGATCGAAACGTTCATCGCGTGCCAGATATCTAGAGACCCTTTTTTAACGACAGCTGGCTGTGCTCGCGCACAGCCAGCTGCGTCAGAGAACAATATTATTAATTTTTTATTTTTAATAAATAAAATAATTTTGAGCAACGTATTATATTATATCAATAATTATTATTAGCACTCGGGTGCTATTTCTTTCAAGCACGGGATTTTTGTCTACGCGGCGCGCCGTAGTCACTTTTCCGTTTGATCCATGTTTTCTTCAGAGTGATTTGATATTGCTGACGGAAACATGGACGATGATGATGATTCAGAATGATTTTTAAATATCTTCAGATGATTTTCAAATACCAGGATTCACTTTAGTCGAACGGATAGATAGTGGTTTCCAAAACAGAAAGCCATCTGGAGTTATAATTTTTATAGAGGAAAACTTAATGAAACACTTTAACCCGTGCCCACACGAGCCATATCAAGGTGTTCAAATGGTCATTGCGTATATTCAAGATAAAGTGAGATTTGCAGTTACATATGCTAGTCCTCGAATTTCTTATGAAGATAAATTAGACGCTCTATTCGAAACGTTACCGAAGGAGGATGATTGTAAGACTGTTTTAGTAGGAGATTTTAACATAGAATTCAATTCCGATCAAGGATCCGATTTCATAACTGAAACGGATACTTTAGATTTTCCAATACGCACTAATCCAAAACATTTCACCACTAGGGGCCACACAACAATGGATGCAATTTTCAGCAACAAAATTATGGAAACAGGAGTCTATGTGAGCACTTACAGTTATCATTCTCCTCTATATGGCAGAATTGATTTTTAAAAAGCTGAAATTCTTCTAGCCGAGTGCGTAAATAAATCTGGAACAATTTCAGATTTTTTTTTCTTTTTTCTTTCATTTTTTATAAAATATTTAGGTACCACCATTCAGATCAATAAAATATTTTATTTTTATTAAGATAGTTTATGTAAGATGACTACATAAACTATCTGCAACTACGCATACTTCAGAATATATGGAAAAATTGTTTACTAATAATTAAATACTAAGTATAAAACTTATCAGTTGTACAAAAAAAAAATCTGAAACAATAAAAATATTAAAAATTTATAAATAATGAATACTAGAGAAAAAATGTTTTTTGTTTAGTAGTAAAATGTACAATTTTGAATGACAAAATTTTAATATTGCTATTAATGTATGATTTATTTTTATTTATATTTTTGTTAAATAGGCACTGATAAATACTTTACCATGACTGACATTAACTGTACTAAATACAAAAATCATTTACCTTTCTTCTTAAGTTTCTAATCAGCATTTATTACTTCCCCACTCGTTGTTGCGTGAAGATGCATACATAAAAACTATCCTATCAAAACAAGCGATAATAGAGAAAGGCTTTTGAGAATGCACGCATCTCCATTACTGCCTCAAGGCATTTTATTATAAACATTATTGTCATTTTATGTATATAAACTCTATGCATTTTCATTAGCAAATATGAAATATCATCTGAATGAAACCCATGAGCTTTACGCATATCCGAAGTCAGAGAGTAAATCAACTCTATTGTATAAGCTTAATTGAATGTCATAAAAACCATCCAACGTCAGCGGATGGTTCATTTGACTCATGACCGTTTATGAAAGGCTTGGAAAAGAGGGAGTTATTGACACCAACTAATATTGTTTGTCTATTTTCCACTCGCTTAATTTTGACGGAAAATTATCTAAAGGATCGATGGAAAATGATTTGGAGTGAATGAATTTTATTCTTGGTGAAGAGTAAATGTTAGTGATTTTTACCTTTAAAGGTTAAATGGTTGTTTTTATAGAGATATCGATTAAACTAGATGTCAGTTTCAGAACCTACATTAATTTTATACAAGCAAAGAAAGTGCGTGGGTGTGCGATTAATTGATTACTGTACACTTATTGGTTTGTTTGCATATTCAACTACCGCAAATAAAAGTCAAATATGTTTTCAGTATTTCGATGGAAAGAATTCCGTTATTTGAAAAAAACTTTATCATTACGCTTACATTTTAAACATTTTAAAGTAAAATGAAAATTTATGATAAAATCAACATTTGTGTTTAAGTATTTACAAATACTTTTTTTCAAATAAATTTCGTCAGTAATCTGCTTTTATGGGAAAACTCATCATACTTTGGATGATAAAAAAAATTTTAAACATATGAGTTGCACGTTACACTCAATTGTAGTAAAATCAAAACTGTATGGGGTTTTTTAATCCATCGATGTGGTTGCATATTTAATTCTCCAGATTGTTTCAAAAGAAAATGCAAGCATAATAAATTATTTTGGCGCATGCTTTGTGTTTCTTGTCTTATTTTTAATTTAAGCTCATAACATCAGTAATCAGAAACAATCAGAATAAAATTGCAAACATTGTGTTTATACTAAAACACAAAATTAAAAACAGACTAAGTAACTGAAAGATATTTAAATGTACATGTAATTTTCAAAAAACCTTAATGTATTTTTCTAGACTAGAAATCCCATTACATTATACAATCTCAAAATAAATTATTTAGCAAGCATTCATCAAAAAACCCTGTTTGATCTCGGGGTTTCTGGCGTGTATTTCGCTCCGTAGCGAACCATGCCATGTTATTTTATTTACATTTAACTAGAAAGGACGAAACTTATGATGCAGGACATTGGTACAGGACATTGCGTCATGCAACACCAAAACAGAACAATTACATAATTTCTGCATCACTCTTTTTCGTTATTCGCAAAGCAGTTGGAACAGCCTTCTCTAAGCGCCACCTGTTGTCCGTAAAACGAATTCTTTGTAAGGATACAGCAATATCATATTTAGTATGGATTAGAGTTGCATGATATGTCAGGCAGGGGCGTAGCCAGGGGGGGGATATCGGGATATATCCCCCCCCGAAATTTTTGGATTAGTGATGAAATTCCGTCTATTTATACACATATAAGTTCATATCCCCCCCCCCGAAATTTTTTCCAGGCGCATATCCCCCCCCCCCGAAAAATTTTCCTGGCTACGCGCCTGATGTCAGGTCATGATTCAAATTTCATAACTAGCAGAAGTACCCGTCTATCAAGCGTTGATATGTAATGAAGCTTGCATTGTAGGAGTACAAAGATTGAAATCAGCATACTAGCAGGGAAGAAGTAAATAAAGCAAAGTTAAAACTTCTGTGTATTGTTAAAAGATTACAGGTTAGAGGGTAACAAAGTGCTGAGTCAAATTGTCAATTGAGATTTTTTTTTTCAAAATGTGCTTATTATCATGTTATTTTACATGAAGTATTCTTCGCGCGCTTTCTTGTGCGTAAATTCAACAATCATATCATGCATATCAATATGGAGCAAAGCATAATTATGCATTAGTATGAAAAATAACTGAAGTAATGTTTCATTAATGCAGTACAAAGTAGTACGCAGACAATGGAGCAAAAATAGCAAGTCGATTTTTTCAGCACCTTTTTTAGATCGCCAGAGTGCGGTACACACCTAACAAAACCAGCCATGTTCAGTAAACTAAGATCCTCAATCTATATCCTTGGTCTATGGTTCATGAAAAACCATTGAAATATTAAATTAACGTTTATTTCAAATATTGATCCATGGTTTATTTATTGGTCTCATGAAAAGGGTCAATCTTAGTAATCTGAAATAGCTATTCCGAACAACTGAAATCAAAAATTGCGTGATTTATTCAAATAAAATTTATATCTATCAATTAAATTTGATCAAGAAACTACAGTTAAAACGCCTTCAGAAATCTGTTTGTCTTCTCTACAGATTTTTATACGTGATACATATTACTGATTGATAAACAAGATATGTTTTTTTAGTTTCCGTTGGCAGGTTCTGTTGCCAACAATACTCTTTACCGCTACGAGGACGGGAGATGTTGGTCATTTCCTTATGAGCTTAAGGCCAGCACGACCCATCTACGATTAGTCTACTAATTTTGAACCAAATGAGAGACCTAGCATCTAGATGGGCACCTACATAAGTATTGTTTGAGCGCGGAGGTCATTGGAATCACTGCTGATTTTACGTGCATCAGCTTTTTTTTTTATCGTACACCGTTCCACAATGCTCCAGTCGATAGAAGTTGTCGCCTTCGAAAGTGCTGACGAAGGTTGGCGCTGCTTCACTTTCATCGTTCTTACAGAAACCAAGTTTAACAGGCTGCGCCAGTGCTGGACTGAGTATAATAGGTAAATAATATGACGTTTAAATAGTTAGAATCAAACCATTCGACAATCAACAAAGCTCATTCACAATTTGATACTTCTCTTCTTCAAAAAAGAAGAAAAAGTGTGCAAATAAAGATAAATCAACAAGTGTTAATGCAGAATGCATACCAGACTTTAAATATACCTTCCTAAACCCTTACAATATGCTAAAATCTTTTATTAATTCCCAGTTAATACACTGTTACATAGAATTTTTGCACTATGCTGAATACAAGAGTTAATATCCGTAGCGATTAAGTCGCAATTAGATACGAGTTCGAAAACTGAAGATTAACACTGCAAGCTTAACTTGTTAAGCCGATTTATTTTCATCATATAAAATAGCTACATTAAATTTCAGAAATGGAATAAATGCTATTTTCTGAAATTTTGTTATGTTAAAAGTCAAATCTTGTATAGATAGCAAGTAAAAAAGAAATGTTCGTGTATTTTCAAGTCAGAAAATTTTTTTCCCAAAGAAAGCAAAGAGGATTTAATATTCGGAATACACAAGCTTATTAAATTTAACCTACACACTTCGAACATAATGTACTAACGGGGCTTTGCTTTTCTAAAACACTTTCTTATAATGACAAACGGTTTTTTTTTATTAATCCGATTATTTGTGTCAAATTCATTAATATTCCTTTCTTACTTCACAATATTGACAATTTTCTAATGATTTTTCAACAGAGAGTGAGCAAAACTTAGTTTTTATAAAGAGGGAAAGGGGCTTTAATTGTTCATGATAAATATTAACTGCTAGTGTATGTTTGCATTATTTGAAAACTCAATATAGCATATTCATTTTATATCTAGCGTGTAAATTTTAGAAGCTTCGAAAATTTCTCATGATGTATTATTAATTCATTCAATTTTGTCGCAAATAAAGGGAATCAATTTAAAAGAGTACCGTACGGTTGTTTTTCTTAGATGCCTTAAATCTGACGGATATGGCAATATTCTAAAACTTAAATATAATTGCTTAAACCTTGTTTAAGTCTGGGAGACAATTTCCAATACTGTTGGACTTTACAATTTTATTAGTGAGGTAAAACAGAAATGGATACGCACAATGTTACTTAATTCTGTGATAATTTTATTTTTGAAAACATAATTTAGTTCAAATTTTTAAAATTTTATCATTCCTTACAGCCAATTTTGAAAATGTCTGCCACCATTGTTAATGTAAACATGAAATCAATTAGGTTTTTCAGAGAAGCCCTGCAAACACTGATGAATTGAAACAAACCATAACTGGAGAAAGCTCGTCAATAGCACCTACAATGTTGAGCAGAGTGTCAAAAACTTGATTCGACATGTTTATGTTTGCATTCAAAATGGTGGCGGACATTTTCAACATTTGCTTTAAGGAATGATAATGTAAAAAATTTGAATTAAATTATATGTTTTTTAAAAATAAAATTATCAGTGGATTAAGTAACATTATGCGTCTCCATTTCTGCTTTGCCTCACTAATATAGTTGTAAAAGTTCAACAGTTTTGGAAATTGTCTCCCACACTTAAACAAGGCTCAAACAATTAATGTCAGAATAGTTGTCACGTCCGTCACATTTAAAACCCTTAAATCTGAGTACCCCACAGTAAAAACTATCGGGTACTCTTTTTAGTTTATCACCCGGTACTTTAACATTCTGAAATAATCGAAGAGAAAAATGAAACACACATCAACTTTACAAAGTTAGTACCGATGCAAATTCGGGTTATCTGTTTAACTAGCACTAGTGCTTTGGAGCATTTTAATTAATTTTAAATTATTTTTCAACATTTAAAAATTTCCTGCAATGCTACAGAAAATAATACTTATGACTGTTGGTTTATATCAGTAAATCTTCTCTAAATTTAAGTGTGATTCAACATGATAAAACAAAAAAAGATAAACTCATCCCAAAATTTTTTCTTTCTTTTTGGCCATAAAAACACTCGGATCTATGTAGACTGAATTCCACTCCATTGGCTGAAGAAAAGCTTTTGAGATTCTTTTAAGGTATCCATTTGCAGTACAAATAATTTTTCTGTCCTTTTTTCTAAGCTTTTTAAATTATTTTCAATAAATAAAAAAGGAAATGAATGAGTGATTGATTCTTTTTTGGAGTCGAATAGTTTGAAATAACCAATTTCGATTTTTAAACCGTGGATATAAAAAGTGGTCACTATTTCACAACGTCTTCATTCCCTATTTTCCGAAGAAAAATTTACCTTTTCTACTAAGGATTGCATTTTCTCCAATTAAGAATGTTGCTAAAGTATAAATCCAGTAACAGGTGTTTTCCATTCAAATTATGTTGATTGTTTTGGTTTGGAAATAAAATTATAGAAGTTTAAATAACAACAACAACAAAATTCTTCCTTTAATATATGAAATATTCGTTATTTATAATTTGCACAGAAAATAAAATTCTTTAATTAGAATTCCTTGCAAATTCTTTTGGTCATACTTAAATACACAAGTGGACTGTGAAATGTTTGAAAAAAATCAAAAAATTTGCTGAAACAGTGATTGTTAATCCATTAAATAATGCCAAATAGTGGACTAAAATAGAAACAAAAAGGGCCGAAATATTGGTGCACAGTGTAGTTAATGCTAAACAACAGGCTAGCAGAATTAGCTGAATACGCTTAAGAATTTAAAGAAAGAGTTAATAATAGGATGTTAAATATACCGATAAAATTGTGCTAAACAATGTGCTATGTAAAGCATTAAATGCACAAAGCAATTTCATTTTGAAATGCAAAACAACGATAAAACGATGTACCGGAAAATGACAAAGGAGCAGAAAATAATACTAAACACAGTAATTTAGAATTTGAAACAAAAACAAATTGTTATGCTAAATGAGCTCGAAGCAGTGTGTAATAAAATAATTTTGAGCCATGTGATAAAACAATATCACACAATGTATTAAAAAATGCCTAATAAAAGGCTGTAACAGTGCCAGACAATGTAGGACGAAATACCAAACCATAAACTAAAATAACGCTAAAAAATTTGCAAATAATATGGCAAAACACTATAAAAAATGTAATGAGGTAAAGATATCTAAAACATAGTGGTAGAGAAATGAAGTAGTTAAGGCGTTAAATAATAGGGTAAACCCGCTGCATAAAGAACAATACAAAGTACTGAATGTAAAAAAAATCATTATATTATAAAATCTATAAAAATAATGTGATTTAAAATACATTTAGTGTTTCTTAAATAATGTGTGAGTCCGTTCGATGGGTCTATGATCCCTATCCGGAGCTGCTTACACTTTGATGTTCATTTAGTGCTGCTTTTGGCACCATCGTGAGCGATGTTCACCTGGAGTGAAGTACCTTGCCGGTGGTAGTTTGGACTGGCAACCATAAAGAAATGTGCACCGATTGGCGACTTTTTTTTTTTTTTTTTTTTTTTTTTTAGGTATGATAATACGTCAAATATTGCAAACTGGATATTTTAGAATTGTTGAAAGATCCGAAATTTCTTGAATTTTCGCTGATGCGTAATAGTTATTTTTTAATTCTGGCTACTGTGACACGTACACAGATGATTGTAACGAATTCGCTTGCTCAGTTTGTCGTCACTAAGCTGTTAATTTGCGTTTGTGCGCATGCGTTATTGTTATTTTTCATTATTCCGTATTCTAGCTATTCTAATTTGCTTCAACTTGTCTCGCAAAGGGTATAGCGTTAGCATATTTTCGAGAGGGCCCCCTGAAGCGATGGCCGGACCCACTCATGTTTTTTTGGGTCTCGCAAAGGGCCAGGTAAGCTTCCAGGGGGCCCCCCGCTAAAGGCGATGGCCGGACCCACTGATGTTTTTTGGGTCTCTCAAAGGGCCAGCGTTAGCATATTTTCGAGTGGACAGCGATGGCCGGACCCACTGATGTTTTTTTGGGTCTCGCAAAGGGCCAGTGTTAGCATATTTTCCAGGGGGTCCTCTAAAGCGATGGCCGGACCCACTGATGTTTATTGGGGAGTCTCGCAAAAGGTCATCGTTAGCATATTTCCTAGGGACCCCCCTAAAGCGATGTCCGCACACACTGATGTTTTTTTGGGGTCTCGCAAAAAGCCAGTCTTAGCATAACTCCCATGGGACCCTCAAAGCGATGGGCGGACTCACTGATGTTTTTTTTTTGTGCCTCTCAAAGGGCCAGCGTTAGCAAATTTTCTCGGGCGCCCCCTAAAGCGATGCCTGGACCCACTGATTTTTTTGTGGGGTCTCGCAAATGTCCAGCGTTAGCATATTTTCGAGGGAGTCCCCTGAAGCGATGGCCGGACCGACTGATGTTTTTTTTGGGTCTCGCAAATAGCTAGCGTCTGCATATTTTTCAGGGGGTCCCTAAATCTATGACCGGACCCACTGACGTTTTTTTTTGGGGGGAGGGGTCTCGCAAAGGGCCAGCGTTAGCATATTTTCGAGAAGCCCTTCCTCTTTTGTTTTTTAATACTTCGTTATTGTTACTTTAAACAGCTCCATTTTTAAAAATATTTGGTTTTCCTAAATCGCTATTTTGTTTACGTTTCTGCATCTGCGGTGCATCTTGGGAAAATAATCGTAAAAATCAAGTGAATTCCTCTGGCTGAAGCGCTGACTGTCACAGTCTTTTGCGTCACACGCGAGATGCCGAACGAGAAAAACCAAAATAACGGAAATCAGAGATTACGACCGAAGAGAGCAGGGGTTGCAATCCCACGTTCTATAGAAAAGCGCCAACTCGCCAGTTTGTTGACAATCGCCAAACGGTGAGCTAAACCACATATTGGCTTTTTTTTTTCTTGCCGTCAGCCAAGCTCGCCAAGCTCCAGCGGCTATCGCCGTGTTTACATAGGCACCGTCTTGTATTATTTTACCGTTCGATGAAATATTATTACCATATAGCTTTATATAATTTAACCAATGTTATAGGAAGAATCGTAACAATAATAAACCATCTGTTAGCTAATGCAATAAAAACTCAAAGCAATTTGATTCAATAACACAAAACAACGTTACAAAACAATATTAAACAATATACTGTAACACTCATCTAAAAGAATTTGTTGAACAGCATACTAAGCAATTAGCTGAAACAATTCTAAAAATAAATTGAAAATCATTCAGCTATCATAAAATAAACAATAGGCTTAGTAAATGAGCTAAAAAATATGTTGAACAATCGCAAAACATTATTTTAAGAATCCATCAAAAGAATGAGGTATAAATTACTTTAAACAATGGGCAAGACAAAGAAGTTGTAAATATGTTTAAAAAAAACAATTACTAAACAATGTACTGCTAAAATTTCAACAATATGCTGTTGTGCTTTCCATTTTGGTTGGAAAAACGTGACTAAAATTGCATAAAATATTTCTTCATGCACAAACAAGTTCGAGTTCTAAAAGAGATTTTTTTTTTTTTTTTTAAGGAAAGTGTCGATATTTTTTTCTAAGCTAGTCACAAAAATAGTCTACGATAATCTGAACCAACGTAGTCAGTTTTCAAAAAATTAGAAACAACATGGTTCACAATGTTGTTGCTCAGAAACGCATAAAAAATTCATCATCGACCTGTTTCCTAAATGTTCTAATAATTCCCTTGTATTCCTGTAACGACAGTATTTTAGAAACTACAGGTGGCTATCAAAGTAATGAAAACACCTGTGAATAAAAATGACATTCAAGAATGCGCTTCGTAATTATTAAAATACTAGCCATCTGTTTTTTTTTTTTTTCCTATAAAAAGTGGGGCATATCATAGTAATATGAAGAGCTTTAGTGAGGTTGCATAAGGCTTGGATTTTTGCCAAAAACGTAAAAAGTCAGACCTCACAGATTTTCAATGAGGCCAAGTTATAGGAGCCCGACTAGCGGCAGAAAGAGTGACCAAAATATATCCCAGATTTTAGGCGTCTTTAGCGATATGGAATCTTAAGTCATGACAGTGTATACACAACCCTGCGAGATAAGTTCAATAGAACAAAATAGTGGTCAGAAGGAGAAGATAAGTGTAAGAGACCGATGGATATTGAAGCAGATTGTAATATCTTAAAAAAGAAAAAAAAAACCTGCAGTTAAAGTTACCATAGATTTCAATCTGTATCCGGAACAATAATTACAGTTAGTAGGTACCTTCATAAACAGAAAATTTACGGCAGAGCAGAAATTCCTAAGCTATTTGTCACAGATGTTAATACCAAAGTCGTGTAGAGAGGTGCCTTAACCACAAAACGTGGTCGATTGATAAGACAACTGTATGGTCATACAAATCGTCTTGGAATCGACAGTTTTTCCCGCAACAAGACAGGTGAAATTTTGAAGGACATCTGCGAAAGTGCACACACTAGAACCTTATAACACGATAGATACGCACCGTGAATCCGTCTTGTAGCAGTCACTTGGGTTACACAAGCACATGAGCGTCATCCGCAGTGTTAGCTGGCACTACAGAAACATCTGTCTCATTCATTTAACTTGTTGTAAGAGTCTTTTTTAGCATATTGTATGAATAAGATCGTAAATTTTCCTCCGTGTTACACGTCCGTCTTATATGAGCCCATGTTAATGGGGGGGATGAGGGTGGGTTACTGTAATCGAGACTGTCTCTTTCCATTCGCCAAACATGCAGTCGTGTCTTGATTTTCTTCTGTCTTATTTATAACAATCAAAGAAAGGATCACTAGGGAGAAATAAAGTAGTTTTGTTTATGATGCAAACTTTTTTCGAAGGTGGTGGAATTTTCTAGTATGAAAATCCCTCTATTCATGCAGCAAGAATTATCCAATCGTGGTATCGTGAGCACGAGGATGAAGTGAAACATCTGGCTTGGCCGACACAGTCTTCGGACTTCAATATAATTGAACCGTTACTATAAACAGTCAACTCGCGATTTTGTGACATTTGATTTAGCGATCCTTCCGATTTAACAACCCTCTGATAAAGTCCTGGTCGTTTTACCAATACCTTTTATAAACTTTTGATTTAACGACCATTTGATTTAACATCCTACTTGCAGAGGTCACGTGACGGTCGTTAAATCGTGAGTCAACTGTATTTTAAAGCGTTCAATCTGGAATCGATATCCACCACCGCCTTATCTGTCGGAACTTTCACAATATCGCCATGAAGAGTGCTACAATATTTCTCCAAACGCAATTCAGAAGTTGTATGTTTCGTTTTCCAGGCAAATCCAAGCTGCGTTACATGTCAGAGGTAGTCTTATGCTATATTAGTAAAGGATTACTTATAAATTTAGAGTAATTCCATTATTTTGATAATCCTGTAGTCGGTAATGCACGTATACAAAAAATCAAATTATACAAGAACGTCTAAAATCTGGTCAAACATTAGACAAACATTTTGGGTGATGTATCATCAAATTTGGTGCCAAAACTTAAGGTTTTAGAATTATCTTTTTGGTGAGACTTTGATGGAACACTTTACAGAGATATATTCAAATACTAATATTAACCAATAGAAAATCAATAATCAAAAACTATCGAAATAACTAAAAAATTTAAACGTAGAAATGTAAATATTTAACTGTTTTAGGCAGAGTAAATATAGCCTTAATGAAAGCCTAAAAAAGCAAATTGCCCCAGCTATGTCTTAAACAAAGTGCTAAAAATGCTACCAAAATTTTTATAACTCACCAAAGAATTCAAAACGATTTGATATAACAGCTAGGGATGAACGCGAGATGAAAAATAAGCGTCTCGCGTCTCGCAAAACAGCCTAAAAGCTTTGTCTCGTCTCGCAAAAATCCCTATATTGTGATTTTTAAAATGTGTGTCTCGTCTCGCAAAAAAGCTGTCAATCTCTGTCTCGTCTCGCAAAAAAGTCGTCTCGCGTCCACCCTAAAACAGCACTAAAACAATTACAAACAATTCATCGAAAGAAAAGCCAAAAATTGCGCAAAACTCTGTAGAACGATACTGTTTAATGCATGTTTAAACAGAATGTAATGAGGGTCGTAGATATATAATGACGTTGGGAAATAGGACTCACATTTGCCACTCTTTGTTTTAAGGAAATATATATTTTTGCATGAATCAGATAACACAAATACATAAACAACCTCACTTGTTACAATGACATTATCGAATATGACAACTTTTGACACAAAGATGTGTTAGCAATAAGTACTTCAGAATCCTCTACTTGCAATACTTTGATTAAGTGTTCTTCGAGAAAATTTTTCTCATATGAATCAGATGGCTTTTATATTTTTTTTCAAGAACTTATCTTAGTAAACGACAGGTAGTATTTCCTTGTTAAAAATTATATCAACTAAAATGTTCATCTTGGTACGGTGAACTCTTTCCGAGCTTCTAGTAACCCGGTGAAACATTATTTGTGTATTCATTGAACAAAATCATATCTTCTGATTCATAATTATTTATACATATTAATTGTCTACTTCTTTCCAATAATAAGTATTTTCATTCATTGAAGTTTACACTGTGTCATCCGCTGTTATACGTATAGGTACCTAAAAGGGCTATGTAAATATATTATCTACAAGTATATAAAAACCTAACAATATGGGGTAAAATAATAGTCTTAGTCATTCAAGCACACAATGGGTACTACTTGTCACTCACTTAAAATAGTATTAAAACTAGACAAGCAGATTAATAGGCAGTATTATAAGCAAAACATGCGCTATATTAATCAACTCTGAATGATGCAATCCCTTCTTTTATTCTCTTGGTAGCGACTTTTCTGTGATGCTCGATTACCTTTACAAAGAAATGTTTTTCTTGTTGCCCCGACCAATTCGTTAACTTTCTTTTATCTGTGCTGCTATTGCTCTCTCTGCGATATCATTGACCACCTTAAGAGCGTTAACATGGCTTTTTAGAGAATTGCTGAAGTATTCTGTCACGTCGTGGATCCCAAACATTCCAAAGAACATTTTTGTTTCATTCACGAAATGGTTATGTCGTTTCCTCCGAGAATTAGGTTTTTACTATCTAATCGGCTCCTCTTTCTTCGCAGATTTAGTTTCTAAATTTTCATTTACATTTTCTTTATTAGACGAATTTTGTATTCGTCCAAAAAAGCATACCCTAAGATTGTTTATGACACGTACCAAAGGTATCTGTTAGAAACCATAAGAACACTTTTTTTGACATCTGCGTCTAAATAAATGCTAAAAAGCTATAATATATATCCGAATCCATCTTTGGACTTCATCGACTTAAGTTTCCTTGAGCCAAAACTAAACATATATGAGGTTGACAAAATGTACATTTGTGCAACACGTTTCATTATTTTCAATTCTCCTTAAGGAATATTCATCTGTTTAATAAAGAGGGCAATTTTAAGTACATATATTGTCTTTTCCATTCATCTTGCTTGATGTAGAATCCCTGGTATCCTCTGAAATTGAAGTCGTTCCGAGACCAACCTTTCAGGCACAGGATTGAAACTTGTAATAACTCTAGTTTCCTCTAGGAGACGTTCGTCTTTTAGGGCATTTTTTATAGTAAATCATTTTCACTCTTTCTTTTTTTAGGAAATCTTGAACGGGACTTTCTTCATCCAGAATTCTCTTATATGAAGACACACAGATTTTGAAAAAATCGGAAGGTCAGTACCACTTGATGGCATGCCACAACTCTTTAAGGATGCCCAAACACTCCTTTTAAGATTAATTCATGGGTGTGATGACAGCAATCCAATAACAAAAATTAATATTGTTGTAGTCTAAAATTCTTCAATTTTGGTACTGACGTCTCTGATATTAGTTCTGTATTAGTTGCTACAGTATCAAAAGGCATATCAAAGATACTGTCTATATTAAAGCAAAAGACCAATTCTTTGAATATTTAGGGAGCCACGACGTTACAGAATGTTACAGTGATCGTGATTCTCTGAGATCCATGTTAACTCTCTTAAGGTGGTCAGTGATACCACAGAAAGAGGAATTTCACTGATAAAAAAGGTCAATGAATTGTGATTAGGTAAGAACAATAAAACAATTACTTTTTATTCGAGCATCACAATAAAGTCCTCACCTAGTGAACAAAAGAAAGGATTGCATCCTTCAAAGTTGATTAATATTACACATCTTTTGCTTTTTATATTACCTATTAATCTGGTGTCTAGCAATTTAATTTTAGGAACTTGTGACATCGAATTTCTTCAATAAAAGTAATTAACAATAAATCTTATAACATTGGATTTTTTCCCAACTGTTACAAAACTGATTAAATTGTGCAACATCTAAATATTATCCAATCTTCTAAAAATTTGGCATATATATATATATATATATATATATATACATATCTTTTATATCGCTAAGACTCGGGGAGTGAGCAATATCATGTAAAAATCCCATTTTTGGAAAAATGCAACATCCTAGGGTAGCCGAAATGGAAACATCTAAAAAATTGTTAACCTAATAAATGTTCAATCCCTTATCCCATTAACCAAATGCATCCGGTGATTATGCATAATAACTGCATCATACGCATTTACCTGAACATCTGCATGGTGTGTACTAGAAAATTCAAAACAATTCATATCAGAATGCTTAACAGCCGTAAAATTATATGCTACAGCAATGAGAAACACTCTGATTAAAGAATGCTAAACAATGTGATAAAATTTAACCAATCTCTGTGCTAAAATTCTTTCTGACAGTAAGCTAAAACAGAGACAAACAATTTGACAAAAAATGTAAATCAATCTGCGATATCAGTTGTAAACAATGTGCGAAAATAATTCTAAAGAATGAGGTAAAACAGTGATTAAAATGCACTGAAACAATAATAATCATTTTGAAAAGAATATTTTGAAAAAATGCAAAACATTATTGTAAATCAATGCTGATGAACATGATGAAACGTTTTTCTAAAAGGAACGGAATTTTCATTGTATTTAAACACAGCTAACCAATATGTAAAGCTTTATATAATGACTCGGATAGTCGCTTAACCGTTCTGTTTTTCAGGCATCTTGGGTTTTAAAAAAAAAATCGCATTTTTGACGAAGGCTTTTGCATCGAATTTGATCATATAAATTTAAATCCATAATCAAAACTATTATGAGTACTGTACTTAATAATATATGCAATATATTATTAAGTACATATAATAAGTGTAATATATAATAATTATGATGATAACATTTATTATTACTATTAATAACAGTGATAAAAGGGCATTATTACTTAAAATTCATTTTTCCTGAACAATTAACTGAACTGGAAATTGCTCATATCGCT
This sequence comes from Cheiracanthium punctorium, assembly GCA_038373885.1. NCBI lineage: Eukaryota > Metazoa > Arthropoda > Arachnida > Araneae > Cheiracanthiidae > Cheiracanthium > Cheiracanthium punctorium. Next base: position 284,088 of record JAWZYV010015393.1, on the reverse strand, counting down.
ATCCGCTTAACTCTAATTTTTTCTGTATCTTTACAGATATCCTCTAGACATGATAATCGTATTAAATGTGAACCATCTTTGAGTTCGGTCGAATGATCTCTTTATAAGGGCAAGGGGGGGGATAGGTCACCACTTCACAAAATCCGTTCTATGACGGCATATAAATTGTATGGAAAACAAATAAGTGTTCCAGATGGAATAAGTATTCATCTTCCTACAGATTTGTGCGAACATATAGAAGCTGTAGAATATTTTCAACAAAATAGCATGAGAACCGTACTAAAGTTCAATGCAAAACTTACACATTGCCATTGTGTTTGATAGTATGTTTCATACAAAAATGACAACGTTATGCACAGGTTTGGTGAGAAATGACAATACACAATATTTGATACAAAATTTTAGAAAGAAAAAATGTGCGCAAGGCTTTTTCAAGCTATAAAGTCTATAAACAAGCAAATTGCTGTTCTTTGTTTTAAAAAAAATCAGCAAATTTTTCTAATTGTGTCAATACAGTATAGTAATTCTCATCGAGCTGTAAGAAGATAATTTCCTGAGCATCATAAGCAGAGGAAAGTTATTTCACACCTTGTAAAATAAAAATACCAGCACTCACACAGTAATAGCCTAGTTAATTTTAATATATCCTATCTGCATCAATAATTTTTAAGATAATTTATTTATTAGTTAAACGGTTTTTTTACGCCGTATAAAGGGCTAAAGCAACTGCGCAAAATACTGAAATAATCTTCACAGCAATTTATTTGCCGAGTTCATAATGTGGTGTCCAATCTTTTAACACGGACACGTTTAAATTGATACTAATAACAAAAATAATTTTCCATCGAAACATTAAAAGTGACATGCACATTTCAAATAGAGCTTTCATTTTAACAAATGCAACGCTCCTCGCGTAATTTCAGAGCCTTTTGACACCTAATTCGTCATAAACGAAGGTACACACGCTGGCATTTCGCAGAAATATGACGAGACATAAAGGTTAGTGTGCTGGTCACGTGGACACGACTTTCTTTTAAGTTTCCCCCTTTTTTTCCCCTTACATAACTTCTCTTTTCACTTCGAGCACACGCGAGAGAGTAACTGATGATAAAGTGATACCTCACGATTCGAAATGCTTGAATGGAGGCAGTATGAAAGTCAACATTCCAGTTCCGATCGTGAATGTTTTATTTTTGGAATTCTGTTATGAGCTGACATAATTGCCTGGAGTTGAGACGTTTTGAATCCCCTGTACGGTTCCAGCAGACGTTTTCTAGAAAATATGTTCTCTGACGTATCGAGAAGTTCTCGGAATTGCTGTTAAAAATTATGGGAATGTTTTTTCCCCTCCAGGGAAAATAATTAGTTCTTGTGTAAACCTGAAAAAACTAATTAAATTTACTTTTCAGGAAATTTTGCTATGCAGCACTTTCAGAAATTAAAAAAAAGGTGGTTGTAAGCTTGTTTCTTTTCATCTTTGAAGCAATATCATGCTTTAATAAGCATAACATTTTTGAACGAATAGCATTTAATACGAATTTGAAGAATTTTAAAATACTAAGTAATTATGGATGAAAGTTGATAAATAGTTTTGGTTAAAACTTTCTAGAAACCAGTTCATACTATGACGGAGTAGAGCGGCGAAATTAAAATTTTAGCAGAACTTATATTTGTTGGCATAACTGGTATACATTGCGCATGCAATTACCTTGTAACATAGCACTTCAAATGAACAAATAGGATAAATTTCAAAGTAGTGCATTTGAAATAATAAAGGATATTATAATCGTAGCTGGAAGCTGGCAAGTGAAAACATGTGTGACTTCACAAGCAGAGACAAAAGAGATGAGAGACTCAAAAAGAAGTAAGAATAATAATACCCAGAAAACACACACAGGTTCTCGGAACGGCTATTAACGCTCAGAAGACGTTTTCTGAACGTCTTCTGAACGTTAATAGACGTTCTGAGAACCTATGTGTGTTTGCTGAGAAAACTAAGCCGACTTGGCGATAGCGCTAGGAGCAAGAAAGAACGGTCGCCAATAAAATCCCCAGCTTGCAAAAAAAATCAGTTTGCAGTTAGAGATAATACAATAGTAATAAAATTCAAATATGGGCTCACCAACAGGGGATAAGTAAGAAGAGCTTGCAGCTCAAGTAATTTTACGGAAGCACCGTGGGAAAATACAAGAGGGAATCAAGTGACCCATCAAAAAGTCTCCTTAGAAAGAAAACAAATAGCACTTTAACGGTAAAAGTCAAAATAATTTACAAAATGGAATTAAAATGGCGCAGCGGGGAGAAAGGTGGGAATTTAAAATTGGCAAAGAGTAATAAATTTAGAATAGGGAAATTAAAAACAGAACAAATTAAAAATACGTGATGAGCTGCATACGAATCGTTTCAATCTTAATACAAGCTAAAAATTCGTTAATATAATTAAAACTGAAATATTTTTAAAGCAGTTTTTACTCTAGTAAAAACTCTTCCTCAAATTGCGGTCATTTCGCTTTAAAAAAAAAATTAACACTATGATCACATTTATTGATTAATTATCCAGATATGTCAATGAAATGCAATATTCTTTTTAGGGTTATTCGAAAGTGAAACTATCGCATTGTGAGTATCCAAAAATGAATAGTAATTTTATATCAGGGTATTGATTTTTATTTTATTTTTATTTTATTTTATTTATTTTCTATTTATTTATTTTTATTTATTTATTTATTTTATTTTATTTATTTATTTATTTACTAGCCGCCTCCGGCGACCAGTTGGTTCGCCATCTTAATAAATCTTGTTCGGAGAGAATCTTGTTTATCACTGGCTTCCTTGGCCCTGAAATCTCTCAGATTACGAATGGAATTTAAAATTAAGATGGCTACAAACAGGAGCGGCACTAGGATAAGTGGCGGCCCCTGCTAACGTAAAAAAGACGCACCCCCCCTCCCTTTCTTGCTCAACTTAGTTTTTGCGTTCGAAACAAAGCTTCGAAATGAGTCCTCCTCGAAGCCGGGGACCAGATGCAATGCTTATCGTGTTGGGCCGCCCCTGGTTACAAAAATAAGATGGTTAAACGATAAAAACCTACGAAAAGGAACAAATTATTTTACGGAAAAGTTATTGTACGGAAAGCGGGCAAATATCCCCATTCAAATACATTGTACGGATGGAACCGCTCGATGTCACCTAAGTTTCCTCATCCTAGAACCCTTGGTCACGAAGACTTCAATGATCAGCGCATGCCTTGATCCCACTTGGACTTCTGCGACATTGAGTTTAGTTAGGTCAGCATACTATGTGAAACAAGCGGTACATGGAAACATTTTCACAAAACGCATTTAGCCACTTCACCGTTTCTTTTTAAGTCTACATTGTGTCCAAAAATAAGTATATTTTTCATAAGCAATTTTGCAATCTAACTGATCATATCAGTTGATATATCACAGATCAAATCGGCAATCAAAACTGTTACAGTTATTGCATTACTAATTTATGAGGCTATTTAATTGCTGCGAAAATATTGCTTTTTTGCTTAAGGTAACCGTGCTTATTAAAAACTTATATTGGATGAAAATATCGATTTTTCTCAATTTTGCTGAAATACTAAAACTACAACTTTCAGCTTTCCAAAACAGATTAAATTTTATCTCACTTAGAAACGAAATTACAGCTGTTTAAATGTTACTCAAATACCATATTCTCTACACGTGTTTAAAACTTCTTTTTTACTTTTGATCAAAATAAAATTTTGCATTTTTCGGTTGAACGAAAAACAACATAAAATAAAAAATCACCCATGTAATGTCTTGAAATTTTGCATACATGTTTTACAGACATAAAGGGAATAGATTACAGTCATTAATATATATTAAAAATTTTATAATTTATAATGATTTGTATTTTGACTTGTGAAGAATTTTCAGAAATATTTATATATGTTTATGTAAAAGCTTTAGTTTCTCAGATAGTCAGATTATGTTTATGAATATAGTCTAGTCTCTATAAAATTCCATGGTGATCTTCATTTAATTTACAAAATCTTTCTATGTGCATTTGTTTTTAAATTATCATGTTTTGCGGAAGTTATCAGGGGTTTTCCCCATATTTCTCGGGCTAAATATATCTTTCAATGCAAAAAATGTTCTAATTTTTTTGCTTTTCCTAATTTTTAAGTCATGAATAATAATTCTTTTTTTCAAACAGCAAACTAAACTGAAAGAGCGTTTTACAGGAATGAATTTAGAAAAGAAAAGCAAGAATTTGTTAAGTACTTAACATTTTATTTCAGAATTCTGTTTTTGTAGGAAAAATTTTGAAACATAGAGTTAAAAACACAGTCCCGCTCCCTTAAAACGCCGATTCTCTAAAGCCTATTCCGAAACTGGTTTTTTAATCCAATTTGTACAGAACTGCCAGACATTTATTAAAATCTCAGCATACTAAAGAAATTTTAAAAACTGAAAAAAAAGGCAAATCATCATGCATACGTCAAAAAATGAGTGTCCGGCTGGCACGTGGAGAAATCGAGAAGCTTTCTTTTGAAGCAGCAGACCGGGGATCAGTCATCACCCTGTGTGCAATTTTTAAGTGAAACTCTCCATGGGTTTGAAATCTTTAGCACTATTTAAAAAAATTATTATACATAAATATAAAGATACAGAAATTGTTCATTTTTATGCCCTGAACAACCCTTATTATATTTTCATACAAGAGAAGCAAAAAGAATTTTTTTTGTCCTTTATCAGAAAAAAAAAAATTAGAAATCAAAACCAAACCGAATTATTTATAGTGAAGATTATAATTAATTACGGAACATAATTAATTTATAAATATGCATTATTTGATGATAGTCAAATGATATATAGCAAAAACCAAATGTTGCAAGTACAAAAGAGAGCTCAAAAATCCGTACGTGCAACTACCAGGAATCGACAAACATAATTAACTGCAAAAAGCTGAACTGCCGTTTTGAAATACCAGTAATTAAAATAATAGTTTTTCACATGTATAAATGAAAGAGTATGCAGTTCTTCAAAGTTATGAGTCATAGTGGCTAGTAATTTATCAGTTTCGGTATGACGAGTGTTTCAAATTGTTTGATCAGAGGGGCGTTTTTCAAACTATTGATTTAACTATACTTACAATTGCAAAATGTTGCCTAATGCTGCAAATTTCCTTTTTTTCCATACATTTTATAAATGAGTCGCAAGTATAAAAAAGAAAAATAATTTTTTAAATCAAATTTATAGCTAAAATGAAGCTATAAAATTTTAAAAAGATTTACAAAAACCAATCATTTTTAAGCATGATATTTACTGAGTTCCTCCAAAGAAAGTTATTTGTTCTATTTTTAAAAATACAGCCCCTTATAAAACGTATGGTATAAAAAGTAGCTTCATATCATTAAAAAGCGTTTTGTAATTGAAATTATTTTGCTAATGTGTATAGTTTAAAAGATGTCCCTCTGACAAAACGAATTGAATATACCGTGGCTATTAGGGATGGACGCGAGACGAGACAAAACTTTACAGCTTTTATGCGAAACGAGACAAACATTTTTAACATTACGATATAGGGATTTTGCGAGACGAGACAAAGCTTTTAGGCTGTTTTGCGTGACGCGGGACGACAATTTTCTGTCTCGCGTCCATCCCTAGTGGCTATATTATTATTATTATTATTATTATTATTATTATTATTATTGTTTTATAAATAGCAAAAGTTAAAAGATATTGTGCCAATCTACACATATTTGTTTATTACTAAAAACACACGTTTTTAGATATCATAAAAGAAAAATAAATTGGAATTTATAGTTTTATTCCTTTTTCAGCTTTATTTTTTCTGTAACTTACGTCAGATAATTACATAACAGTTAAATTGTCACTCACAACCCCTTCGATCTCAAAGATTTGATATAAATCATGCAGTGGCTCGTAATATTAAAAGTCTCTATTTGAAATTCTAACCACTCATATGTGGAGTTATGTAACTAAGTGTACATTCATATCCATTTTAACGATTTAACATGAAAAAAATGTATTATGTGCAGTAATAAAATTTGGAACAGGAAATTTGCGAAATAACGAAACAAGCTCCAAATTAATTCAAGTATGCTACTTTGAATGCTAACAAATACCAATTGGTGTTTTCTGCATAACAGCAGAATATATTTTTTCTCATTCTTTACAATTTATATTTATGAAGCACTCACTTTTCAAACGGAATTGCCATTTACATTCCATTGCGGAGGCGCAAGCAGATATCTTGTTTCAAATTTATGCCGAAAGCAGAGGACTACGTAGGCATGTACTCATTTTACATCTCATTAAAATTATTTGCTAATACCGTAAGAATAAGCCTGTCATCAAATTCAAATTTTCAAAGTTCAAACAATGTTGCCCTAGCAACAGTCGATGGTTATACAACTCGTTTTATGTAACAACTTAACTGGAATTCAACTATTTTTAGAAACTCTACTAGTAGGCGAATCAAACACGGCAAACTGGAAATATAATACTTTCTGTTATTCGAAAAAGATACGCTGTGTTACAAAATTATAGTTTTCCTGCATTAATGCGTGTTACTGGAAACAGAGTTGTACAGGCATTATTGCAATTGAACTGTATGTGACCCCTTGACCTTGGCAACCGTTTGGCGACAAATCTGGCGACTTGACCAAAAGAAAGTTTTCGAAACTAGTGGATTTTTGGCTGTATCTCAATTCGGAAAGAAGTTACGAGAAAAGTCTAGAAATATGTTGTCACGTCCGGCTTGTAAATCCTAAAGGATATACAAGCTATAAATAAAGAATCATTCGCACTGTCGAGTTAGTGTGAGATATTATGAGCATAGAGAGCACAGCAATACATTGAATCATGAATAGTGTTATTGCTGCGTTAGTTAATGATTTGCCGTTGCCTGTGTTACTGAATTTTGCCTTATTGTGAGGCATTGGTGCTTCTATTCGTCGGATAAAGTGTTACATTTCCTTCTCGAACTTTGGATAGCAGATTACTACCATAACTAAACGTTTTGTAGTAATCTGCTATCAAAACGTTATTCTCTACCTCATTATCTCTCCTAGATAATGAGGTAGAGAATAAATTTTTTACCTACCTCATTATCTCTCCGAGTTTGCCGGGGATAAGAAAAGAATGGGACTGGCACACAACGCAACGAGACTTTAGATTTGGTTTTAACATTTAATTAAACTTAAATTCGATTCATAAAATAAAGCCTCACATCACGTACCAACACCAAACACGAATTTACATAGAATGACGAAATACAAATGTTTCTCCGCTCAATAAGTAACAAAAAAAAAATTAGATTTCCAGCGATGACGTCACAGTTCGAAAAGGTGAAAAGATAAATAAAAGTTTATATACACAGTCTCACGTTCACTTCCGCTCTGGAGGAACATACTCCGGGGGGCCCAAAGCACTAGGCAGAGGGGCCAGTCGGTTCACAGGGCGTCGCTCTACACCATTGGAAGTCTTGAGAGTTGCAACTCGAGCAACCCTATCTTTGCCGGGATGCAAAGCTTGAATTCCGGCAAGAGCACGGGCTCTGGCAGGTTCTTGGATGAGGACTAGTTGACCAGGCTGAAGGTGGTGGATCCCGAATGTCCACTTCTTTCGGATCATCAAGGTATGGAAATACGTAGTGCTCCACTCTTTCCAGAATTTGTTCTTAAGGCTCTGTAAAAGTGTCCACCTGGAAGAGAGACTAGAATTACAGTTAGTAACATAATGTTCTGGAAGTTCCAACAAAGGAACGCCTATGATAAAATGTACCGGTGTTAGAGCCGCCAGATCATTATTATCAGTAGAAAGAGGTATAAGACGGCGCGAATGCAGGCTTCGATTTGTCTCAACACCGTTGCGACTTCTTCAAATGTTAGAATTGCTCCGTTTAACGTTTTTGATTGTTGTCGCTTGACTAACTTAATAAACGATTCCCACAGCCCACCGAAGTTACGGGCATACGGGGGAATAAAATGCCAAACGGTTTGACGAGTGGAACAAAAGTCCTGAATGGGAGCATCTTGAGTAATCTGGAATAAAGTTTTCAAATATAAGGCGGCGCCAATAAAATTCTTCCCATTATCGGAGTAAATCTCACTGGGATTTCCTCTTCTCGCTACGAATCGCCGAAGGCTTAGTAAAAACGCGTTTGTGGATAGGTCAGATACCAATTCGAGGTGCACCGCTTTGGTACACATGCAAATGAATAGGCAGATGTACGATTTGAATTGTGTATACTTTCTTTTGTGCTGACACTTTGTGCTGATTGGACCAGCAAAGTCTACCCCAATCTTTTCGAACGGTCGACATAGAGTGATTCTAGAACTGGGCAAGTTCCCCATGACTTGAGTTAGAGGTTTTGCGGATAACTTAAAACATCGTATACATTGTCTCAATTCCCGTTTCACTGTAGACTTGCCATCGGGAATCCAAAATCTTTGACGAATGAGTGAAAGCACCAGCTCTGGGCCAGCATGTAGACTTGACTCGTGAAAATGCCTAATTATGGATTTTGTAACTGGATGATTTTTCGGGGTGAGCATGGGATGTTTTTTTATGGAATGCTAAAGTGGGATGGTTATCAAGTCGGCCCCCGACCCTCAGGATGCCATTTTGATACAGGAAAGGTTGTAAAGACATAATTTTACTTTTATGGTTTAGAGGTTTTTGTTTTTTCAATGCTTCTATTTCAGATATAAATTCAGTTTGTTGTACTAATTAACGATTTTCTCACTTGAATATTTTAGTTCTATTGCTGATAAATGGCCACGAGTTTTAGTTTGAGAGCGGGTGTTTTTTGCAAATCGAAGAATTTAGGCCATTACCCGGACTAATTTCATATAGGATGAAAATTTCTCTAGCAGGTCGAAATTGGTATCTGTTTGACTTATGATTGAGTAATTTTCCTCAAGGGTCTCCACAGAATCTTGGACGGGTAATGAGAATTTTGAAAGGGGAGGATCTTTGTTTTCACGTAGCCAATCCGGTCCCTGCCACCAAATTTGGTTTAGCTTGAGTTGCTCTGGAAAGAGACCACGCGTAGCCAATTGGCTGGATTTTCTGTGCTTGGTATATGGTGCCAGCTCTGTTTAAACGTTGCCTCTCTAATTCTATGGACGCGATGCTGCACGAATGCATTCCCTTTGGTAGGAGGATTTGAAATCCAACTGAGTGCAATAGACGAGTCCGACCACGAAAATACTTCATCAATTTTAACGATTGATTTCTTTAATGCTTCAAAAAGATTAGCCAGCAGCATTGCTGCTAAAAGTTCGAGACGAGGCAATTTAACTACTTTAAGAGGAGCCACTCTTGGCTTTGCAGCCAATAATGTGACGCTAATGATATCAGAAAATGCCCGAACATATACCACCGCAGCGTAAGATTAGGCGACGCATCGCAAAACCCGTGAATTTCGATTCTGTAAGCCTCGCTGAGTTGAATGTATCTGGGGACTGACATTTCCAGCAAATAATTTCTTTCGGCGTTGAATCTGTTCCAGATATTAAGGATATCGAGAGGGAGTGGATCATCTCATTTTAAATTTGCTCTCCACAAGTCTTGAAGAAGAATTTTAAGTAGAATTGTAGATGGAGATATAAGACCTAGAGGATCAAAAGTACGTGCAATAACGGACAACAATTGACGTTTCGTTGTTATTTCATTTTCATTTTTTGTTTTCACTATTAACGAATCACTTTCTACATTCCAGTGAATACCCAAAATATTTTTTTCCTGAGTCTCCGGAAAGCATTTGGGTAGTGAAATCGCTCTTAACCCTTTGAGGCGCAACCCTTTCCCAATACTGAAAAACGGGCAGCCGTTGCCATCGCTCGACTTAACTACCAGCAAGATGGCGGACGATCGAAACGTTCATCGCGTGCCACAGATCTAGGGACCTTTTTTGACGACAGCTGGCTGTGCTCGCGCACAGCCAGCTGCCTCAAAAAAAGTCTCTAGATCTTTGGCACGCGATGAACGCGTTTCGATCGTCCGCCATCTTGCTGGTAGTTAAGTCGAGCGATGGCAACGGCTGCTCTTTTTTCAACATTGGGCAATCTTTCCAGCTGTTCTCGCGTTCCTCCATTTTTCAGCAGATGCCAGTTCTGTTAAAAATAATCGTGACAAATTTTTTTACGGGAAATGAACGTGCTAAAAAGTAAAGGATTCTCGTGGAGCTATGTCACCCGCAACTATTTTTATAGAAATCAAATCCATTCTTCGTGACAGGCAACAGTCAAAACGTCAGAGTTTGGTGATCCCAGAGTGGGATCACTGCGCCTTAAAGGGTTAAGTGTGTCGGGAAGGTGGGCTGGTATGTGTGTTGCTGGAAACAGAGTTGTACAAGTATTATTGCAATTGAACTGTATGTGACCCTTTGACCTTGGCAACCGTTTGGCGGCAAATCTGGCGACTTTGTTGACCAAAAGAAAGTTTTCGAAACTAGTGGATTTTTGTCTGTATCTCAATTCGGAAAGAAGTTACGAGAAAAGTCTAGAAATATGTTGTCACGTCCGGCTTGTAAATCTTAAAGGATATACAAACTATAAATAAAGAATCATTCGCACTGTCGAGTTAGTGTGAGATATTATGAGCATAGAGAGCACAGCAATACATTGAATCATGAATAGTGTTATTGCTGCGTTAGTTAATGATTTGCCGTTGCCTGTGTTACTGAATTTTGCCTTATTGTGAGGCATTGGTGCTTCGATTCATCGGATAAAGTGTTATATTTGCTTCTCGAACTTTGGATAGCAGATTACTACCATAACTAAACGTTTTAAACGAATAAGATTTTAAGAATGAATATTCTGTTTTAATTGACTCTAGAGAATAAATTTTTTACCTACCTCATTATCTCTCCGAGTTCGCCGGGCATAAGAAAAGAATGGGACTGGCACACAACGAGACAACGCAACGAGACTTTAGATTTGGTTTTAACATTTAATTAAACTTAAATTCGATTCATAAAATAAAGCCTCATATCACGTACCAACACCAAACACGAATTTACATAGAATGACGAAATACAGATGTTTCTCCGCTCAATAAGTAACAAAAAGAAATAGATTTCCGGCTATGACGCCACAGTTCGAAAAGGTGAAAAGAAAAAGAAAAGTTTATATATACAGTCTCACGTTCTCTTCCGCTCTGGAGGAACAAACTTGTTAGACTACGCAAACATATACCTACTGTGAATATTTTGTAACAATATCTACAGGGTGATTCAGAACTATCGTAAAAAAGTATGTAAGGGATGGTAAAGGGAAACAAGACGGTTTAGAATAACATAGCAACGTGAGGTCTGGACGTCTTCTTCATGTCCTACTGATAATCACTCTAGAGTGATATTGAACTTGCTTACCATGGTTCGTCAGAAACTGATGGATCGTTTTCAGAAAGCATTTGACTAGTATTTATTATCAACAAGAGTGATTATAAAAATGATTATCAGCAGACAAATAGGAACAACGTTCCCGACCACACATTGCTATGTAATTCTGGACAGTATTGGTTCTCTCTACCAAACCTTACATATTTTTTTCAAGAGTTCTGAATCACCCTACATATTTAATATATTTTACTCTGATAACTTCAATTATTTTGTGTTGCTTACTTCATTTAAATTTAAGGCAGAGTAGAGCATATACTTGGCACATACAGCTTCAACTATTTTAAGAACTATTTACGAAAACCTGCAAAATATTTGCTGTAAAAATTTTACTCACATACATGAAATTTCCTGTAAAGTAATTTGCTTTCTCTATAAAATTCGCATGCGCAACATAACTTTTTGAACTTAATAGTAATTAATGAACCCTTCTAGCAAAATTAATTATTTATTTCGAGATAAAAGATGAAAAAATTACCACGAAACTCAGAATAAGTTATTTATTTTTCAACTCGTCCATCTGTCCTTGTTTGTATAAGGTTGTAACGAAAGTTTGCCGCCACCGCAAACATCGTCAGCACACAGTTCGCGTTGGCGTATTTGCTCATATTTTGTCAAACGATTTTCGGCATTTCACAGAAAGAGACTTGCTTTATAATACTGTGTTGTGAAATCTGTAAAAAGAAAAAAAATAGTTATCATTAAGTACAAGGTGCCTCAAATGAAGCTATCACTCTAGCGAATTAGAACCATCATTTACTTCCCGTTCTGTTGCAAAAAGTCAGCTACAAAATATCAACAAATTATGTGTACAGCTTTAGGTACTATAGTTGTATCATATGACACTGTGCAGGTTTGGTACCAAAAGTTCATAAACAAGGACTATGACATTCAAGAAGCAGAGAGCTCTGGCTGGGGTCCGTGCACTTCGTGTAGAAACAATTTTAACACGAAGGGCACGGATGTTGATGAGGCCAGCCTGCGAGAACTTGTGGATAAAGATCAGTAATTAAACACTCGACAGTTATCTAAAGATTGAGAAGCTAGTTTTTCAAGTAGATTTGGCAGAAAACTTTCGTTACAACCTGATAAATATGCAAAATATGCACCAAATACTTCGACACACACACACACACACACATATATATATATAGATAGCCGTAAATATGACCAGTATATTTACGGCTATATGTGTTACAGTTACATATAAAGAGCAGTTAAATGAAAACGGCACCAATGGAAAAACTTAAATAAACTAGTCATTATTTCAAAGTAATTGACGTAACTGTTAACACATTCATCTCCCTGTGAAACAAGACAGTTAGTGCTTTCATGGAAAAATATTTGGATCTGCCTACGGAGCCGTAATTGTACCCAGAAGTGCATCTATTCATTCGAAGGAAATCGACGCCCATATATGTTCAGGGCTCCAAAAATATGCAAGTCGCATGGATAAAGATCTGGAGGGTATGGTGAATGTGCAAGGGCTTCCCAGCGAAATTTCTGTGGCGTAGTCAAAACAAACTTGGCAACAGAGAGAGATTTTCGTGCAATAGAATGGCGTGACTACACTAATGAATCTCGGCGAGTTTTCATGTGCAGAGAACAAAGAATTCTGTATCATTTGCGCAACGCAATGGAAATTGTCCAATTTGATGGCAGAGGGAATCCTTGTCGAGGGCTGAGTTGTGTTTGGCAGTCGTTGATGATCGGAGAATTTTTGCTGTATGAACTGACCAAGCGTAGTCTCCAGGTCTCAGCCCTATAGAACAGCTTTGGATGATATAAAAAGCCATTGCTCTGCATTCAAGCCCCTTTTAGGACCCAACAAGTGCTAAAAATCTCGGTTTTGGTAAAATGAGATTATTGAAAAGAATTCGAATACATTACAATCCACAACAGTTTAGGAATATTAATCCATTTTCCAAGAGCAATGCAATGAGTATATAAACGTTTATAACAGCTTACTCTTCATTAAAAGTACACAAATAACATCTAAAGTTCTTTCCCAGGGTTTTTCAAAATTACATTTATAGTGATATGCAGCTTTCTTCAGATTATCCCCAAAATCTATCAATGTTTCGGGACTCTCTTTTGGCTGGAAAAATTGCGTTGGAAAGCGTTTTGAAATAATCGAAGCTTTTACTATTAACTATCGCTTTTTTTTAAATTTAGTCTGGGATAGATCCCATGATAAATTTCATATGAGGATTTTATTCCCATACAGTATTCCACGTGGAAGGCTAATAATACAAATAATAATTTTTAAAAATCACAGTTTAATTAACTGCCCTTCTTATGGCAGGAAATTTAAATATCTTCCCTTAGCTAAAAAAAGAAATCCCAAATATATAGCAATTTGCAATTAAAGTACAGAGTTTTTATTGACGCATGCCCACATGTAAGTCTAGAAAAAAATAATGAATTCGTTTTCTATCGTCATTTGATTCTTAATAACTAAGTAGCACGTAATCTACAGAATATGAAAAACAAAATAATAGGATTCAACTATAAGCTCAAAGATTTGTAGTTAGCAAAAATATAAACAAAAATTACATTTTTCTCAGCCTTCATCCCTAATGACAACAAAAGAATAAATGTGGGATACGAAAAAGAAATTTTAATAGCTTTAGCCTATATCGCTGGGGAGTAAAATCTCATTTATGCCGAGTGAAATCTGAAACTCCTGGAGAAATTTCTTTCTTAGTAGTTTGTTTATTTTTCCTTCTTTCCATCTCATCTTGATTAAATATGATTCGCGTGTTTTCCTATATATTCTATTTGTTTTAATACGGAATAAATAAGCTATTTTACAAATCTTAACATGAAGATATTGTTTTAAAACATAATTTTACAGCAGCATAAATATAATTGTATAAACAGGGCTTGATTCCTCTTTTATTTCTGCTGTACATTCATGGATAAATTAAGATATCTGAAGCCGTTGTATAAACACAACGTTTAGTACACATATGGGCAACCTCCGGCCCGCGGGCTGGGTGTGGCCCGCCATGGCTTTTGATCCCGCCAGTGGAACATATCAAAACCCCTCTTAAAACTTATATGAACTATTCATATCACAACGAGGATTTCAAGTTCAAGAATCAATACAATTGCTTACCTTTCTAATGGTAATCCTTGCCGTGATTCGCAAACTTCGGGATACCAGATGAAACTGCTGTCACTATAAGCTAAATGATCACAACGTAGATAATTTCATAAATAATCAGGCCTAGGTTCACATATAACACTATTTAATTATTTACAACACTGATGACAACACTTTAACTAATTAACACTCAGAAAACAATCATAATATACATAATTCCCGAATAGCGGGTTTTTTGTTCTTAGTTCCTCGCTCACTTGCTCTGTTTCCTCAAAATCATCATTTTAGGAGGTGAGTAGTCAAGAACTTCAACAGGAATCAGTACAGGTCCTAGGAAAGCTCCAAACTCTGTATTAACTTTCACGACTCGAATTTTACCATCGTTTCCGGGAAATAATTCCAAAACTTTAGCCAAAGACCAACTAGCTCTTTTTATCTTGTTATCACCTACTGGAACGATATCACCTTCCTTGACTTCATGTTCTTTCTTTTTCTTTGAAAATTCTCTTAGTTGAGCCAAATATTCGAGTCTAAATCGCTTTCTTAAGTCTTGACGGATCTTCTGCCTGTGTATGCAAATATTTTATTCATTTTCTTTCCGTCTATCAAATCGAGATCAGGACACCTATTTCTTTTAGCACTTGCAAAAACACAGCTGGTGTAAATGCTATTAGATCTTCATTATCTTCAGATAGGTAAGTTAAAGGTCTGAAATTAATAATGCTTTCAACATCACAAAGTACGGTGTCTAATTCCACGTACTGCAGGGAAGCTCTTCCGAGAAAATTTTCCTAGGTATAGACTTAAGTATTCCAATAAGACGTTCCCAAAACCAGCCCCACCATGGTGTGGAAGGGGGTTTGAACTTCCATTGCATCTTCTTCATTGATGCATAATCTTGTAATCTCTCCCAATTTATTGATTTTAATTCATTAGAGGCCCCAACTAAATTTGCCCTATTCAGGGAATAAATGATAGATGGCTGTCCTCTTCGGGCAATAAACCTTCTCAGTGCAAGGAGAAAGATGTCAGTTGACAGAGAAGTTACCAATTCTACATGAACTGCGCGAAATACAGCACATGTGAACAACATGACACAGCTCTTTGTTCCATCTTTTAGATATAAGGGCCCACACAGATCGACTCCAATAACTTCAAATACCAGGGCATCTCTTACACGATCTTCGGGTAGAGGTGCAACAAGGACTTTTATAGTCTGATTTGTAAATCTCTGACATCTAGTACATTCTCTTAAAAGCTGACGTATTGTTTTCCTGCTCTTTATGATCCAATAATTTTCACGTAAAGAAGAGATCATAATTTGAAGAACAACATGAAAAAATTCCCAGTGTGGTTAACCATAATAAGTTTCGTGACAATATGTTGTTTATATGAAAGAACTATGGAATAGCGCAAAGCTTCTGAATCCTTTCTCATAATAATTTTAGTCTTCATTCTAATCAAACCGTCTGAATCAATTAAAGTTTGCATTCTTTATCCCTCTCTCTCCATTCTTTCCAAATCTCTGTCGTTGAGTTTCTTTCGATATTATATTTTCTGCCTTTTCTATTTCTTTTATATTGAAGTTTCCCGCAGTTCTTTCAGCTATTCGTTTTGATATTTTCACAAAGGTAAAGAACCCAACTCTTACTATCTTATTGTGTGACGAAATCCTGGAAATAAAATCAAATTTATCAGACTCAGTACTGCAGCTTGACACAGCAGTTTTTCGTTTTTCTGAGTTCACAGCATAAAGGCAAGGAGAAGCCTCTATCTTTAGCCACTCATATTCCTCATTACGTAAAAATTCTGGATCACCCAGTCATCGAGCAATGACTAGATCATCTGGATAGCACCCTCTTGAATATCAGCAGGGTTAATCTTCCAAGAAGCATAGTTCCAGTTATCAGGGTCACTCAAAGATCTTATCTAGTTGATTCGGTTCATCACAAAAGTATCCCAGAGTTCTTGGTTTTTTATCCAATACATTGCATTCATAAAGTCCGATCGATAGTAAGTAGTTATGTGTTCTAAATGAAGATCTTGTTTCACAGAACTGTCCATTCTTGCTCCTATAAAGGAGGTTAAAAGTTCTAGTCTAGGAATCGATACCTTTTTAATAGGGGCAACTCGTGATCGGGCCACCACAAGCCGACAGGAAACATCATTTTCGCTCTTGCTTCGAAGGTAGACACAAGCAGCGTATACAACTTGTGATGCATCACAAAAGACGTTAAATGATTGTTGAGGAGTATACTGAGGAGAGGAATTAGGCAACAAGGTATGGACACCGAGTTCAAAACTTTAAAAGTATTCCTTCATCTTAAAAACCGCTTTGCAATGTCCTCTGTAAGTTCAGCGTCCCACGACAGTTTGGCACGCCAACAGTCTTATAGTAAAATCTTTGGTGTTAGCATTACAGGTGTCAAAAACCCGACAGGCTAAAATGTCTTATTCGCTGCGGATAAAATCGAGCGCTTGATCAGAGGTTCACCCCTTAGAAAATTGGCATTCTTCAGATCACAACTGTGTTCATCTTTTGTGACATTCCAATTCATTCCAGGAGTGAAACAATTTCTTCTGAATCTATTTTTTGATTCGAAGGATCTGAGAAATCGGCCGGTTTAATTTTCTCTTCTCAAAAATCTTCGCGTGTGTTATATTTCCAACCTCGGAGATCAAATTTGCCAGCAGCTAAAAGTTCCCTTGATTTTTCTATGAAAATCCTCCAACTCTTTTAAAGAATCTAAACTGGTTACTCAATTGTCTACATAGAATGATTCTCTGAACTTAGTAGCCGCACCTTGCAGATGGTCAGGTGGACTTTCAAGAAGGTTCTCTAAAGTGGCCGCTAGTAAAAAGGACTGCTGTTCAGACCAAACACGACGCGTTTATGCCTGAATATCTTCAAATTATAGGGATTTCCTTCCTCTCACCATAAAAATTGAAGGAAGTTTTGATCTTTGGGAGTTAAACTAATCTGCAAGAATGCTCTTCGTATATCTGAAGTAACACCATATTTCTTGAGTCTGAAACGATTTAATATTCTAAGTATGAGTTCTATCAAATTTGGACTCTAATATACTCAGTCGTTCAGGGAAACGCCCCCCTTATCTTTGCCGATGCGTCAAAAACTGGACGTATCTTAGTAGTATAATTCATCTTCACAACAGCTCGATGGGATAAATAATGGCAATCATGGTCCCCTTCATTGCTGCAAATAGCTGCTTTTCCGCAACTTTCTCACGGTTGATTTTAATTGTTCGAAAGCTATTGATTTGTTGCCCGGTAAAGTTTCGTGGTCTCGTATCCATAGAAGAGAAATTTAGTATCTGCCTTCCTCATCCCTCTTTAACGTGTTGCGAAAATGCTCCCTAGATGCTTCTTCTAATTCTTTCTTACTCTGATTTTCAGCCAGATCTTAATTCCCAGTACATCTAAATTCCACAGATTTGAAATCTGAGGTTCACTCACATGAAGTGAAAGTGCTACTAATGAAAAGCCCGACTTAGAATTTTTAAAGTTTCCCATGACAGTCCAGCCTAAAACAGTATTTACCGCGACTAAACCACTAGGAAGATGTTTTACGTCTTCAGTCATAATTTTCCCTACGACTTCTGCTCCTAGTAATACTTGTATTTCATTTAAATCATTCTCATGCAAGCATCCTTACCTAACATTGAAATATCACTCACAAAATTTCGTCTGCCGTTCAACTCCTTAATACATTGCATATCTTTTACCTTTAGGATGACTGCACACATTTTCTTCTCATCCATTAATTCTACCGCGCAGTTGTGTTTTCTAAGTTACTCAAATTTACAGAATCTACATGATCTACTATTGATTCGACACCACTGCACTAACTGCTTTGTTGCCCAAACATTTTAATCCTAATTTTTCTGCAGCGAATTTTGAAATGTAATTTCTTTGTGAACCGGAATCTATAATTACACGGATTAAATATTCAACATTTTCATTTTTAACTCGAATAATCAAAGTCTGCAAATATACTTCATTAGTGGACGCCTGGTTCGTTAACACAGTCCCTGATCCGTCTACAGAAATATTGTCCTTATTACCATTCCTGATATCTTTATATTTGAATCGACAAAGAATAAATGCGTGCTTTCCCCGACAATGGGAAGAAGTTATCTTGGTGCTGCAGAATCGCGAAATGTATCTTTTTAAACACCTGAAACAAATTCCCTTTTTCATTAAAATAGTTTTTCTTTCTTCGATCGGTAAGTTTACAGAATAATCACACCTCGCGCTGCAGTGATCGTCTGTACTGTCACAGAAAATGCAACTTAATTTCTTTCTATCAACATCCGCTGTCAAGATTTTGGAAGCCGTAGCTATATGTTTATTTCCGCTCTTAAGCGGGAGCCCGCGAAAATGCTTTCGCGTGTTTTCAAAGTGAGAAGGGGCATAAATCGAGCCTGAATTGCAGCTGTCTCACCTGAATGTCTGCGATTGACTGGCCGTACGTTCATGAGATTCCAAAGCCTTCGAAAGGAAATTC
This sequence comes from Cheiracanthium punctorium, assembly GCA_038373885.1. Classification (NCBI taxonomy): domain Eukaryota; kingdom Metazoa; phylum Arthropoda; class Arachnida; order Araneae; family Cheiracanthiidae; genus Cheiracanthium; species Cheiracanthium punctorium. The sequence continues at coordinate 265,030 of JAWZYV010015393.1, read as the reverse complement.
ATGAATGCCTTGATATCGGAATAAGAATTTTCAGTTTCAAATTTTTTGTATTCTAAAGCTAAATCGGTGGGTATATTCGTCAACATCACAGAGCATAAAACAGCATAATTTTCGGGAGTTACTCCTAAAGCATCTAAACTTCGCATACGTGTATTACAGGTATCGTAAAATTTTCTAAACTCACAAACATCACTTGAGCTCTTAAGGGAGCCCATATTTATAATGCCATTTATATGGCTATGAATTAATACATCCTTTTTAGCAAATCTTTCTTTCAACAGTTTAATAGCAAAATCACAGTTTTCAGCCGAAACAGAAAATCCCTCAACAGTCATACTTAAGGCAGATCCGCCTAAATATGCTTTAAGGTAATTAAATTTATCTATTATACCTAAAGAATCATTGTCATGAATTGCCGTTCCAAAATGTTAGCCGTTGATTTATATCATCGTAAAATTTGGATATGCTGAGTTTCGGAAGTTTAATACGCACTTTTCAACTTGTGTGTTCGTTTTCACACTATTCGAATTCATCTCTGTGTGTGACACAGTTGAATCTATACTAGCGCTAGTGTTCTGGGATTTAGGCCTACCACTTTCACGTATTTTCTTATTCGCACGGAATTCCAAATTTCTACTTTTTCATTACATTCTTCTGCTTTCTCAAATTCCGACTGACACTCATCGTCGGTAAATAACTGTTCTTATTGTTCGTCAATTAGTTTTAGTTCATTAAATTTAAAGGTTGTAGTTTCCAATTGATCTTCTAGAACACGGATCTCTAATTCTTCTTCAGAAAGTTGGTTTTCTAATTTTGTAAGTGCATTTGTAACCGCTGTTCTTAATATGCCTCTTCTCTTTAACAAGCTTAAGGTTCCTTTCTCGGTCATTTCCGATAGGTTATAAGTATTACCAATTCGAAATTATTAGTTCACAATTCTTGATTTCGGAATAGCTTATAGTTTAATCAAGCAGTCTCGTCCCATCCAGTGATGCCAGAAAATATCACAACGAGGATTTCAAATTCAAGAACCAATACAATTGCTTATCTTTCTAAAGGTAATTCTTGATGTGATTCGCAAACTTCGAGATTCGAGATGAAACTGTTGTCACTATAAGCTAAATGATCACTACGTAGATAATTTCATAAATAAGCAGGTCTAGGTTCTCGTATAACATTATTTAATTATTTACAATACTGATAACGACACTCAAGCTAATTAACACTCGGAAAACAACCATAATATTCATAATTCCTGAATAGCGGTTTTTTGTTCCTAGTTTCTCGCTCGCTAGCGTTCCAATTCCCTCTTCCGTTCTTGTTTACAGTCTCAGTTTCGGTTAGGGGCGCTGTGAACACTGGCAGGATTGTTGCCATTCGCGACACCTCAAATTCCCATCTAAAACCCAATTATACGGTAAGCAACTTCGCTAACATCCTAAAGTTTGGCCCGGAACTTTTAGAAGGTTGCCTATACCTGGTTAAGTATTATAGTAACATATTAAACTTTCATATTTCCAGAGGAGTGGCTACAGTCATTTGCGCCTACCAATAATAGAAGTGCCCCTGCGCTCTAAAGGAAGCTGGCATACGTAAAATCTGCCATGTGTCCAATGTTCTTCGTGTTCAAATGATATATCTGCAGACGGATGCTAATCCACCACTTGTAATTGGTTCAGAAATAGAAGACCACTGTTAAAAAGCAACATTACCCTCTATACTGGGTGCCCTCATAATGGAATTACCAACATTCAGGCCATCGAAAAAATTACTGTACGCATCGTCGTTTACAAGGTTCAAGTTGTTCAAACTGCATTCTTTTTTGGACACTGATATGTCTATCTTTCATACAGTAACCATTCTTGTGTCTTTCACAGCGTAAATTACCACTTTCCTCTGAAAGCTTTAATGAGAATGTTGAAAATAGTCGAGCGCATCAATCATCATATACTTATCGACATCATTTGTTTCCATGTTCAGACACGTTCGAACAAGGCAAGAATTTTCTTGTTCAGACAAACAGGGAGGATTTCTATCTTTAATCAGTATTCGAATTTTACCATCACCATAGCCACAATCAAAAAATAAATCTAAGTTTTTGAAGAAAAATGTTTTAGATTTTTTTCCATCTAGAATTCTTTTTAAGAATAGAGCCTAGCGCCTTTTGGCTGAGAGCGATCGTGTGCCACACGGCCTTGCATTTATAAAAGTCGCAGGCCTGTTAGGTTGTTGAAAAACACTTTTGAATTTTTTATCTCATTATATGGTGGATGCAATTCTCAGACTACGTGTGATAAATGAGAAACTGTGCTTAACTTTGTCAGACAAAATATCAAGTACCTAATTACAGTGAAATCCCTCTATAACGATATTTTGGGGGTCAAAATAATATATCGTTGTAAAGAGAATTATCGTTATAGAGAGAATCGATATTGGAACGAAAAGATTTTTGATTTTTGTTCTTCATATATCCCATACCCTGCGGTGTCACCAGAAAGTGTTCTGTTTTCATTCAGCACACCCTCGCAAGTAATATATAATAAATAAAAGGAGAAAAACATGTTTATAGTTTTCAGTAATTTTCACAACACTCACAAATTTTAGTTAAATACCTTTGCCGCCTCGCCAGGGATTCTAGCGGAGATATAGCTTATAAATATTTATAGCATATTTGAATAACAAATATATAATGTCTAAATAAATAATACCCGAATGCCGCAAAGCGTTTTTTAAAATGTATTAGATATTAATTGAAAATACATACCCATTAATTTATCCTTATTTATTTTGCTTCATGCCTTTATCAAAATCTTTTATGATATTGAATTTCACATCGATAGATATTTGTTTTCTTTTAGCCATTTGCTTTCGATTTTCACTAAACAAACTTCAAAGTAAACAAAACTCATAAATAATTTAAAATATCCTCGTGTAATAATCGACCTCAATAGGATTTATCGGAGGTTAAAATTCTTACTCAAGTTCTGACAAAAGAACGTATCGTTTTCTATATCAGTTCCGGTGAAAGGAATCCTTGACCATTTTTTAAAGAAGGGGATATGAATCAAAGATGTGTCATCCAGGAAATGCCAACTGCCCTTCCACCTTACGAGAAATGCTCTTTCTCGCTACCATAGTGTTACATCAGTAAAACGAAACTTAGAATACGTTCTTTGGCAGAGGCGTGGTCCAGCCCGTTCCAACCACATTTTACCTCGACTTTTTTTGTGTAGCTTTCAATGTCTGTGCATGAGTTGGGCTTCTGATGCATCGTTGAAAAAAAAATATATCGTAGTAGAGAGAATTATTGTGATGTAAGGGATAATTATTACCATCGTTGTAGAGAGAATTATCGTTTTAAAGGATATCGTAATACAGAGAACTGTTTTACATTAATCTAAAGGGAATTCAGCCAGGACTATGAAAAAATATCGTAATAGAGAGAATTATCATTGTAGCAAGATTCTACTGTATTGCAAAACATAAAATTTCGCTGCTGTCCCATTCAGTCTGCGTCCCGCTCAACCCCGGTCTTCGCTAATGCTTTTTGGGACACTATGTAGGTAGGAAAGCCTAAAAATGGGACTTTTAGAGAAGCGGCTCAGAGATTTGGTGTTTTGGATAAAACTAGTTGATCATTGCACTGGTATAATGTATACATTATTGATTTTCTGCTGTTTGTTTAGCGCATTACGTAGTTTTCTTGTAGGTAAATCGAATATATTAACCATATGTTAACGGAAAGTCATATTTTTAAGAAATTTCATCACACAAATTGCTTACCTTTGTAAATCTTATGGCTATACCATAAGTACATGATTTCGCATTTCACGGATCAATCATAATAAGGTGTAGGGAAGTTTTATTTTTCATTTTATGAAAGTTTAATATAATATTTTAGCTTTTACGCTTCGTATGATATGAATTTAAAACATTTGACACCTAAAAAGTATCAAATTTTTCTAAGCAATTTTGCTTTTCGGCACTTTTCTGAAGCAAATTCAAACGCTATTGACAAACACATCAAACAAATTTCTAAAACGAAATTATTTTCTCTCAAGAATCTAGAGAAAAACATTTTATAAACCAAGTATTAAGGTGAATGAACTCTAATACCCAGTTTATGCCCTGGAATTATTTGATATTTCGTTGAGAAAATACTGCGTTTTTTCCTCTCACACAAAAGAAAAAGAAAGAAACTTTGATTTGTGTACAAAATAAATTCTCAAATCTCTTCTTGTTTGTTTTTCCTTCAAAAATAAGAAACATTGCAATTTGTTCGTCTGACTTCAAAGAATTAGGAAATAACAAGTAGAAATAATATTTGTAGTATGTATTAACATACTACAAATATTATTTGTTGTTTGGTAATACTTACTACAAATGTGAGATATATATGGGGGATAAGATATATATTCTAAAAAAATAATAATAAATAAATGCAAAAAGGAACTTTTTTAATAAAATACTTCTTTGAAATATCCTTAAATCTTTAATTAAAATGCGTAATAAAATTATTACAGAAAATGCCTTTAGTAGGGTGACGTCAAAAAACGACTTTTTTTAATCTCGTAAGAAAAAAATGTTAGTTTCTGATGTTTTAAGAACCTCCAAAGGATAGCTCAAAAAAAAAAAAAAATTCAGAGGTCCATCAAAAAAATTTTTTAATTCAAAGATCATCAAAAATAGATTTTTTTTCTTTTTAATTTTTTTTTCTCGTTACGGTATAATTTTATAGACCAAGAAACAATGAGTTGCTGAAAGTTTCAGTTCAAAATTTAAATTTTGAAAGGTCGCTCACAATTTTTTTTTATTTATTAGTGCATTACTTAAGATTTTTTTCGAGCAACCTTTTAATATTCAAATTAAAATTCCATACATTTTTTTTCTTTTATTTAGTACAATAATCGATAAAAATACACTACGAGATGAACTAAAAATCAATAAAACCTGTTAAAATTTAAAATTTTGTTTCAGAATTAATAACAAAGCTTATTGAAATATTGTTAAAATGTTGCAGTTGATTAAATAAAATTATTAAATTAAAAATAAATTATGATTTCTATATTGTGCTTGATTTTTAGTTCATCTCGTGGTGTATTTTTATCGATTTGTACTAAATAAAAGAAAAAAAATGTATGGAATTTTAATTTGAATATTAAAAGATTTGTTTGGTCTATAAAGTTATACCGTAACGAGAAAAAATTCGATTTTTGATGATTTTTGAATTAAAAAAATTTGGAGCAACCTCTTAGATTTTTTTTTTTGAGCAGTCCTTTTTAGGGGGCTCTTAAAACATAAAAAAACTATCATTTTTTTACACGAGACTAAAAAAAAAGTCGGTTTTTTGCGTAACCCTAGTGTTTATGCAGAGATTCTTTAAATATGAAGCTGCAGATAAAAAAAACACCCACTTGTTCTGTATTTTGCCGTTATTCATAGTAAAGCAAAGTTATTCATACCATTCGTTTTCAAATAATGTATACTTTAATTTTCTAGCAATTTAATTTGCATAAGGGGCCGTCTTCACATTTAATTCTGCATCAACTTCGCTCTTTCAATGGCAACATACTATTTTGACTTTATTAAACGAAAGAAAACCTTCAAATTACCCCAAATATAACTTTTCACCAATTTTTTAATTATAATTTCCGGAGATATTGCGAATTCTTTTTGTGCGATTTTAAGGGGTCTCCAACAAATTAAATTGAAAGCCGCAGTAGCCGCTGATATGTAGATAGGTTCTCAACTTTACGACTTCATTAATGTTGGTCGCGATAGTTAAAAAAAAATAAATAACATTTATAAGGAAAATACTGTTTCTATTCTGAAAGATTTTTGTACGAAGAATATCAGAAGTAAAAATTAGAACATTTAGTCAGTAGTCCAAGGACCAGTGAATCCATAATTCTCTGGTCCGTATACATAAATTAAAAAATAATGCAAAACAGCTGCTTTCGATTTTAAAATTCTTTCTAATTTTGAAATAGTTATTGAGTATTCGAAGGTTCTCTAAGACAGGTCAGATGTTGCCAGGAAAGAGAGGCTGTTTACTGCTTTTTGACTACAAGCATGAATGTTACTCAGTTATGGTCGAACTTGAAGAATTGTTCCATGATTTTTGTAAAAGTTTTGGAGGTATTTTAATTTACCGTCTGATGAAAATTTTTTTTATGAAAAATGTCATTTTTAATGTTTGGTAAAGTACGAGGAAGTCCAAAGATATGATTTTCAGATATTAAAAAGGTCAAAGGTGCATCCAGAGGGGGGAGAAGCTAAAAGGGCTGCAGCTCCCTCCCCGCCCCCGCCCAAATGTGACCTTTTATTTAGCTTACAATTAAAACTTAGCATACAATTTGACGCACAGCCCCCTTTCGCCCCCGAAATAAAATCCTGGCAACGCTACTGGGTCAAATTTATTCCTCTAATTTTGAGAATGTTACCTTTTCAGAAATAGCACGTTGTCCTGAAGACATACATACGTCTATTGCATCTAATTCCATGCATGAAAAGTTTTTATATGAGAGGAAATGGTAGTGGACGCAAATATATTCGTTTTATAGAATTATCATCAAACAATACAAATCTCCAATCTTGTTTTAGGAAAATTTTGGAGACTTTTGTCTGAATTAATTTAAAAATATATAACTTGTTGAATTTTTATAAAGATTAAAATGCACTTTTATGTGTTATGTATCAAACCTCGTAAAAATATCACACTTTGTGAGATTATTTTTACCAGCCAAAAAAAAAAAAAGTTAAATGAATTATTAGCCTTTTTTATGAATTTTTTTTCTTTCTTCAATCTAACTTCTATAAAAAATAATTTTTGAGCGAAGAACAATTTCTAAATAGGAGTGGAGGACTTCCAAAAAATTAATTTTTAGTATTTTAAAATTATGGAATTAAATGAATTTGAAATTATACCTCTTAGTAATGTATCGTACCTTAGTAAGCCACTAAAATTTCAGTTTTCAAAACTAATTTTTGCAATTAGTTAAATTTTTTAAGAATCAGTTGCAAAACTGATCGTTCGATGTAATTCTAACGCATTCTTTTACCAACCAGTTTATACGGCTTCGCATCTTTTCCCAGGAGCCGGAATCTCTGACAGAGGTTCCGTATACTCGCGATAATGGCAGCACATTTTTTTCTCCCTTTCGGTTCTCATTATTTCTCCAACCGGTAAGTAAGTGTTCACCTTATGAACACATTGTAGGGTCACTAAGTGACCATCATGAGAGTGGAACATACCGACCTCATACAGTCACTACACATCTACGTAGCAGTGACTACTCATGGCCTGATTGTCACTACCCTTTAAGTGGATGGGGACTAATAACTGGAGCGGGGGTGTCACCGCTGCTATCAGGGTGGTCCGGCTATGACTGTAATTTAAAAAAAGAAGTGGAACTACAATACATGCAATTTACCACTTTTGATTTTACTGTTAGCCATAAACTTTAACACTTTTACAAACAATGTAACTATAAACTTTACCTCAATTTTTGTATTATATTAATATAAATAAGAAACATGTAATCTTGTTCAAAATAACAGTAAAACTTTTTATTTTATTATTTTAAATATTTATTTGGTTTTCTAAATTCTACGCTAATAAAAAAACAGTGTCGCTATGCTGGTGCATTTGCTGGGGTAGCTAATGCAGCAAGTGGTGAAATTAAATTACTAAGAATAATTTTTAAATTAATGAATTTTCAATTTTAATACATAGTGATAACATCACTATTAAAGCTTAAGCGCAACTCCAAGTGTGTCATTCCGGCACTTTTTTGAAAGGCACTTTTGAAGAGCACTTTTGAAGATTCGAAAATATAAAATTTACTGTATCTGCACTAAGCTTAATGCTTTAACTAATCGGAAACTGTCATCTTTAATAGAAGTGAACTCAGGTCCAACAACATCGCAAAATAGTCTTGTTAGTTGAAATACACCAAAGTGCTCCTGGATTTAGCACAAAAAAAAAAGTTGTGGTCTCTTTCAATGCCGTTTAAAACAGATTTGTCAAAACTTATCACAAGAAAGGTGTCTTCAGGTTGTTTGAGAATGATGTACTTCATGATAATATGAAAATTTTGTCCTTGGTTTTCAAAAGAATAATTTTTAAACTTTTGATGGCGTTGCGGAATGATCTGATTGCTTAAATGCAGTTTTATGAAGTCTTGTGTTCTTTCAAATTAATAAATCCATTGCTTGCTTTTAAATATTGGATAAAAGTATCGACGGAAAATTGTACATCATTGAGTGATAGTCAAAAAAATATTATTCACGATAAAAATTCATATATTGTTCCGCATGTGACTAAAAATTATTCCTATTTAAATAATACTTCATTTAAATTCAAAAGCATCTTTGTCTAGACTGATCCTAACTATTTTCAAAAGATGAAACACCCTAGTAATAGTAAAGGGGGTTCACGTAAATTTTCTCAACCATCTCCTTTTTTTTCTTTTTTTTTTCCACTTCCATCAATAAAACTCAGCCATACATTTTGGAAGAAAAATTTCTGATTACTCACATATGCGTATTTAAATATCCTTTTGCAAGACCAATTCAATGGCGGCGAGAAATGTTCTTTTTAAAAGTTTATATAATTTTGTGTTTTCAAAGAGCACGCTATTAAAATGAGCATAAAATGCAATTTAAAACTTCCGAAATTCGGAAGTTTCCAGATGCTTTAGACTGCTGGATCGCGTCCAACGTTCATCAAAAACAAATATCAAAAATCTCCTATCTAGACAGAGAAAAAGAAAATTTTGAAAATAATATTTTCATTTCAGATTACGGGGTAAACGAACGCAAGAAGATTCAAGGAAAAATAAAGAATCTCCAACGAAAGTATTTTTTTTTTTTTGTATTTTTTCCCCCTCTTACAAATTATAAAAACTGAGGAGACAAAAGAGATTAAATGAAGTTTTATTAAACATATTTTTAAAACAGTATTATGGAAAAGTAATTATATCCCTTGGGTGGTCTTTCATAGAACATAATACATTGAAAAAAATATCTTGCCCCACTTAATAATTACATATAAAAAATTAAACTATATATCATTCCCTGGGCACTGCATTCATTCATATATAGATTAGAAAACTTCAAATTATATATAAATAACTACGCAAATATAATTTGCCTAACTATACAAATTGCTCGGGAGGATTGAGTTTCATCTCTACTTATTATAAAAGAAGGTGTCTGTGTGTGTGTGTGTGTGTGTGTGTGTGTGCGTCTGTCGGCAGCGTTAAGGACAAACGGCTACACCTAGAAACACCGAAAACAGATTTTTTTTATTTTATGTTTTATGCGATTTTTGGCATTTTGTCTCACCTAATTCGTAATAACGGCGGAAATTACGCTCGCAGCAAAACGGCATTTGTATAATCGGATAGAGAAGTAAATTTTCTTTTAAAAACAGTTTGTTCTGAATACGTAACATAATTTACCGAATTTTAGGAATTTTTTTACTAAGCATCTGCTTTGGCGAATTTTAAAACTGTCGAATTTTAAAACTGTCGAATAATTTTAAAACTGTCGCATCTTGAATTCTATCCCTCATAACTTTTTAATATTTTGACAAATCGTGAAACATTCTTTTCTCCCTCTTTTAAAATAAAAACAAAAAAATTATGTAAATTAGATGAGTTTTTACGAATTTTAATGCAGCCTAATGTTTAGAATTTAATAGCATCAACCGGGGCCTTCGCAATTAGTAAAGGGCCTGCGCGTGTATTTTGATGAGCCATCCAAAGAGGCCTACGGATGCTCGAGTCTTCACGTATACATCTAGGGATGGACGCGAGACGACTTTTTTGCGAGACGAGACAGAGATTTTCAGCTTTTTTGCGAGACGAGACACACATTTTTAACATTACGATATAGGGATTTTTGCGAGACGAGACAAGCTTTTAGGCTATTTTGCGAGACGCGAGACGCTTATTTTTCGTCTCGCGTCCATCGCTATATACATCAGGCATTTCTTAACCTTTCCAGTGCTTTCAAACGTTAGTAATTGTGTTACTAATTCAAGTACGAACTCATGATTAATTTGTTTGCTATGATACATATTGACATAAAGAAAATAGATGCATATAATTTGAAGGAAAAACAAACTAGCGCTTACTCTCATGATTCACGATTGCTTATTTTAGTTTCACAAGTGGATATTTAATATACTTTAAAATAACTAAATACACAAGACATTTTTATAATGAATATTTCATGAACGTAGTCGTATTTCCTATGTTATTTTAAACAATTCAAGATTAATCTTTAACAAATTATGTATTAAAGCGCATTTCAGTGTTTTCGGGATATCCTGTATATTGGAGAAAATTGATAAAATACGCTCTATAGCGCGATCCCTGAATTAATTATTCTTTAATAAAGACATTTCATGTAGTATATATTATTCTTTTGTCGCTTTCTCAATCGAACTTTGGAATTGAGCAAGCATAATGGACGCTTGTACAAAATATTAACTACATTTGAAGTTTCTGTATAAACGGGCAAAAATCAATAATTTATAATTTACTGTATTTCTGCACTGTACCAGATGTAAGTCTGAATCACATAATCAAGGCATATATAACTGATAAATAACATTTTCAACTGGCAAAATTAAATTGTCTAAATAGTATCACAACGTGATGCTTATTTACAAGAATAAAAACTACTGAAGTAAGTAATACGCGATTTCTGATTAAAATAATTTATTTATAAATAACACATGAGTAATTATTCACTAAACATAATTTACATACATATTTTTAGAATTTTTAAATACATTATAAAAGTGTTCACGTACCTTTACATTCAGAGCAAAATGTTCGAATTTTAGGATAAATTTTCATGAAAGAAAATGGCGCAAGATTCACAAAACGATTACCTACATCTAAAGTTCTTTAGTACGACAAAGGTATAAAAAATTGTTTTAAAATAATAAAATAATATAACATTTATAATACTTAGAATAATAAAATAGAACACTGTGACTGGGGGAAAACAGGCCTCAATGGTAAACTCATTTTTAGTGATGGCAACTCATTCGCAGGCCCGTTGCTAATAACGACGGCCCCACATCAACGCGATCTTACGCCATTAATTATATTGCGAACACGGCACGAGAATTTATGTTCGGTTGTTGCCAATGAAAGGATTAGAAAAAAGGATTTTTTCAACCAATCGAGTTTTTAAATGGAATATCGGAATTTCAATTCCAAGTGATGATCTATGACGTCAAATGCTTTAAGATACGTAAAAATTACGCCATAATTTTAACTCATTTATTCCAGCTCTATTTTCAACACAGGGAGATGATATTTTGATTAAAATTTACTGTAGAAATAAAATAAGAAATTCACGATTATTATTATTATTAGAAGTGGTACTTTAATCGGGTGCTTATTTAAAATTGAAATGTCTTCACGGTGCTGAAAATGTTCATTTTAAAAGTTATTAAGTTCGTTTCAAAGCGCCATATATTTAAATTTTTCTATTTACTATTTTTATTTTTGACATTTAATTATGGCGCAGGCGTTGCTTAACATATGCATGCAGGTTGCGAGTATAGTTTTATTTTAACGTTGAATTACGTTCCTTCATAAAGGTCCTACATAATGCAAAGTTTTAATGATACCGTTTGAAAACTACTATGCGAAATATCGAAATTAACTCCCTCAACCGGGGCCTCGAAATTAGTAACGGGCCTGCGCGTGTATTTTGATGAGCCATCCAAAGAGGCCTACGGATGCTCGAGTCTTCACGTATACATCAGGCATTTTTTAAGCTTCCCAGTGCTTTCAAACGTTATTTAATGTAGTTTTAAGTAGTAATTGTGTTACTAATTCAAGTACGAACTCATCATTAATTTGTTTGCTATGATACATATTGACATCAAGAAAATAGATGCATATAATTTGAAGTGAAAACAAAGTAGCGCTTCCTCTCATGATTCACGATTGCTTATTTTAGTTTCACAAGTGGATATTTAATATACTTTAAAATAACTAAATACACAAATGAGAAAGACATTTTTATAATGAATATTTCATGAACGTAGTCGTATTTCCTATGTTATTTTAAACAATTCAAGATTAATCTTTAACAAATTATGTATTAAAGCGCATTTCAGTATTTTCGGGATATCCTGTATATTGGAGAAAATTGATAAAATACGCTCTATAGCGCGATCCCTGAATTAATTATTCTTTAATAAAGACATTTCATGTAGTATATATTATTCTTTTGTCGCTTTCTCAATCGAACTTTGGAATTGAGCAAGCATAATGGACGCTTGTACAAAATATTAACTACATTTGAAGTTTCTGTATAAACGGGCAAAAATCAATAATTTATAATTTACTGTATTTCTGCACTATACCAGATGTAAGTCTGAATCACATAATCAAGGCATATATAACTGATAAATAACATTTTCAAATGGCAAAATTAAATTGTCTAAATAGTATCACAACTTCATGCTTATTTACAAGAATAAAAACTACTCAAGTAATACGATTTCTGATTAAAATAATTTATTTATAAATAACACGTGAGTAATTATTCACTAAACATGATTTACATACAGATTTTCTAAATACATTATAAAAGTGTTCACTTACCTTTACATTCAGAACAAAATGTTCGAATTTTATAATAAATTTTCATGAAAGAAAATGGCGCAAGATTCACAAAACGATTACCTACATCTAAAGTTCTTTAGTACGACAAAAGTATAAAAAATTGTTTTAAAATAATAAAATAATATAACATTTATAATACTTAGAATAATAAAATAGAACACTGTGACTGGGGGAAAACAGGCCTCAATGATAAAGCGATGGCAACTCATACGCAGGCCCGTTGCTTAGCGACGGCCCCCGCCTCAACCAACTTGGGGTATCCTTTACGGCAGTCAGTGACGTCATAAATTAAAAATATGCGTGAAATTTGTAAACTCTGCAACTCTGCGCCCTGTCACAATTAAAGCGGGAATAAGTAGCTCCTCAAGATTACACAGTTTGATGTTTTTCAGGAGACAGGACTATGGAGGATATAAAAGATATCGCTATATTAGATACATGGATATTTAAAATGGCACCCCTTGGATATTTTCTCCCCACAGTAAGATGAAATGGTTTGCGGCGCTAAATACGCCAGTCTTATAAAACTATGTATAAATTAAATATATATGGAGAGTTTCCTTAATGGCAACCATTATGTGAAACGATAATGTGTGTATTTATGCTAATGCGTAAATTGCAAAGAATCGCCATAGAATCAAAAGATCCCATTGGGGCCAAATAATCTAAGCTGTTTCTTTTAAGGGAGCTTTGAAGAGGGAGAAGCGAAGATAGATAGTATTAATGTACGTATTAGGTAGTATTATTAGATTTGTAAGGATAATATGAATAAATCATAATATACCACGTTAATAAATATTTCATGAAATTAAAAGTGTTTATCCTTTTTCAACGGTTGTCTTACAACCAACTACACGAAAAGTAATTCTAATATGTGTTAATATATCCCGCAGTAATTTCAACAGAGAAGATTACTTGAACTTTTTAAAAATGAAATTCTGTTTTGTCACATGCAGATATGATTTTAGTAGTAAAATATTCGCTTCTTCCCGTATGAAGAGCGGGTGCGCAGCTATTTTAAGAACATCTCTTGAAAATAGCATAAATGAATTAATTCAGAAGACCTCAAAACGTGTAAATACACCAAAATCTCGAAGTCGAATTTTTTCATGATTACAATACTTTCCTTATATAGTACATGTTCAGAAAGAAATAAATGGTTGTCCATTTCATGTAGTGTCTCAGGTATTTAATGCTACAACTTGAGCCGAAAAAACAGTATGATGTAGAAATAAGACATTTTGAAAGCCAGGAGTTCTCTGCAAACCATTAGGCTTTCCACTTTTTTGATAGTGAATGACACTGACGTAGTTTTTTGAGTCATTATACTGCAATGATGCCAGGTTAATACTCATGACGCAAACTTTACATCAAGAGTCAAATAATTTTGCTCTTTTTTTTAAATTCCACATCACGAATAAATTCGAATTACGCATGTAAGGAAAATTTTCGTTTCCTACCATGCGAAGAACGGGCACGCAGCTGGTTTATCCTATAAAAGAAAAGCCACATGGTTATCCAAACAATTACAAAACTAAAAAAAAAAAAAACTTTTCCTCCAATAATTAGAAAACTCTATAAACCCTTAGACTTCTTAGTACTTAGATTCTTTGTTAAATTGTGAAAAGCAAAGAATATGCAGTATCTAATGCTGATTCAGGTGAACTAACATTTTCTGATACTTGTACACTGTTTTAAATCTCACATACCTAATACCTTTAAATAATGTATACCCTAAAATACACTATTAAAAACGACGCAGTTGAAAATTATCACATTATACAATCTTTAATAATGCAGATGAGACTATACTAAAATATTTATACTATTCTTTTCTTCTCTTTTACCTTAACGATATATTTTGAAAGTGACTATCACCAAAAATATAATGGCTTGTTGGTGGTCTGTTTCAATTATTGTACTGCACTGTTCAAACTGTAATAGTCTAAGAGCCAGCGACCGCCAGACCTTCGTCATAGTATAAAAGCTGAAACTTTCTCTGCGCATACCTCCCAACAGAGGTAGGAACAATCGGCCACTATAAAGTTTGGATGACCGTGGCGTTGGCAGGTAACAGGTGGCAAATGTGCAAAAAATTGCAGAATATTTTCGTCACTTCATAAAGCTTATTTTTTTTTATATATTCTTCTTCGCAATACTACAAATCACTTTATCTCTTGCCAGACACTTTTCCATCGTGGCAAACCCCCGCCGGACAATCTCAAAGTCTTGGAAAACAGTTGTGTTCGTAAACTCCCGCGACAAGTACGTCAAGCTGTCACAAAGTGCCAAGCACATTTTATACTGCTACTTCTGAACTTTCTTACGATGCTGCAGCGGGCTCGTAATAGAATTACGTTTTCCATGACTTTGAGATTGTCTGGCGGGGTTTGCCATGATGGAAAAGTGTCTGGCAAGGGATAAAGTGATTTCTAGAACTGCGAAGAAGAACATATAAAAAAATTAAGCTTTATGAAATGACGAAAATTTTCTGCAATTTTATACACCTTTGCCACCTGTTACCTGCCAAAGCCACGATCATCCAAACTTTATAGTGGCCGATTGTTCCTACCTCTGTTGGGGGGTATGCGCAGAGAAAGTTTCAGCTTTTATACGATGACGAAGGTCTGGCGGTCGCTGGCTCTTGCTCTATAAGTATTTATCACGAAGTTAACCTTCAGGAGGTTACACTTCCCTTATAAAGTTGGATAACACCGTTCGTGCACACAGATGGCGCAACATTTCACTTGGTAATTGATGCTGTATCCATCGAATAGAAGACAATATTTACAAAAAGTTTATTTGCAATGACAATAACACACGAACAAGTAGTATTTACAATTATTTCATAAAGCGATAAACTTCAACACAACTTTAAATTCCCGCTAAACGCAAAATCTTAGAGAAATCTCAAAAGTCATAGTCATATCAAATATTAAACTCGTATTACATAAACAACTTAGTAATGAACTCAAAGCAACTTTCTGGCGCAAATATACACAACTATATAAACTCAATGTTTTAATGATCTCGAGATAAAACACTTTTTTTTTCTTTTTTTATCTATTTGTTACTAAGACAGCCACGTAAACTGCCCCATTGCAAAGTGAAAAATACAAAAATTAAGTGTTCGCCTTCATCACCTCGTTCGCATGCTAGGTGGGGAAGTTAAAAACGTGCTAAACTAGCCAGCAGTCAGCGCGGGAAACGCTTTTCTCTTTAACCGCTAGGATCGCTGTACATCGCTCGATTTCCAAAGTTTACACGTTTGAAAGGTAGTTTGGAGAACACAAGCCCAACAAGCAGCTACGGAGAGTATTATCTCTTATTGTCTACCTCCGTGATATGATATTTATGTATGGTTTGAATACGAAGTTAAACCTTTAGGAGATTACACTTCCCCTAAAAAGTGGGATAACGTCGTTGTTGCATGCTGATGACGCAACGCCTCATTTGATAACTGCTGGTGTAGCCATCAAAGAGAAAACAATATTCAAAAAGTGTTTATAATGACGATCACACTCAAATAAACAGTATTTATATTTATTTCATGAGGAGATCAATTTTAACACAGCTTTAAGTTCCCGCTAAACTCATATTAAAAAAAAAAATACAGTGGAACCCCGATCTATCGTTCCCGCATTCATCGTTTTCCCGTATTGATCGTTTTATTTCTATGGTCGTTCCCTGCACAAACTGTATTCAAATAACGTTAACAAAACCCGCATGTATCATTCGTCAAAAATTCGCTTTCCCGCGTTCATCGTTTTAAAATGTTTCTTCTGACCGAAATGAAATTGAAGATCAAGTGGATCAATATGGCTTACAAATCTAATTACTTCCTGGTATGATATCTTGGGTTGATGATGGTATAGATGAAGAGTTCTTACATCCAACAGGGATGTGTATAGTGTGAATTGTAGTGATTGTATTTCCATTGATTTAGATGTAACAACGTGCGATAATGGAAGAATGAGAAATAAGAATGGAAGAAATGTGAAGCAAAAAATGAAAATAATGGCGAAGAAGCTCAGAATAATATTCATGCCGATGAGACTGAGCCAACTACTTTATCCTACGCAATAACGGTATTTGAAATTGTAGGACTTTTATATACAAACACTAGCTGAAGTACCCGTTCTTTGCACGGGAATGAATGGACTTTTTGATATTACGATTTGTGGTGATTACTATTTATTGTAATAAAGAGATATAGCAAAATGGATATCGGGTTATATTGTGTTCAATAACCATGCATACCGAATTTCAAGGCAATCGTTCGTACGGTGCAGAAGGTCATGCAGCGTAGCGCAATCTAGTGGAGAGTTTTAGCAAAACGGATACGGCGAAAATATTCTTCACATTCAGATATCGATGAATACGAAATTTCAGGACGATCGGCTGGACAGCTCTGAAGTTCATGTGTTGACGCGACATCTAACGAAACTCTTCCCCGTGTTCAAATATCTATGTATACCTATTTTCACAGCGATCAGTTGCACAGTCAAGAAGTGATACACTGCAGCGCGATCTAACGGTTAATTAAAGTAATGATTTGCTACAGTGCCGTCAAGTGGCGAGTTATAGCAAAATGGATAACGCCAAAATATTCTCATTGTTCAAATAGCTATGTATACTGATTTTCATAGCGACCGTTTGAATGGTCAAGAATTTGGCCTGCTGCAGCGTCACCTAGTGGTGAGTTAAAATAATAATGCATTGCAGTGTCATCTAGAGGTGAGTAACATCAAAAGGAACACAGTTAGAATATATTCTTCGTGCTGAAATGTGTAGTATAAGAAATTTCATGCCGACCGGTCGAACGGTATAGAAGTAGATGCGTTGCAGCGCCATTTAGCGGCAAGTTACAGCAAAATGGATACTGAAAAATATTCTCCGTGTTCTAATATCCGCGTGTACCAAATTTCATCGAAATCGGTTGGACGATATTCGCATAGTAAACGGCTAAACGGAATAGAATTCGACGTTCTGCTGCGCCACCTGGTGGCAAGTTAGAGGAAAACGGATAGCATAAAAAGCTTCTCCATGATAAAAGACTTAGGTGAACCAAATTTCATGGTGCAACGGTTCTCAACGGTGCTGGAGTTTTTCAACCTCATACACACATACCAACATTCATTTTTATCTATAACCAGTGTCATTATATATCCCAGTCTCAAACAAAATCCAGTTTCAAATCTAAGCCTCGCCAAAGTGCCAACATACGCCATTTTGCAAGCGTTTTTTCAGGAAATCATTCGAAGCATTGACTTAGCAGCAATCAATATGGGAAATGGTTCGACCGCGAAAAAGTAAAGCAAGCCTTTATTTGAAAAGTGGAATCCCTTAATACAGCCGAATTTTTTAAAATTATCAACTATAGCGTGTTTTATTTATCGTTACTCCGATGTACTAAATGAGAAGATTTCAATTTTCTGAAATTTGGCGGAATTCCCCCAACTTAAATCAATGTACTCATTTGGCGAGAATTCTGGAGATAGATCGCTTGAAATCCCTTAACAACTGCATTATTTCTTCACGGATCATTAAAATTGAACGCTGCATTCTAATAAAACCTTTGCACTTGTTTTCAAAAATCTATTTCCTTAAGCTCTCAATAAATTGCGCCAAGCCGAAATCTGTGCAAACCGCTAGAACTCACTTTCTCAAAATCGGCATTTAAGCCATTTTATTTTTTCGCCAAACTAAAAAAAATTTACCTATTAGCCTCGGAAATCTTCAATTCTTATTGTTTTGCGTATAAAACATTTCATTCCTGCTCCGATTTCCCATGCACACGATATTATAATAAAAAAAAACTTACGAATATAAACTAACAACAACAAAAAAAAATCATTATTATTCTTTTATTTTTACTTTGAGAATTTAAAACATTTTATTCGGCAAAATCGCCACACATGGCAACCACGATCCTTATTTCACACTTTTTTCACTACAGGGGTTACCATTACGGAAAGCTTTTTGCGTGGAGAGCATAAAAAATCTCTTAAATTCCGGGAACGGGTGGACTTTCAAAGTTTTAAAGTGGACTACGATTTATTCTATATTATTTTACATATCTGTGCTAAATTTCAGGCCGATAGGTCCATTTTTGTGGATTTTTATACGAATCAAATCCACATACAAACAAACAAACAGAATTTCATTTTTATTTATAAGATGAATACAGATAAAAAGACAAAAAAAGTATTGCAAATCTTGAAAATTTTGTTTAATTAAAAGATTAATGAAAAACCCAGTGTAGAATTACTGTTTTTTAAATATAAGTATCACTTAATTTCTGCACAATTTCAATTTGTTCTTTTACAGTTTGGTAACAAATTTAGTATTTTTGGTATACTGTATAAATTGTGTTCAATTGTTTCTTCGTATTTTGAATTTAACCCGCATTCGTCGTTTTCTCGCATGCATCGTTTTTTACTACGCACCCCTTGAAAAAGGATAGATCGGGGTTCTACTGTATTAAATTTATGTTACATGAGAAATCATTTTCTTTTGTAAATATGCACCGTAGCGGACGCAAAGTTCTTTTTCGTTAGCCGCGATATTCGCGCTTGTTAACAAACATAAACTCAATATTTTAATCATCTCAGGATATAATATTTTTATTTTCATTCATTTCTATAATTTCGTTCGCATGCAAGTTTGGAAAATTAAGAACATGTAAAACTAATTTACAGTCATCGCAGGAAATGTTTTATTCTTTAACCGCTAGAATAGCTGCACGTTACTAGATTTCAAAGTTTACATATTTAAAACTTAGTTTGGAGCCACAAATCCTAGCAAGCAGTTATGGATAGTGTCCTGTGGTATATCTGCGTGGTTTTGAAACTATCATTACCTGTCGATAGGAATCAAACGGAGACGATGTCGATAGGAAAATTAGGGGAAATTTTTACAAAACGGGGTCCAAAACTGTTTTCGGTACTTACGCATTATGCCGGCGGTAATTCCCGCCAATCTATTTTTTCGTCAAATGAGTAACCAAACTGTTGCCAACCGTATTCAAAACCATTAATAATTTCATGTGCCCGGCATTTATCTTGGCAAAAAAATCGATCGTCTTGGCGTACCGCTGGGATAATACATAAGTACCCTGTTTTCCATCTATCTAAACGTGCGCAGGAAAGTGAATAAGACTGCTTCAATAATTTGAATGGTAGGGGGATTCCGTAAATTGCCTAACACTTTTTCCACTTAATTACGACATCTCCGTCCCCTCCTATGCCACACATTCTTCCAAGACTCGACTCCGCCCCATCTTGTTAGCGTAACAACCTAAATTATCATTTTTATAAAAACCTTACTCAATATCAACTGGCAAACTGCATTTACACTCTCAAAAATTATTTCTTCAATTAACGGGAATTTTGTCAGCAATGCATCCGGAATGTTTCCGTTATTTTACGAATATTCGTTTCTTTCTTCTCCTTTCGATAGAAGAAACTTCTTCAGATTCAACGAAATTTTTTCCTCCTCTTCAGATTTTCGGGAAGAATTTTTACGGAAATAATTCGTTGAAAAATAAGGAATAAGTCAGTGTATGAAGACGCACTCTCTATGTTATTCTTAAATTCACGGAATTTTTTCTGGCAGCAGTGCTGCCGGAAATTTCTAAGCTATTTGAGGAATATCCATTTCTATTTCTCTCCAGTCAATTGCACAAACTTCTTCAGATTCAACGTTTCATTTTTCCTGTTCTTGAAATTTCGGGAAGAAGAATTTAAGGAAATATTGCGTTTCCATAGAGTACGGAAATTATTCTTTGAAAAATGAGGGATAAATTAGTGTATAAAGACGAGTTTTCCGAGAGTGTATAATAGATGTTTCCCTCCCTCAAATTACTTAGTGGAGGTCAACACTATACTTTTGGCAATGTTGAAAAGTATGATAAGTAGTCGCCTTTCTGTCTTTCCTAATTAGGAAGCTAATCTATTAAGAAATCTGCTGTAATAGAGGCAAAGTTTTGACAATACATGAAGTGTACCAAGTAGCGCGAAAATTTGCAAATTTGTCATAACACAGGTGCGACATAAACGTAAAAGAGTTCTTTAACTATCCCTACTTCTTGTGACTATCTATCACATTTGGTTAAACCCTCCCCTCTCTTTGAGCGTGACGTAATTTATGAAAGACCCCATAAATTACATAATCTGTTATAGTTGCACATGTTAGTCTGTCAGTTCCAAAACCAAAATTAGCCTGTTTTATATTTTACAAAAGTTCAACAGTGGCCTAGTCATTAAGCTCCATTCCTGTAAGAACACGAAAAATGAAGCAGCGCCGGCTCGGTCAGTCCTTCTGTGGGACCGTGTACGCTAATGGGAATTGATGCACGTAAAATCTGTTCGTGGCTTCGATGTCCTCTGGGACAGGGATTTCAGGTGCTAGGTCTCTAATCTGAAATCGGTTCAAAATTAGGAGACCACTCATAGGAAGCAAAGTGCTCATTGGGAGGATAAAGGAATGACCAACATCTGCAGGCCTCTCGTTCTGATCAAGCTTCACGTAGGCCGCTGACCCGGCCATGGGGAATAAATTATTTTACAAAGCATTCTAAAGATTCATCGTCTTAAATATTTTCCATCGTTTCAGCTGTTAAATAATTAATAGCTAAATCAGAGCAAAGCTAAATGTACTTCGTAAGCTACCATCACACGAAATTTTTACAATAGTGGTAGGAAATGTATCAGCTCAAAAGACAAGAATCAATAAAAGATCTGACATCGAAAATTTCAAGGGTATGTTTCATTGATTTTCACTTCTTTAGTAAAAAGAAAAGTTACCAGCAGTTGCTATTGATTGCTAAAGAAAACAGATATTCTTCCATGTTGGTAAATTAGGTATCATAATTATTAAGAGCTATAAAACTGTACAATGAGAAGCAACAGCTCTATTGTTTATGACTTAGCTTATTTCCTTACTGCATATAGCAGAGTAAGGTGGGGTAAAATGGATCGAAAACAGTCATTTTTTAATCATTTTTTGATTTCTGTAATTAATAATGTTAAACATGAAATTATCTGTTTATTTATTTACTCATTTATTTATTTATTTATTGGTTGTTGTTGTATTACTTTATGTAATAGATTTATACAATTCACAGATGAAATGATTTTACAAAACTATATTAATTTAAAATTAAAAATATTAACTTTATTTTATTTTTTAAGCGTAATATTTTGCTCTTATTTAGCTGCTTTTTTATTTCAATAAAGGTGAGTGTAAATATATGTATAAGAAAAGCGGAAAAAGAAGTAAACTTCATCAAACTTTACTTATTTACTACCATAACTTGCAATTATTTATATTTAGAAATAATATAGACGCAGCCTTTAAACTTATGTTCTAGATAATCATTGTATTCCGACATCTCATTGTTGCAGGGTAAGTTGGGGTAAAATGTGTATGTACTTCTTTTTGATCAAAAATATAGTTTGTTTTTAAATGATTTTCTTTTTCAGCCAATATTTCCGGAAAGATTTATGCTCATTAAAAAGTTTATTAGGAACATTTGGATGCATAAAATTAACTCAGCCTAACTGTATACCCATTTACCCCAGCACACTAAAACATAAATAGAAAGAAAAATATTTGAAAGAATATTTGATAATAGAAAGAACAAACTTGCTTAATGTTTTTTGCGAGTTCATGTTTGCTATGAAATCTAATACAAAGCAAATAATTTGAATTTGTCATAAATGCTTCCATCATTATTTTTCAAATGCACGTTTATTCATGAAAAAGACCTAGCTGCCCTTAGCGTAACACATGGTTTTTAGTTAATTTAATTTTTTAATACAGTTTAAGAGCTATGTTTATCTGTATTTCGAAAATTAACATCAGCGTAAACGCCAACTTTCATCATCTCAAAAATAATTACTATGTTTTTCCCACTGCTCTGTTCCAAAACCAGAATTAATGCAGCATATTAGTCTATCAGTTCCAAAAATAAATTAACCTATTTTGTGTTTTAAAAAAGTTCAGCATGGCCTAGTCACTAAATTCCGTTCCCGTAAGAACGCGAAAAATGAAGGAGCACCGGCTTGGCCAGTCCTTCGGAGGGTGAACTCTTCTCTCGTCTGGCCTGCTGTGGGACCGTGTACGCTGATGGGAGCTGGTGCACGTAAAATATGTTCATGATTTCAATGTCCTCCATGCTCACACAATACCTCTGGGGGTGCTAGTTTCAGGTGCTAGGTCTCTCATCTGGAATTACTTCAAAATTAGGAGACCACTAGTAGGGGGCAACGGGATCATAGGGGGCATAATGAAACGACCAACGTCTGCAGTCCTCGTTCTTATCAAGCTTCGAAGCTTCGTCAAGCCCTCATTTATTACTTTTTATAATTTATTTTCTAAATGTTTTCTCCATTTTACAGAATCATATACGGAAGCATATGCTTTGTTCTCTTAATAGATTTTACCAAGCACATCAGCTTGGCATTCTTTCAAGAATTAAAAATTCCTATTTAATTAATTTGGGATTAATTTTAAGAAACGCTTTATAAGTTAATCCAATTTGCATATCTCTGTTCCAGTGAAAATATTGTTTATGACATTCTTGAGAAATCACTTATGAAAAGTTTTACGTAAAACTAAATATGTAAACAAACAGGGCTATGATTAATCAGTTTATGAAACAGCGTGTATACATTTTTTACCTTACTTAATACAGTAACCCCTCGTTATATTGCTATTGTCGGGAGATGAAAAAAAATTTGCGTGATATATCCGGCTTAGGGGTAGGGGGTTGATATGATAAACTTTACTCTTATGAATACATGCATTTAAATTATAATAAACTAATAGTGTAAGTACTATAATAAAAGATAATGACTTCCATAAATACAAAAGATTCCTTTACATTTTTTAATTTATGTACAAATACATATTTTATTTCCTGCTCAAAAGACTATCCACATAATTTTGCTGAAGAAATCATGTTTGAATTTCTTTTTTATAACTTGCTTTAAAGCAAAGCTTAATTTTCTTCACTGAATTTCCGAAGAGATAGCAGCAACAAAAATTCCAACATGGATTATCCAATGAAATGCGAGCAATCATTTTCTTCAATATCACCCGAGTCTCATATTGTTGCATTTCAATGAGATCAGAGCGATCTTATACTAACACCTACTTTTAAACCCCTCATTTTCTCGAAACCTACCTGAGCGTCAAATCTTGGGAGGACATTTTCCCAATTCCTATGATTTTTCATTTGGAAGTTTTCGTTAAGTTTTCTTCGTTGAAGTTTTCGTTGTAGAATTTTTGAAACAAAAATGTAAAAACAGAGAGAAAAAAATGGGAGATACAGAAAAAGCGCAATTTACCGAGGCGCAATATAACAAGGGGGTACTCTAACTGAAATAAGATTTCTTTCGCTGGAATGTATATGTTACTTCTTATCATAAAGAAGTAATTTTTCCATCACCGGTCGGAAGGTTTTCCTATTCCGTCCGGTGATGAAAAAAACTCCCGGAAAAATCCTGAAAAAAAGACCATTCACATTATTTTTGACAAGTTAAGTCGAGTGATGGCAACGGCTGCTCATTTTTCAGCATTGGGAAAGGGTTGCGCCTCAATGGGTTAAGGGGCTCTAACCGGGGTCGCCGCGACTGGAGTGGAGAAAGAGAGAGGAAAGCAAGAGGGGGTCTGGGTACTGGTTTTCGTGACGTCACAAGAAAGGATGGGATTTCGAACAGTTTGCATTGAGTTCAATGGAAGAAATGGAATTAATAATGCCAGTAAATACGAGTAGCTTAATTTTTTATGACGCATTGAAATAGCATGTTCGTTTTACAACACTTTGTTCTTAAATAATAGTGAATCAACAATATTTTTTGTCAGAAATTAATGAAATAAATTGGTACTGAATTTGAATCAGTTTCAGCAATATGTGTAGTGTGTTCTGTATTTCGGGCTAGCATATACATTCTAAATACTATCATGGTTACTCACTGTTATCATTTAGCTAAAATAATATGTATATGTATTGAAGATCATGATTCCGTTCATGCGGAAGACACAAAAGTCCGAGATTGTATATTTCTTTATAACAGATGGGGGATTTAATATAAATGGAAAAGGCATAAGCGATTAAATCTGGGCTATACTTTCGAGCTTTGGGCTTTAAAACTGTTAATGACAGTTGCTCTTCCAGAAACTTAATTTTATCCAATATATTTTGATCAATGTTTTCATCTTGCTGCTCGATGAACAATGCGAGTTGCTCTAAAATTGAGTTAATATCCATATCCGTATTCATATTTATTTCCGAATTTTCCACAAATTCCAATATACAGTTCAGCTGGGAATACTTCTTTAATAAATACCTTCCACTTTTTTGTTTTTCTAAGAATACAGAAAACAGATTTTTCTTTGTTCATTTTTGATTTATAAATACATCAACAGTGAGATCCGCATTTACCTTTACGCTGCTTGATACGTGCAGTGGAAGTGGATCTGCGTTTAATTTATAATAAATTATGAAATTTTCCTTAACGTAGTTTTCCCATGAAACTCTTGATGTATTTCTCAATTTCAAGTCTTCAAAAGAAGTTATAATATCCATTGCATTATTTTTTTTGGTTGCTTCAATATCTTTTTTCAAAACGTTTTCTCTTCTTTTAGAAGGATCAGTTCTTTCCTGTTTTTTGGTGATGTCCGATAGATAGGCTGGTAAGTTTGAAAAAATACACGGGATAGCATTCTGTTTTAATTTGTAATGTTTTCTTTTTACATTTAAATGTGTTCCATCTGATTTTGAAACTGTATCCTCTTTTACAACATCTTCATCACGAAAATGTTGAATACAAACGAATGTATTTTTTCTTGGGGACCAATTTTTTCTTGGAATTTTTTTTATCCATTCAGCCCGCTTTTCAACGTTCTGGGGAAACATAAAAACTTTTACGTTTTCTCCCCTTTTATAGTTAGCTTTACAGCCTGGGACGCAGCAAGACGAAGGCATAGTGATTGCTAGAACAAAAGAACAGAAATCAATAAAACTAAGGCAAAATACGGACAGTTTTATATTTTTATGTACACTATAGCTTAATAACTATTATCAAGTATGTTGTATTAAGAATACAGATTGCTGACTTACCATTAATATCCAAAAAAGGCACAAAACATCATAGTTTCTTGTACTTTTCCCTATGATTCCAATGCTTTTAACGGCGAAAAGTCCATCCTTTCTTGTGACGTCACAGCACCTCGACGCGTCCAGTACCCAGGCTCGCCTTGTAATCGACACTCTCCCCCTCCCCTCCTTCCCGGGGGCTCCGCTCTAACGCATATTCAGGTTACATCTGGAGAAAACCGCCCAAAATTCTTGACCGTTAGATAAATAGCCGTGCGTGGGGGCTGGACTCGCTACATTCACACTTCAGCCATCTATCATGTTACGTGTGTTATTCATTCACTTCATTCAAGTTCATTTGAAATAAAATAAGAACATCCACATGCCATAATGTGAATTCTTTTTACACGTTCAGAGAAAAATAATCTATAAGTTCCTCGAAGCCCATTTTCAATAAGTAACAAACGACACAAAGTACAACATATATAAATTTCATAACGAGCTAAATATATTTATGATAGTTAAAGCACTGATAAAACAAAAATCTTAATCTTTTGTCAGCTTTGTTAGAAAGCGTGATAAAGTTACAAAATAACTCAATGGAAGTGGAATTTCTTCGTCGTATATTTACGAAGATTTATAATATTTTACATTAGTTTTTCCATATTTATAATTTATGAACCATCAGAAAAAAAAAATAAATCGCCGTGTTTGCGTAATGCATTTCGAAAGCAACTGCTCAAGATAAGACTTCTCCTAATTGATTAAATCACGATTCCGATTATAATTTCCAGTTTAAGATGTGCAGTCCGAAGACAAATGCAAACTATTTCGCATTTGAAATAGTTTGAATTGTAACTATTACAAGTTATATAAAACTATAAGAATTACAGCTCTTTAATAAATACGGAAAGGCATTTGTTAAAGAGCAATGGTGACGCCCGACAATACCCGCTTAAATTAAACGTAGAATTATATGAGTTATTCTTGTAGTGAGTTAGCTGAATATCTGTAAGATTTCTTTTCGCTGATTTTAGACGGCAAGGTTTATTATTATAATAATTATTACTATTATAGAAATATTTCACAGCAGAAATACTAATCTGATTAATATGTTCTAAAATGATGTATAGGTAACCCTTTACATCATTCTAAATTTTATGAAAAATATTTTATCGTACCTCAATAACATAAAAATATTTTTTTCAAAATTATTATTGATTCACAAATAATAAACCGGTTTACTTATTTTTTACATAAAACAAATTTATGACTATTTTATGATGCCTGCATTTGGTTTGTGAGGGAAGTCTAAAATTGCATTTTTTTCTCCTAATGATAATATTATACAAACATTCCGATGAAATAAGAATCTATAATATTATTGAAACGAAAAAAAATTGTCTTATAAAAGTTATAGGTAAAGTTCTCCAAAATTTTAAAATTTCGGGGGTTTCCCCTCTCTTTCTCTCTCTTATTTTTATTATCTTTTTTTTTTTTTTTTTTTACAGTTGAAAAATCTTTCAGTCGAACATTTATCGTAATAAAAAATTACGAGTTCTGAAATTTTGAGTGCTCATCAAGTGAATTCTTATGAAATAATGTAGTAATGTTTACTTTTTAGTTCTCAAATATATTTTTCTTCATATTTCTAGCAGCACAGATTCAAAATTAATGTAGAAAATGCTTTTCTGATTTTTTTCGTTTAAGTCCTTAAACTTTGTACTGTTATTTGAAAGATGATAAATTGTTTTGTTTTCGTATAACTTTTAAGGTACATAGAGAGTTCTATTTTATTTTATGAAATGATGAATTGATATCTTGTGCTCAACTGCTCTTTAAATTTCCTATAAAATAATAAACATATGCCAATCATCATGTAGTATAAAAATCATTAATCAAAAAGCTTAACAAATTTCTGCAGTTGTTGTTTATGTATAATATTTAATAATTCGTTTTCTTTTTAACCCCTGATGCAATAGAGGAATGTTATACATTTAAAGTGTTTTGTGTATGTGTGTCTAAGGCACTGCAGCTCTCGAATGGATGGACCGATTTTAGTACGGTTTGTTTTTTCAGAATATTTTCCTACTATGTTTGGTGAAATCTCTTCATCCGTTTAATCAATACATTGAAATTCGAATGCATTAACCCTTTCACGCCGACTGTCACGTATACGTGCCAGCAATAAACGTTTAAATATAATTACGGAACCGTTTAAATACTCACTCTACGGAACATTATTAAACAACACGTTGATATTTCTGTAATTTCATGGATTTAGGGTTAATAGCAAAAAATTCTCCAGCCTTGGACAGAAGTGAAAGAGACTGCCGGTCTCAAAGATAAGTGGGCGTTTGCGCTTCCCTGTCGCGAAGGGGTTAAAAGTAAATCATGTATCTCAGGCACTGTATCTCCCAAACGGATGAGCCGATTTAAATGTGATTCATTTCATTTGGTAGTTTAATCCAGATGGCTCTAAGCTATATTTACTGATATATCCTTCATACGTCGGAATACACATCGGAATTTTTTAATAAAGCTTTTCTTACTCTGGTTGCAGCTGAAAACAACATTAAACTTAATTTCATTTGAATTACACTAAAAAACACCGCGCTGCTTTCATCCGGACTTTGTATTACAGTTACTTGCAACTACAGAACAATGTTGAGTTTTCATCGGTGTCATTCGATATATATACTTTCCAAAAATTACAAGAAATAATTCGAATCTCTTTTAAAAATACTTTCCAACAAAGTTGAGAGGTGTTCGCGACTTTAGTTTGCCTGTCTGTCTATATATTCAAGCTGCAACTGCCATGTAAACAACTTTACTTCCACCGTTTTCTCCCCTATTTTTCACCGAAATTCGAGATTTTGTTGTAAAAAACTGGAGATTTCGAAGATGAAATCGTATGTTGAGTCATTCCCATGCCAATTCTTTTTGGCTACGACACGAGGGTTACATCTAGTTCTGCTTTTTCCAAAAATTTTCTCTTCCCTTGGTATGCAAATCTTCGACTTGAAAATGTCGTTCTTGAAAAGTCTTAGGATAAGTTATTTCACTATAGCGGCCTCAAAATGAGAGCAATGAGAGCATACTGAAGTATAAAATTAAAACTTGCCTCAAATAAAGAGAATTTGGCTCGTAAAATGATATTTTCAATCACGTCATGATTCAGACGCAAGTCGACTGTGTTCTTTTTTCTTGGGTTATGTTAAAAGATACCGCATGTTTATTGCTTTACATCTATGATCTACGAAAGCAGATCAAAAAGAAAGTTGCACTTCCAAGTTATGGCCATTTATTAAATAACCTGTGCAAAAGCAACTCGGCTATGGCAGCATACAATGTAAGTTCAGATTTCCACCACAGTAAAAAAATTCAGAAACGTTACATACTTATAGCGGAAAGGTTTCCGAAAGTATAGCGTAACCTACCGATGCTCTACTCGAACTCACGATTTCGGAAACATAACCCATATTTCGAGGTAAAGTATTTACGGGGGAAAGGAAATCTTCATTTGGGACTTCGCGCGCATGCGCCAAGTGCCAAGAGACAGAGGGATAAGAGTGAACGCGTCTTCCCTAATAGCACAGATGGTCACAAAAGAGTCGCTTTGACGTCACAGAGGGTCACAATTGTCTCAGGACTGTCACATTGTAACTTCTTGCGCAGCCCGATTATGACCAACTGGGGCCCCGGGCATTGATGAATTTGAGGGTCCCCATCTATGAAATTTGTTTCCTTTTTCATAATATTTTGACATATAAAAGAATATTTCAGAACAACATTTGAAACTAGGGGCCCTGGGCAAAGTCCGATTTGCCCATGCGATAATAAGGGTTTGGTAACTTGTGAGCGGAGTAACTTCACTGGGTGGTCACTGTCAAGTTTATTTGTGAACAGTCACCAGGTGACGTCGCCGGATGAATACTTAAATAAAACGGATGAATACTTAAATAAAACAGCACATTATTTCCTGAAAATAATTTATGTGGAAGAAAAAAGATTTAAGATTTTTAATTTATATTTATTAATTATGGTATTTTCTCTCCATTTACAAAATACTTCAAAAAAATTTCCAAAGTTTCCAAAACAAGGCGTACCACAACAGCAGTCAGTTTACTTTTAAAGCGAATTCCGGCAAGAGAATCACAGCGTCGCGGTAACGTGCTGTCTTATGGGTAAGTCTGTCTTCGGTTAGATTCTGATCGCTGCTCCTGCGCGCTCCTTCCGTTAGTTTGGTGCTGCCATCTAGTTGATGTTACTTGAAACACTTCATCTAGTGCATGTTACTTTTTCTGAAAAACTCAGAAAGGTTATTCGTTAATTCGGAAACCTTTCCGAAATACACAGAAAGGTTACTCAATATTTTACCAAAATATACAGAAACGTTACCCATCTTTTCCAGAAGCCTTACCTAAAATGCAGGAAAATAGGTAAATATGTTTCCGACATATGCAGAAACGTTTCTAAATACTTTACATTCCAGATGTATAGAAATCTCTCCAGCATTATGTAACCACTCGGCTTTCACCTCCTCATCATTTTGGAATCCTTGTCCACCGCGATCCTTTTTGAGCTTACCGAAAACATGGAAATAACATGGCGTTGAATCGGGACTGTATGGGGATGCGTGCGAACTGCTGCAGAGATTCAAATGGGAGGTATGGCAACATCCTACGCAGGATGACTAAAGTATATTCCATACTTTAGTCGATGCAATGAACTTGAATACGGTAGATGGGGGGCAAAGGTTCGCGATAACTCATTACTAAAAAATTGCAACAAGTTATGAACCTAAACTCTCTTTTTATTAGAATATAGCTTAAACCTTTACCGGTCATCTTAACCCTTTAACGCTTTTGCCGTGAGGACACCAAACTCTAACGCTTTGACTGTTACCAATCACGAAGAATAGATTTGATTTCTATAAAAATAGTTGCGGGTGACATAGCTCCACGAGAATCCTTTACTTTTTGGCGGACGATTGAAACGTTCATCGCGTGCCACAGATCTAGAGACCCCTTTTTTTTTACGCAGCTGGCTATGCGCGAGCACAGCCAGCTGAGATTACGATTGAGACATAAATACAAAAAATCGTCGTGGTAGCTCCATATGTTTAATGATCGCCACCTTAGCGAGAGTCGGGGCATTTCAGTAGAAATCAACCCACGAAAGACAAACACGGCGCACTCATGGATTATGATGCACATTCGAAACAATATTTAAAACGGTGAAGTATAGTTGTAATATACTTGGCGAAGATTGTAAAATAGTTTTAGTAGGCGATTTTAAGATAGATTTTGATTCCAAAGTTGGGTTTTATAAAAGAAGGAAGAAACATACTGCTCACTCATGAATAATGATACCCTGTCCAACCTTGAAATAAGGAAGAAAATAGGGACGACGCATAAATTATGATAAGCTTTTAATCTATAGCACTTTGGTGCGTATTTAAAATCTGAAAGGGTTTCAGATTTTTTTTTTTAAATTAGCCACGATGATTTTTTTCACAAGTTTCCTAGATGACACTGGTTTTGCAAAGAATCACGGATGTGCGATCATCAGCTTTCATACTATGAGATAAATTACTTTCATGCGTATTTTGATGTAGTTTAAAAACATTTTTGAACTTATTTTTTGCTCGCAATTTTACAGATTTATGTTTTAAGGTATTTTTTTATGTGAAGCTAACCTAAAAATGATCTCATTACTTTATGTTTCAAGTGATACCGCTTTTGACCCAAAACCGCAGGAATGCAATTTTCATATCTTCATCAAATGGGACAAGAATCCGCTTGTTGGATGGAGTAAGATCCGAATGCGAATCTTGCCCCTAATGCTTTGGGGTTGTCATAGTTTTGTTTGTTTGATATATATTCGCATGTCCTGAGCCTTCCAATAACCATCCTATTGTGCTAAGTTCTGGGCCTTCTAATGATGATGTCCAACAGTGCCGGAAAAATAAACTGCCCGACATCCCGGGGCATGTAAAACTTTCAGTTTGGCATGAATTTTATTTATTAATATTATTATTTTGCCACTGATTTGGTTTGTGATTGCAACATTTACGTTTTCATCAGTTCGTTTAAGCAATATGATAAGTTTTTCTACGGCCCTTAGAGATTTGAGTACCTTTTAGTTCTGTAACAGCCAACTGTCTTATCCCTATTTTGTAAATTTCTCTAATTAAATTTAACTGACAGTGATTTTTTCTTCTTTTTGTTGATCCGTTTTTGTTAAACTATGATTACAATGCATACTTTAGAGATTGTTATCATATTAAATCAAAATTTTCCATGAAGTTTATAGCCCCCTCCCACTAAAAAAAGGAAAATTTCATTTTACTCCACTAGTATTGAAGGTGCTAATAGTAGCTAACCTCACAACCTGACAAATAATAATTTTGCAGCAAAAGCAACTTTGCAAGTAGTTTTTGCAAGTTTGCTGAGTTTTGTGTCAAGTTCACCACCGCGGATCTTTGCCCAATTAGATGGGGCAAAGATCCGAAAATACCAAAATCTGTAAAAGTCACTTCCAGATTTTTTTATATTAGATTTTATATAAAAGTGATCATTTAACCCTTTGAGGTGCAACCCTTTCCCAATTAAAATGGCGATTTGGAACAACATGTAAGTAAAGCATACCGTTACATTTTTATTTATTTTGGGTTGCTAATTAATGTAATTTTAATAATTAAGTATCTTCAAATTCTTTAACTGGTGCGTTTATCGCTGATTTGTTCACTTTAGTTTTCATCTAGTTCTTTTGGGAGCGTTGAAACGTGCATAACTCCTAGAGACCCATGACTGCGAAGCTCGCCAAAGTGCGGCGATTTTTTAGGTTGGCGAGAGTGGGTGGGTTAAAATAGGAACCAACTCTTTCTTGTTCCATAAAACACATCTTTGGAATCGAAATCTATATTGAAATCGCCTACTAAAACTATTTTACAATGTTCGCCAGACGTTTTCTAACTATATTCGATACATATTTATAATAAATTGTCGCATTTTGGCACCCAGTTTAGCGATCATTTATCAAAAATTGCAAACCTTGTGCGACTTTCAACATTTTATTAACGCCACCCCCCCCCCTCCACGTTATCTGGCAAACACATTTCAAAAGTGACTCGACGCGAAAATTGTACCAAAATCGTGTCTACACAAAAAGCAATTTTGAAATTAATAGCACTCTGGTGCTAATAATAAAAAAAAAAACGCATGCCGTCCGTACGGGCCTTTACCCCCGTCTACCCTACAGATTTGCTTAATTATTCAATCAACATTCCTAACGCCATGCTCAGCCATTTATATTTACTTTTGGAATAAAGAAAAAGTTGTTTTAGGAATCAATAACGACTTCTATGTTCATCAGTATGTGTTCAAGATACAAACTTTCTACTAGAATTTCTTTCCAAGCACATATATTTAAATAGATAAAGAAATAAAAATAAAAATAAAATGATCTACACACACACACATGATTTGAAATTAACTTTATTAATTATGAAATATTTCGAGATGTTAAAACGTATGGATCCGAAAAAAAAGATATCATAACAGTAGAAGTGTAATCCACAATAAGTACTGTTTCAAAAGCGAATAAAGCTAAAGTAACGGCAATTTTTTGTTATAATTTGTTTTAAATACAGTTTTTTATTTGATATATTTAATTTACAGAATGCTAGTTATTTTTTCACTAGTTCGGACTTTTTTTTAACTTTACACTTTCTTGGAATGAAATTCTTATTTGCGAAATTGGGGGTACTGAAATTTAGTTTATGTTAGAGTGCTTTATTGACACCATAATACTTTCAAGTGACATTAAACGTTGTATGCTGTGAAGTAATTTTAGTGACACAGCTGCACTCTAACTGTTTTTCTAAACGATACCTGAACAAAGTAAACTAGTTTAATCTGGAAGTCACAGATTCATGTGGCATTAACTAGTTTAAAATATATTTTCCCATCTCTAAAAGGAACACGATAGTTAATCACGTTACTACTGATTTACTCTAAAAATTAATAGTTTAGTTTACTCTAAAATTAATTGTAGCTGCCCGTCGCAGTAAACTGATGATTTGATTTCTAGTACAATAGTATTTTATTAATACACTGTAGCCCTGATATCTCGAATAAATTCCCTTAAAAACTGGTCCCCTTTTATTTCCTCTTGAATGCTCCACATCTCGATTTTTAGCATTAGAGTATTATTTCGTTCACTCGGGTCAACATAATTTGTGGTCATATTTTTATGGACATGATTAGCTTCGAAAAGTTTACGTTGCATTTTTCAATACTGTTGCCAGAAGCGGAAGGGGGGGATAAAATATTTAAAAGCGACAAATTTCGCAATTTTCGATGGTTTATCGTCAAGTTTGGCACCAAAAAATAAGTCCCCACAATTGAAACTAACTTGTCGATATCTGCCATATTTGGTGAGAAACTGACAAACCTTATAGTTTATTAAAAAGGAGAAGTATAGTTAGATTGTATGACTAAGATTGTAAAACAGCTTTAGTAGGCCATTTTAATATAGATTTCAATTCTGAAGAAGGATTTTATGGAACAAGAAAGACAAACATCCCTAGTAGCACAATTAGTCCAAAAAACGTTTAAAACACGTTTTTTAGCGTCAAAAAACGTGTTTCCAACGTAATTTAAACGTTTTTTGAACTAGTTGTGCTACTAGGGATGGCACACTTATGAATAATGATGCTCATTCCAGACAGTGTTTATAAAGGTAAACTACAGCAAGAAAATGCTTGGCAAAGATTGTAAAACAGTTCTAACAGGCAATTTAATATAAATTTCGATTCCATAGATGTGTTTTACGGGACAAAGAAGAAAAATGCGGCACATTCATAAATAAGATACACTTTCGAACTTAACTGAATAAGGAAGAAACAACGCAAGGATCATGATACACTTTTAATATAAAGCACTTTAAATATAATATATTTAAAATATAAAAGTATTTAAAATATAAATATAAAAGGGTTTCAGATTTTTTTCATTTTTTCTGGTATCTTTTCGACTTTTAGATATCAAAATTATGCTGTATTATGAATTAAGGCCACTATTGCCTTATTTTTGCCACATACACTTTTGCCTTATTAATACGGTTTAGCATTTTACTTATGACTGATGTAAAGAATTTGACTGATGTAAAGAAAGAAACAACCACCATTTATTATCTTTCCTTTCATTTTCACTGAAATATAATTCGTCTTACACAGTGCGTTATTAAATTGAGAAAATTTCATTACATAATAGCATGTTTGTGAGGCTTTTAAGTGTAACTCACGTAACAAGCCTATAAATCTAATCTAAAATAAATAAAAACTGTCAATTGGCCAATGCAATTTCATTCAAATTGCAAGAAAGTGATGCAAGTATTAAGTGCGTAAATGTAACCGCATTTTTCTTAATTGTTTTATAAATAGAACATGTCCTATCTGTCCAATAGATGGGCACAAAAAGAAGTTCTGATTCATCTAATTTAAAACACACTATTCACTCATATCTACTAACATTATTTTTTTCACATGCGTAATGATAGGAACACCTCGGTAGTCGATTCTGGCCATGAAAATTATACAAAGTGCTTCATAAATATGGCTAATTATTACCCAACCTTCCATTCACTGCTTTCCGATGCAAATGCTGAAAAAGAAACAAAACTGCTATTGGAGAATCTGTACTATTATATACCTTTTTTCCCCAACCGATCTAATCCGTGAATTACAAATGAAGTTCCCATGCACGTAGATCATTAGTTGGTAGCAGCATGTAAATTTGAAGGACACCTCCCATTTGTGTGTGTATATTCTACCCCCATTAATAAGCTTACGTGAATCATTTCCCCCAATCAATAACACAGGCACCAGCTCTACGGTGCCTTTATCATTGATTGGGGTGATTCACGCTGGGAGTTTCTGTGTGTTACTAGGTCCATTCAAGATAATAGCCATGAAACAATAGTTTTGGGGAATTATAAATTTACATCCACCCACTTACAGTTCAGTGCCGTCATAAAGTACATTTGAAAAACGAGAGTTAAATCTTAATTTCTTTATTAATTACTAGAACCAAGCCACTATTTATCGATCCGATGTTATTCTTATCCATACTAAAATTAACATTAAAATCATCCTCATCTAAATAAATGAATTAAGAAAATTTTTTATGCAAACATTGCTTTTAATTTAAAAAAATATTTCAGCTGTATCTATCCTTGTCTGTCCATCAATGACGCTTTTCTTAATTAAAAACTTTTACCCGAAGCTAAATAAATCTAACTTGGTTGTGTGCTAGATGTGATTACGCTACTTAAAATGTAGTTCTTGTGTATTGTTCAACTTTGAATATTTCATGAGATTTTTTTAAAAATTTGTCTAAATATTACCTGCGCATCAGGTATGTTATCTCTCGGTTAAGCCAGTTGACCAGAAACATATCTAGCAATCCCGGTTGCTGTTATACAGTTAGAAATCATTTTGGAAACATAGATGCTAGTTTACCTTACCATTCTATGTATTTTTTAATGCCTACAAGGAGAGGCTCAGACGTTGGGGTCACGGATTTTTATGAAATGCTGATGGGATTTAGATAGGATTGTCAACTTTTATACATGGATTTAAGGGACTTTAAAAGTTAAAATTCAGGACATAGTTAAAAAAAGCGAGACCCAACTTTCTTATTTCAGGAAAGCGAGCAACACAATTAAAACCAGATTATTTTTTTTACGCTTTAAATAGTTTCATTGAATAGTAATACTTACTACTAATTCGTCATAATTATATACATACAACATAGTTTACAGGAAAACTAAAGAAAAATTAGCATTTGTTATTACAGTCTTACAACTCTCTTCTTTGTAATCATAACAAATAGGTACTCTTCATATACAATTAAATTAAAGAAACTGTTCATGTTCTTTCACAAACAAAAACAAGTCTTTTTACTTTGGTATTTTAAAAATAATTAAAGCAACCCATAAGTAGGTATCGACAACGTAACTTAATAAGAGAAACTTTAAGTCTTAAATCACATCTTCTATTACGATTATGATAATTATTTATTTAGAAAAAGATATATTAATCTACTTTTACTGAAATCATAATATTACTTGTTTAGAAAAGAAACTATATAATCACTTCTGCTGGGATCCTATTTTTTAGGAAAGAAATTAAATGTTTAAAATATTTTCTGAGATCAATTAAAATATCAAATTATTAAAATGCTTATTCTATTCAAAAAACGGGCCAAAATCGGGACATTTGGCCTCCCTCACACACCCTTCACGGGAAGCGTCCTCCAAAGCCCAGAAAAGGGACGTCCCGTGCTGTCGCGGGATGGTTGACAACCCTAGATTTAGAAGACCCCAGGAGAAGTAAAATGCCAAAAAATTAGCCGCTAACTCTCAAAAATTTTCGAGAAAATAGCAAATAAAATTTCAGTGCATAT
Organism: Cheiracanthium punctorium; assembly: GCA_038373885.1. Lineage (NCBI taxonomy): Eukaryota > Metazoa > Arthropoda > Arachnida > Araneae > Cheiracanthiidae > Cheiracanthium > Cheiracanthium punctorium. The sequence goes on along the minus strand of JAWZYV010015393.1, from coordinate 227,789 downwards.
TTATATACTTATAATACACAATTGCGATAGCGCGAGAGATAGCGCTGTAGTTCCACATCCAGCTGTGAAGACTGAGGTCCCGGGCTCAAACCAGGGAGACTCCCTTTTACTTTTTTTTTAATAAGCATATATAAACTTTAAAATAATCTTAGTAGATAGGAAAGTAATGAGACTGAATGTGAAAAAGCTATTTTAAAATGGTAGAAATTTTTTGTAGGTTGGTTGGTTGGTTGATTGTGTTTAGTGGCACAAGATCCAAGAAGGACATATTGCGTAAGACCAAGTGTATAGATAGTAAATGATGTTTTCAGGTAACAGGAAGCTGTATAAAGCAAGATAAGCTAAAAACAATACAGTCTAAAAATGATAAAAGCAAACTGTTGAAAGGTACAGAGTAGATAAAATTAACTCAAGGACATCTGGATCGGGACTCCCATCCAGATTTTAAAAAAAATTGTAGGAATTATTATTTACATTTTCAAAAAATAATAAAGTAATAATTACAAATAATATTATTTTATTTTGCTAATTAGCGATTCGCCTTATAATGTACTTGATGCAGGATAAATCATAAAAACATTCTAAACTATTATACTATAGATATATTTTGAAAATTTTTTAAATAGTGGAGTTGGGTAAAGGCACCGGTTATTGACACTTTAAGGAAATTTTCGAGTTATTTTCATAATAGCTTTCTTATGCATAAAGCATTATTTCTGTTTCAAAGTAAAATAGCCAAGATCTGCACTATCGATACCATTCATTACATAAGTCAATTAATAAAAATTTCCATTTTATGAGCGGAAATTCAACAGCAATTTTTTTTTCATATTATTGACATGAATAAACCTATTATTGACTTCGATAAGAACCAATTATTGACATGCATATTCACTTATTGGCAGCTAAAAAAAAAAAAAAAAAAAGATACTGACCCCGTAATAAAATTTTGAATAATATCATTGTAATAAAATAAGGTAATACTATCATTTTAATTAAATAATGTTATCACAAAGAATAAATAAAATAAAAGTTTCAAGATAGGTTGATGTATTTTAAACTAAAATTTCACTGTTTCCATATGACTCATGTTGTGATTCCCACTCTTCTTGTCAGTCACTCATCATTGTCATCTTGTCACTCATCATTGATTGAGATTTCATGTGCTTTGCTTGGTTTCTTGGCTCTGGTATTTTTTCTATTTTGACTGCATCATTGCTTTTTCCTGTTCTTCTTCTACTGTTTTCTGCAATTTAATCTGTTTTTTATTCAGCTCGCTCTAATGTTCGTGATTTTCTGTTGTCTTGTTCTTCTGTTTCCTTATTTATCTTCCTACTCGGGTAATTTTTAATAATTCGCTGAAGACACTTCACTGGGCATTATGCTGAGCTTGTGTTATGTCTTTTACGTTTATCAGCGGATTTAGTTTAGATCAAGCTAATTTGTATCGGAAGAATTTATGATGGTCAGAACTTGATATGACATAATAAAATATTAAGTCGCTGCTATGCTGGCCCGGACCCCTGACCTGCGGTTTCGTTTGCCTGCAGAACACTCCGAGAGCAAAAAATGCTTAAAACCAAAAAGTCTACTTTAAAAAGTGAACTGCTCTCTGAGGTTTATCCTGTTATCCTAATGATTCTTTGAAGGAATTGACTGTTTCACAGAGGAACCTTTCTTTCGAATTAGGATTTAACATTTTGGCAAAGTCTTCGTGAAAGGTAGTACAATTCATCCTCTCAACTTCAGATTCCAACTATCAGGAACGCTTTAAGTGATATCAGGCACTGTTTCGTACTTGGACACAACGGGGCTGATTCACTGCAAGCATTAGGTGCAAAAAGTATAGAAAAGCGATTTTTTTCCTCATTATTTACAGATAAGTGCATATTCTTTGTACCCTTAGGATACTATATTTTTTTATATTTATAATTTAAGAAAAATGCTGTTTCGTCACCACTGAACACTTTTCTTGGATTTTCCTATACTTAAAAAAAAAGCGTGTTCCCATGTGTTCTCCCTTTTGCTGTAATACTTATAGAGCCAGGCTTACGATAGACTAAGGAGTTACCGGTTACTTTGTAAACTAAATTAATACGGGGTACCCCCATAATTTCTGACTGTTGCTGCAAATGGAACACTACTCTTCACAATACTGAGTGTGCTATTAATATTTATCCCTCTTCATACTTCTTTTTCTTCATTTAACTGAGCCTCTAGTTTTTTTGTTTAGAAGAGTTTGTTGGAGACATTTTCCTAATCTGAAACTGGAAAACAACCAACTTGATAAAGTCAACCTAAAAATGAAAAATGTAAGCTTGTCAATTTTTAACTTCCATTAATCAGAAAAAGCTTCACCATCGATTTGAGTGGTATTATAATAAGTCTACTTTAAAAATTACAAGAGAATAGATCCAAAAATGCAGCGAGAATAAGGGCGAGATTCAAGTGAAACGCGCGCGATCGAGTTCGAATCGAACGTTTTTCAGTCCAAAGTTCCCAGTTCAGTCCCCAGAATGCTTCCAATGAACAAACATATCGCGCTGTCACGTGATCAAAACACGATTGTTTTGTTTCAGTTGAATAAGAAACATTGATATATTTCGAAGTTTCCCCTGTTCGAAGCGGAAAACGCTCGAATTGTGTTTCACTTGAATCTCGCCCTAAATGCATACATGCAAAGTATGTTTCTCAAAACGCGAACAAATCACAGTTATAAGTTTTGTCTAATTCACAGACATGCAGAATATTGCTTTAGTTTTAAATGTATACTTATTAACATTTCTCGGTATGCCTGCCTACTTAGGTAAAAAATTACACTATATGAATATTTAAGCTGTCAATAATTGGTTCTAAACATTGGATTTATTGACTGTAACGTGCAGTGGCGCAGCGAAGGTGGGGGTCCAGGGGGTCCGGACCCCCCCTATGAGCTAAGGGGCCGCTATGAGCAGGGTCCGTTTATCTACAGGGCGAGTGGGGCCCACGGGCCACCAATTTAAGGGGCCCATTTTTTTCTCTAAAAAGGGCCCATTTTTTCTCTTTCTCTTCTTTCTTTTCCAAATTTATTCTCTAAAAAGTGTCTTTTCTTTAAAAAAATCTTTTTAAACTTTGTATCCGTAGTTGGCTTGAAAAGAAGGACGCAAGATAAAATCATCAAAGGCTTCCAGCAAGCACCGTCATAGAAACTCCTTAGGCAATAAATCTCCAGTCGTGTCTCTGATCCTATCTTCCCAGAGATCGGCAATGGTAAACCTAAAGTTTATTGCTTTTCTCCCCCTCATCCCCCGTTGTTTAGAGAGGGGGAGTACAGTTTCACTTAGAGGACGCTCCCTCATACTCTCCCCTCCGTTGGAAATAAAAATAATTACTGCTTGCTCGGCAATGGTCTTTGAAAGCAGCTACAGAAGCAGAGTTGGGCAAAATACATAAAAAAATGTATTTTCGATGCAAAATACAAATTACATTTATTCAAACACAAAAAATTACAAAATGCTTTCTAAATTGAAAAAATACAAAATACATTTATTTTCTTAATACATACAAAATACGAAATACGTCTAAAACTTCAATTAAGTAAAATTTTCTACAGAAACTTCTAGTTTATTTTATTCCAGTGTATTTTAAGATGAACAAACAAATGTAATAGTAACTTTTTTTTTTTTTACATATACATGAGTTTTTCCTGGAATAAATTGCATCTTAAAAGGCATGAAAGCAAAAATGTGTGACAAGTATTTATTGAACGTTATTTTTCAGTGATAATGAATGGAATTGAAATATAAAATTAAATATATTTCTAAACGAAGATGAGTTGAATTTTATTTCTACTTTAAGATATATTTATAGCCTTACGATCGCACAGTAGTTATGTCACTGAAAATGGCAGACGGCCGAAGAGTGAAGGTCCCGGGATCGGGTCCCATCGAGCAGCTGTCGATCTAACAGTCTGGTTTTTTGGTAGGTTTTTTCCAGATGTAACGTGAATACGCTTTAGAACCCCTTAGAAAGTTCTTCTACATAGGCACCTTCCCATCCTTGGCAGATTGCCCTAGTATAGCGTTGCCATAATCACGCAAACACAAGATACATTCATATATTACTACAAAAGATTATATTACTAGAAGATTGTGATGGAGGAGTGGAACAATATCAGCCTTGATGTTTTAAGAAAAGCACTTTCATCTTTGAAATCGAGATGCAATATGATGGTTCAAAGAAAGGGCTATCAGACTGAACACATTAGAAAATAAAATTCTTATATTTATTTCTATATATATCTTTGCAAAATCGTTACAAAAATGTGTGAACACCCTCTGTAGGGTACTTGCGGGAAAACCCGAAAAAAAAAAATTGTTGTGGAATATTACTTAAATGAAATTAATTTACGTTTCACAAATCACCCGTGCATGAAGATTTTCTTAACATTAAACTTTTAAACGCCTCTGTCACATTGCTCAAGAGTCCTTTAGAGGAATTGCAAAAAATATTTAACATGAATTTAAGAAAATGCTTTTAAAAAGAATTTAACAGGTTTTTTTTTTTTTTTTTTTTTTTTTTTTTTTTTTTTACACTTTTACAATGTTCTATATACGGTTAATGGGTCAAATATTTCAGGCTCTACAAATACTCAAGAGAACACATTAAATTACGATATATGTTTCCGAAAAAAAAAAAAATCTAATTTTCTCTTTTCTCGGACCAAAAGTTTAAATTTTAGAATGTCTAAAACTTTAGAGGATTTTGTCGAACTACTTATTAGTTATTAGCATCAGATATTATTAAATTTATACATTTATGCATAACTTGCAACTATCTTTATAAAATAGGAAAATAAATGTCAATTTATGAAACTAAACTCTTCGAATAATTTGTTGGATTCAATTAAAATATTCAGATAATTTACTTTGATTTTCAGGTAGAAATTAAACCTTCATAATGTGTGAAAGATTATTTTAGTACGTGTTTTGATACTATCTGTGCAGTTTCTAGGACAACTATAAAATGGAAGCGCCATGTCACGTGCTCCCAATACCCAGCCTAAAATAAGATCCTGCGTCCACAACTAAAACGAATAAGTAAATTTTGAGGTAAATATATGTAAATAATTAACGCAATTTTCTTCCTTCAAATTTCCCTTCTTTTCTTTTTTTCCTTCCTTCCTGAGACAGTGAGCGCACGCATTTTAAATTAAAATTAGCGTATTTTTAAAAAAATACGCTCGTGAAAAAAAAAGAATAAAATATTAATTTTTTTTTTCAAAATAAGCGATAGTAAGTGCGATGCTTCTAGCGTTTTAAAATATTTTTCTAAAGACAAGTTTTAATTATTGCTGAATTTGTGGGGCTAGGATGGACGAATTGGACAATGTAAAGGGGAGTAATTCGCACCCTTGTAGCGCAAAGGAACGGAATATCCCCAGAAAGAATCTATTCATGCTACAATTAAGTGATAACAAAATTGTCATGAAGGAAAGAGGAAAATATATTGCCTATATTGTAGTCTTCAAGCATACCACTCTTTTTTTCTCGAGATAAACAAGCCACAGTATTCAAATAGTGAATACACACACACACAACAAACAGTAAAAAAGAGGGTCTGCTGGGAGCTTAGATGTGGTATAACGAAATTTCGAATGGTTCAGTGAATTCACTTAAGTTGGATGCCTTTAATTTGTAAGCAGAAGTTTAAGTTTTCGGTTCTTTGTTTCTTACGATCATGAATTCGTCCAGTTTAAAAAGAAAGAAAACCCAAAGTGAAATGTTTTTAATCTTTCTTCGAGAAGAAATATTAAAGCCGATGATGGTGATCGTGCAGCATCAAAGACTGCAGATAGAATGGACGGGCCCGGACCCGGTGAAAAATCTGTTGCACCGAAAGAAACCTTTGAGGGTGCTGAATCTCAAGCTCATCCCCAAGCTTGATATTGGGCTCTACATTAACAAAGAGCAGGGCCGTAGCCAAGATGACATACTAGGTAGGGCTTTGAATCTAGTTTGGGGGGCTGACTAAATATAAGTATTAGTAGTTCGGGGGGGGGGGAGTTTCTTCGAATTTTTACATCTTCACCTAGAATTTTTATTTCACAAGATACCATATCTTAAAATATTCACCATTCATTCAATTAACAATTTTTTCATTGAGATTTACTGCCAAATTCAAGTGCAAGGAACGTGGGATAAGCGCGGCGGCAGTTTTAAGGTTTTACCTTACCCCTACGGAATTCCTGCCCCGAGAAGCAAATCAGTCTGTAAGGAATAGCGTAAGTTTTGTGTTTGAGCCGCTTTGTGATTCCACTAAACTTTTGTATTCATCAGTGAATTTACTAAAATCTTTGAAAATCTTGGGGGGGAGACTTCTAGGTAGGGCTCAGCCCCCGTAGCCCCCCCTCTGGTTACGGCCCTGACAAAGAGGTAAACTTTACTTGATTAAATTTCAAAATAACTTTACACAACAGGGAAGGTGGAATCACACGGACGTGGTTTATAATTTATTATCAGTAAAAATCTTAATATAAAAAGATCTTTCAAGTATAATCTAGCAGATGGTTGAAGTGTTTTTATTTATAATTAGCCAAGAAATTTTCTAAACATAGACAAGCGTACTTGAATGTATACAAGATGTAATGATCCAACTTATAAAGATTATTTAAAACTATATCATAAGCTTATTATTACTGGCAACTACAATGTAGTCAATGATAACAAATACATTAAATTACCTTTTTTTGAATTCCAGTTTGTGTCAAATATTGTTACTTTTTAAACACATATTATGCTAAAATATATGAAGAGCTGTTTATTTATTTTATTAATTTCTTAGGTAATGGAGGATCGAGGTAATATAATAAATAAGGATTTTGAGACTTTACAGAATCGACTCACAAGACGAGATTCACACAATTTTTTTATTTCCTTTTCTTTCATTGTTTTTTAAATAAATCATACATAATGAATCAATAAGTTCATAATCAGCCTATTGAAAATTTTCTTCCTTTCAAATGAAGAATCAACTATTGCATTTATTTTTTTACAAAACTTGAAATAGTGAACGCATGTTTTGTAACTGCAGCAGATATATTAATAAGTAAAAGTTTTTTTTTTAATTAATTTCAGTTTTTTCTGAGTAAAAAAAAAATTTAAACATTAAAGTTCTAAAGAATTTTAATAGGAAAATTAAAATTGCGTGAATAATGTGATAAAATATTACTTTTACAAGAGATACCATTATTTAAATAATGTCTTTAATTGTTGTCATGGAGAATAATTTTTAAATTTACAGTTATTCTTTTATTAATTCTATTTTAAAGTGCGATAGCTAGAATAAACTACTTGAAAAACATAAGACTACTTGTTTATTATCTTCCTTTTTAAACACCACTGGGGAAGAGTTCTCTTCAAAACACTCCCCGTTTTAAATCGCCTTTATCTTCTTTATCTCCCCCCCCCATGTATAAAAAAAAGAGCTTTATTTATACATGAATTCAAAACGTTCTGTGTAATAAATCTTTCAAAATATGACTGTATAATTAGGCAAGTCGGAGTGTCCAGGCTGAGTAATTTTTTATTTTTTACCAACTATGCGAAAAACAAATATTTCGCGAAGTATCGAATACATATGGAGAGCTGCTCTTTTGGCTCTTGGCTCTTTGCGGCATATTGTGTGAATTTCCTAGAAAAAGTAGACTACATTTTTGAAATCAGGTTTGAAGTAAACAATGTACCATAAACATGGGTGAATTTCTCACAGGTGTACTGAGACCGTTTAAAATATTTCAGGGAAATATTTCAGCCACAGCTCCCCCAGCTCCCCTACTTTCTACGTCCCTGAATAGACCTACGATCTATGTATGTGAGCTGATGTATAATTTTGTGACTTAATTTCTTCAATAATGAATTTCTTCAATTGACATGTTTCATGTTTGTATGATAATTGTATATAAATAATATTTTACAATTTCTATTTAATTAAAATTTGAACGGGATTTATTAATTTTTCTTTTCAGTATTATTCTTTGGCTATATTTTGTATAAGAGTACACGATATGCGGAGTTTGTGTGTATTTATTAGAGCTATGCTTTATTAAAAAGGGGAGAGAGATTTTTTAATGACTAGAATAAATATGAACATAGGACTAGAATCAGAACACCTGAATGTATTTTATTTAGTGTTAAGAAACAAAGAACTCCACCATCTCGAAAAGCGGTCGTTAACGATTAGAGGCTTACAGTTTTCCGTTAGTTCTTTCGTTTTTCTTATAAGAATGTATAAAAGCTTATAACTACCAATTTTATTACAAGAATACATTTTTATAATGGCAAATGTTATTTGATTGATTTGCATTACACCGAACAATTGAAATTTCTGCAAGACAAAAGTCTAACAGCTAACATTAAATTTATGCAAAAGTGTCGGGGGGGGGGGGGATATCAATCCCTATATCCTCCTGGCTATACGCTGGCTTGCCAAAAGGGGGAGACAGTGGCGGATTTCCCAATAGGCGCATGAGGCGCGCGCCTCGATCCTCATATTTCTAAGGGGCCTCCAAATTCGGTTTTCAGAAAGAAAAAAAACTATATGTAAATATCTGTTCAAGAGACATAAACTTTGTTCATAGTTTCAGGATTGCTTCTAGAGTAGAAAGCGCCTTTGAACAATCTTTTCTTTCGTGACTCCCTTTCCTCTTCACAACATTGGACTATAATCTAAACTAATACTTTAATACGAATACTTTTAGTTTATAAGTAATGGATGCTTTAATTCCGTATTTCACTGTAAAAATATCCAGAAACGTTCCTTGGAAAATAAGGATAAGCTAGACTTACAAATACTATACAGAAAGTATACATGTCCTTTTGAAAACTTTACCGTTTCGTTCAACCCGTCGCTTAACCGAATAGTGGTCTCACGACCTTAAAAAACAGGCAGTTCACTTAAAAATGACTAGAATTGAAAAAAAAAATTTAAAAAACTCCAGTAGTGTTCCTTGAAAATAATAATAGCTGAGGTGCCCTAAATTCCAAGGAAAGTTGCACGAAAATACCAAGAACTTTACTGAACAATATGAAATTCAGTGGATCTTTCCTGAGCTGTTCAATAAAGTTCCTGGTATTTTCATGCAACATTCCTTGGAATTTTAGGTCCCTCAACTGTCCATTATTTCCAAGAAAAATTCCTAGATTTTTTTGCATTGTTTTAATTTCCTCACTGTATTTTATCTCAAGAAAAATACAGGTGCAGAGGGTCCCTATGCCTTTTTCCTATCCGGAATCAATTAGTTGGGTTGGGTTGGGGGATTACGGCCAATTATCTACAAGTGGGATCTATGCCGATGGGTGTGGGTGCTCCCCTTGGGGGTCTTTCTAAGGGATTCTAACCCCTATTTACGTAAGTTTTGGAGGAAACCATGGAAAATTCCTAACGGTTAGGTTGGCGGACGCGACCTCGTTTTGAACTAGGCACTTTCCGTCTCCCAGTTCAGAGTGCTATGCGCTCAGCCACTGGTTGGGCCGCACTGAATCAGATTGCGGCTCAGTAGCTGGTATTGCAGTAGGACATTCAAATACACCTGCTTTATAGATTGCCCCCCCCCCCAAATCAAAAAGTGTACAGTCTGATAAGAATATTTCTCATTTTAAAAGAGAAAAGCCTGAACCGCTTTATTCTCAGCTTGAGATTGAAAAATTTGTCAAAAATTAAATATTTTATATTTTTCAGCTGTTCTTCATTTATATGATTTAGGAAAGGACACTCTGTATTCGGTGAAATTTTCAAATATACCTAGAATATATAATTGTTGTTGGTTGTCACGATGTAAAAGAAATTGGAAACAATAATTTGTCTTCTTTGGAAAAATCACTAAAAATTAAAAATTTAAGCTAGGGATAACCGATTTTATCTTTTTTTTTGGAATCGAAACTTTCCCAGTATGCAATGATAAAAAATTACCGACCAATAATTAAAAAGATATGAGCTGATACATGTGCGGTAACACTTTTTTGGGGGATTGGGGGAAGATATTTGATAGTTTAAAAAAAGTATTGAAAAAATAAAGAAAGCAATACTTAGTGTCACCGAAATTTCACAAGCGTGCAAAGTTTCAGATCGATCGGATGATAGTAGGTTAAAATTCATAGACAAACTTTGAACTGGAATGTCATACACAGTTAATTAAAAACTTAAAAAAACAGATGATGATTAATTTTAATTTTTTGTTTTCAACTAAAAAATATTTATGATCACTATATTATAAATGCGGCATGTATTTTATAGTCGCAGATGAAAATGCTAAACATTAATAATAAACCTAGGACCGAAGCTTAGAGCATACCCATTATAAAGTGGAATTTATTTTTAAGTCAATAATACTTTTTGTACTTTAACTACTTAAAGTATTGTTTTTTTTAAATTTATCTGTCTTTTTTTTTAATTTCTCTTTTTTAAATTCTGCAGTTTTTTCATTCTATCTAAAATATAGAATAATGTGTGTGTGTGTATATATATTATTGATACCTAATTACTCATTATTAATAGTCCTAAACTTATTGACAGTTTTTGAATAAACAAAATTAGACAAAACAGAAAGTTTACTCTTACTATTAAACTTCTTAGTTTTGCAGTTCCAAACGGGAAATTTATGAATATATTTAAATATTTATAAATATATGTTCTTGAAGGAATGTTAAATTTTTGGTTCATTTTATCCAAGTAAAGAATTCTACTGAACTTTGTGATGTCAAAGTCATGTTTCTGATCAAGTTCCCCTTGTTCTGTCCTTCATAAGTACCTGTTAAGTAGTCAAAATTTTCACAACTGAAACAAGATATATGCCAGTGGTCCACAAAAAGTAACACGACGTAATTAAGTAACAGTGAAAAGTAATCAATATAAAACTGCAGTTGCTGGGTTATACTTAGAGGTATGCTGATGTTTATTTAGTGTTAATCATGAAAAGTGAAACGTAGTACAAAAATTATTGAGGTAAAAAAATGTTTTTTAAGATGAACAAATCTATAAACATAAAAATTTTAAAATGTTAATACTCCTTTTGTAGCAGGCCCTGACTATCGGACTTACACTTGGTGCACGTGTCCTGGGCACACATGGAGAAATAAGCCAAAAAATTGAGTTTAACACGATATGCAGGGGCACAAAAATTGAGCCAGCTAAAGGACACAAAATCTGAAAAGTGCCCTGGGCACAAAAGTGTTATAGTGAAAGTCAGGCCCTCGTTTGTAGACATAAACTAGATATAAAAGGAATTAAAACATTTTAAAATAATTAGTAATAATTTAAAGGAGTTTGTGATTTTTTTTTTTTTTTGAGGAGGGGGCCTCAAAATTGAGTTGCACCTTGGGCCTCTCTAGAGCAAAATCCGCCACTGGGGGGAGAATATAGGTATTCCCACTGATTCTGCGCTTTCTGGGAGCCTGAGGGTAAAATTTCAAATGTTTTCTGTAAAGGTAAAATTCGTGAAATATTTCTTCCGGGGAAGAGATGTGTGCTGAGTGCCTGTCTGAGACGACCAGTTCCCTCCCCCCTACAAAAACTTATATGGATGTCATTTGCGGGGGCCCTGTGATGCATGAACATGATCATTTTAGGGGGGGGGGGTCTGATCTCCCCTCCGAGTCCGAGTAATTTGGACCCCCCCTAAAAAAAATTTCTGGCTGCGCTACTGGTAACGTGAACATATTATTGACAACCCCTGTCAAAAATTGGATCCCTTCGATATTTTTAACTAAAGGGGGTAAATTGACGGACTTGAATTACTAATTATTGACAATCCTAAATATAGTTGTTTAACTGAAAATTTACATTTGGGAACTGTATTCTCATCAAATAGTTGTAGTAACAAAGCAGACATGAAAAAATACCTAAATCGAGACTTACCTCTTAAACAAAACCTTTAGTTTGTGAGCCGCTGCATGACTCTAATAAAAGACTCTACGTGCCCAAGAATTTTGTCTGTCAAATTGATTAGATCACGGTGGGAATCTGTAGCTGATTAGTTGAGCTTTGGTTAGGTGCTAAGTTTGAATTTGTAAGTGGCTCCAAGAGCTTATTTTTAAACTTTCAAAGAACAACTGTCAATAATTGGGGTAATGTCATTAATTGGTTCCTTTACTCTTGGCATATTTCTCTTCGAACAGAGAAAATATGTAACCTTCTATCTACAGCTTGTTTACAAGCGATGTTTTAGAGAATTAATTTAAAACTGAAACATTAGTAGCAAGCATTCTCATCATTTCAGACCATAATCTCTTTTGAATTCATTGAAACCTTTTACTACCCTCCGCATACAGAAAGCTGCAATTATACATTTTATTTTACTGGTCTGTCTAGTTCAAATAATTTTCGGGTTTCTACGATGAATGGTTGAGTATGCAAAATGAATATAATTCGCTCTCTCAGACTTGAAGAAGTGTATACTGTGGAAGTATCTTCCACATCTTTCAATTATACCTTAATGAACTTTTGAAGCATGCAATAATCAAACCTTTCCAACCGTAAAATAAACTTTCTTAAAGATGGACAGCCCTGATAAATCACCCTAAGTGATAATTTACTGTTTGGTTTGACTTAGGGTGGGGAAGCTAGCTCCATTGTAAAAAAGTTCCATTGTTTTATGAGTGATGGTTGAACGCGTATACTAAAGGGAAGCAGACAAAGAATAAAAGAAAACAGTAGGATTTGTTGTTAGTGGAAATCTTTAACCTTCAGTCTAATAAATATCTCTAATAAGACAGTCAATAATTATATGGATTCTTCCAATTTTACTTTTTTTTTCTTCTGAATAAAACTTATTTATGTGCATGTATATTCATTGTTCTTTTTAATAAAATTCTTTTCGTTGATTATCTTTTTCTCTTTGTCAAATATCGCATGCTAAAAACAACAAAGAAAACAGATAAAAGTATGTTATTAAAAATTTCAGTTGCTGATAGGTTGGGAAGAACTGCAATATGCATAAGATGATTTTTTAACTAAGCAACACACTCGAATATAAATCTCAAAAGAATTTACAATAAATTTCATTGTGAAACAAGTAAAAATAATTCGTATAAATTTTGAAAATTAAACTCAAGTGTCAAAGTAAATGCATGTAGAAAAATGTATGTAAACATGGAACAAATAAAAACTAATAGTTAGCATTTGAACTAAAATTTAGATACTTTGTTTCTGCTTGTAGCAATCTGATCTATAAAATGTGAACTTTTCTTAATTTTGAAATACACCTTTGCACACTATATGTCTATAGAATATCCCAAAAAGCTGGTAACGGACTTTAATTCTTTGTCTATTAGAGGTAAGTGGGCAGTATAAATTGAAAATATATTCAAAATAAGGTCGGGAATACGACTCCGTTAAGAAAAAATTCCTCTTGTTAATTTTCAAAAAGTTACACTTTTCAAATTTGTATACGACCCCCGTACGTAAGGATTCCCAGTTAGTAAAATGGATCCTATACACTAATCAGGTGATGTACCAAATTTGAGCGTTTCATCATACAACGTTACAGAGATATCTAAAGAAAGATGATCGGGGATTATACATGATTTAGAATATAAAAGTTTGTTGCTGGAGTGGGAAAAAAAAAATTCTTTCTTAATTCCTGTACAACCCCTAAATGACGTGATTTTTCCCCTTCCAGAGCCATTGAAAAGTGGTTTAAGTCAATGCTACATTTATCTTCACATCTCTGACACGTTTTAAGGTATAATTCTCAAATTTCTGAAGGTATAATTGGTATCTTTGGTATGAATACATCTTCGCCTGCTGAATTACCAGGCATGATGGTGGCTTCGATAATGTTAGGCATGAGCTTCTTGACAGAAAGCCATGTTCCATTACAGAGGGAAGGAGGATGTAGATTCCTGAGAAGAGTGATCGGTGCCCCAATCTTCAGTTCCAGCTTGTGCTCGGGTACTCCGGGTAGCTCCAATGTGTTAAAAAACTCTGTTGTGTAGTTCACAGCCTCATGTACATCGCAACACATTTTACTACATTTGTGGTACTACAATGGTACATTTGTTCTTTATTTCAAAAACATAAATCCTTTCATGAGGGCAAAGTTCGCCAAACATGACGATCTAAAATCGGTTTTTAATTAATAATTTAAAAAGTAATTAAAATTTCAAAATTCTGAGCCTCAGGTGCACATTACCGAAGTCATGGGCTCATATGTTCAAATTTTCAGTTCTTCATCTTGTACTTTTTTCTGGCCATCTCACACAGACATTCACTTCTATTATTGTATACTAGCTGAAACCAATTGTCTCCAAATTTGATCTTAAAATGTTGACATCTTGAGGTTCCACACCTCAAGTGAATGTTTATATTGGCTTTTTTTTTCAAGTTTTCAATGATTTTTATGTAAAAAATATTTTTTTAAATTTAATATTTTACTAAATAATTCATTATTTTATAAAATAATATTAATGAATTACTTTCTCATTAATAAATTGTTTTATTGAAACGTTACTGCCAGATATCAGATCCAGAAATGGCGTTTTGTACATAAAAAAGCAAATTATACTCTAAAATCTGCTAGATGGCAGCACGCGTTCTAATCTAACTATTATATCATAACCTAATAAGGCACGTCACTTTTATTGTGTGGAACGATTCGTTTTTGCAATTGCCTTTGTTTCAACCACTTGTTTCTCCTTTGTAAGATTGGAGCAATACGCTTTATTAATTTTGATTTATATTTGACAAAAAAATAATACGGAGTTTTGAATTTAAATATGACCACAACTAGAGACGTTTTGTAGTGTTTTCAGAATTCTAGTACTATTGAAAGAGACAGTGTTACCACCAACGTATTCTGATTTAATGAAGCATTTCTTAATCACAAAAAATGATATACTGTGGAATAAGGGGACCAACAAGGATCCTTTAGTAAAAGAGATCATCAAAATTATTGGAAGAAAGGAAACAACTATTATGTAAGAAGTGAAGCTCTTTATATACTACTGTATCTGTGGAAGAGCATATTGTTACGTTGTCAGAACCTGGTTCTGTTCACATAGGACATGTGACTCCGCATTCAGGCTCTAGTACTGATATTACCTGCAGCATCATCAACTTTGTTACACAGAAAGAGATTGCACTTTAGGATCTTGTTGCTGTTGGGTGAGATGCACCAAGCGTCAACATTGGGAAGAAAAATGGCGTAGTTAGACATCTTTGTTTGAAATCTTTGTTGGCCATAAATTGCACAGGTTTGTACGCTTATTGCACACTAATGAACTACCTCTTCGCCACTTTTTCCATAAAATTGACGGAAAGACATCTGGGCCACACCAGTTTTCTGGAACAATAGGAAAATTTCTGGAAACGTATGAAACGTTTGCTGTGACAAATTTTGTTTATATTCCTGTTGCTCAGCCTGAAATTGATAAAAAAGACCTCAGTACAGACCAAAAGTACCTCTTCGATATTTCTAGGGCAGTATGCTCGGGACAGTGCCATCCAGATTTGGGAAACAGAAGTCCAGGAAGGATATCTCATTCAAGCTGACTCGCTACAGCGAACCGAATACTGCACTTGTACGTATCGACTGCCGAACCAACAGAATGCTTTAAACTCCTAGTAGACTATGTGATGAAAGTGTACGTGCCATCCTGGTTTGAAATAAAGAAAATCCCAGGAGCTACTCATGGAGCACGGAATGATGAAAATAAGTTAATTCTTCCCAGAAGATTTTAAGTGAATCATTCATGAAATTATTCAGAGGAACTCTTATTTTGCTCATTCTGAAAATATTCTGTTGGCAATGCTGTTTGATGAATGATCACATATTCGGGAATTTGACCTAAGAAGAATATTGAAAGCAAGAAAAACTGACTGGAAGGGAAAAATATGCCAATTTGATCTTCTAAATATAAATTTCGAAGCAGAGTAGTATTTTCAGAAGATTCACTGGGACAATCCTTTGGAAGCACTAGCTACCATGAACCTCAGTGACGAAGACGTAGCAAGTATGATCAGAAGCGGTTCAGAATTTGAAATAGAGAAGCTCCCTTGCCCTTCTCAAGCAGTGGAAAGGCATGTAAGACTACTAACGCAAACATCATTGGTAACATGTAGGGCAAAAGCCACAGATGGATACATTCGTTGTAGAATCAAATCACGAAAGGAACTACCAAAGTTCATTATTTTGCCCGGCATGTGGACTTCAAAATTGAAGACTGATTAAATTAAAGTGTTTTATTAGTCAACTAGCTGCGTGCCCGTTCTTCGCACGGTAGGAAACGAAAAATTTCCTTACATGTGTAATTCGAAATTATTCGTGATGTGGAATTTAAAAAAAAAAAAAGAGCAAAATTATTTGACTCTTAATGTAAAGTTTGTGTCATGAGTACTAACCTGATCATTGCAGTATAATGACTCAAAAAACTATGTCAGTGTCATTCACTATCAAAAAAGTGGAAAGCTTAATGGTTTGCAGAGAACTCCTGGCTTTCAAAATGTCTTATTTCTACATCCTACTGCTTTTTAGGCTCAAGTTGTAGCATTAAATACCTAAGACACTACATGAAATGGAGCACCATTTATTTCTTTCCGAAAATGTACCATATAAGGAAAGTATTGCAATCATGAAAAAAATTCGACTTCGAGATTTTGGTGTATTTACACGTTTTGAGGTCTTCTGAATTCATTTATGCTATTTTCAAGAGATGTTTTTAAAATAGCTGCGCACCGGCTCTTCATACGGGAAGAAGGGAATATTTTACTACTAAAATCATATCTGCATGTGACAAAACAGAATTTCATTTTTAAAAAAGTTCAAGTAATCCCCTCTGTTGAAATGACTGCGTGATATATTAACGCAAATTAGAATTACTTTCCGTTTAGTTGGTTGTAAGACAACCGTTGAAAAAGGATAAACACTTTTAATTTCATGAAATATTTATTAACGTGGTACATTGCGATTTATTCATACTATCTTTACAAATCTAATAATACTACCTATTACGTACATTAATACTATCTATACTCGCTTCTCCCTCTTCAAGGCTCCCTTAAAAGAAACAGCTTAGATTATTTGGCCTCAATGGGATCTTTTGATTCTGTGGCGATTCTTTGCAATTTACGCATTAGCATAAATAATAATCATTTCACATAATGGTTGCCATTAAGGAAACTCTCCATATATATTTAATTTATACATAGTTTTATAAGATTGGCGTATTTAGCGCCGTAAACCATTTCATCTTACTGTGGGGAGAAAATATCCAAGGGGTGCCATTTTAAATATCCAATAGCGATATCTTTTATATCCTCCATAGTCCTGTCTCCTGAAAAACATCAAACTGTGTAATCTCGAGGAGCTACTTATTCCCATTTTAATTGTGACAGGGCGTTAGAGTTGCAGAGTTTACAAATTTCACACATTTTTTTTTAATTTATGACGTCACTGTTTGACTGCCGTAAAGGATACCCCGGTAGATTAATTTCGGAGTTACTTTCGATATTTCGCATAATTGTTTTCAAACGGTATCATTAAAACTTTGCGTGACCTTTATGGAGGAACGTAATTCAACGTTAAAATAAAACTATACTCGCAACCTGCATGCGTATGTTAGGCAACGCCTGCGCTAAATTAAATGCCAAAAATAAAAATAATAAATAGAAAAATTTTAATATATCGCGCTTTGAAACGAACTTTGTAACTTTTAAAATGAACATTTTCAGCGCCGTGAAAACATTTCAATTTTTAAATAAGCACCGGATTAAAATACCACTTCTAATAATAATAATCGTGAATTTCTTAGTTTATTTCTACAGTAAATTTTAATCAAAATATCGTCTCCCTGTGTTGAAAATAGAGCTGGAATAAATGAGTTAAAATTATGGCGTAATTTTTAGGTATCTTAAAGCATTTGACGTCATAGATCCTCACTTGCGAATTGAAATTCTGATATCCCATTTAAAAACTCGATTGGTTGAAAAAACCCTTTTTTCTAATCCTTTCTGTGGCAACAGCCGAACATAAATTCTCGTGCCGTGATCGCAATGTAATGAATGGCGTAAGATCGCGTTGATGCTATTAAATTCTAAACATTAGGCTGCATTAAAATTCGTAAAAAATCATCTAATTTACATAATTTTTTCGTTTTTATTTTAAAAGAGGGAGAAAAGAATGTTTCACGATTTGTCAAAATATCTAAAAGTTATGACGGATAGAATTCAAGATGCGACAGTTTTAAAATTATTTTAAGAAAAAAAATCGCGAAGCAGATGTTTAGTAAAAAAATTCCTAAAAATCAGTAAATCAGGTTAAGTATTCAGAACAAACTGTTTTTAAAAGAAAATTTTCTCCTCTATCCGATGATACAAATGCCGTTTTGCTGCGAGCGTAATTTCCGCCGTTAATACGAATTAGGTGAGAAAAAATGCCAAAAATCGCATAAAACATAAAATAAAAAAAAATCTAGGTCGAATTTTGAAAAAATCGCTTCGAGGTGCACAACTACATATTTACATCTTCCCGAATACCAAATTTGGTGTTTCTAGGTGTAGCCGTTTGTCCGTAACGCTGCAGACAGACACACACACACACACACACACACACACACACAGACACCTTCTTTTATAATAAGTAGAGATTTGGCGCAAACCTGACTAAATTTCCGTGTCATTTCATGTTTTTTAATGCACGCGATTTTGTTTCACAGTAGCATGCGGGCGAAACTCGCCAAACATGGCATCCTGAAAACGGTTTTTAATTAATAATTCAAAAAGTAATTTAAATTTTAAAATTCTGAGATCGAGGTGCACATTATCGAAGGCATGGGCTCATATGTTCAAATTTTCAGAGCTCTGCGTCCAGTAGTTTTTTCTGGACATCGTACGCATACAGATTTTCAGACATTCGTTTTTATTAATATAGATATACGTTATATTATAAATTTACATTTGATTTTGATTTGTTTAATTATTTGTTTATTTACTTCGTTTCATATTTCAATTCATTTCACTTTATGCCTTTTTCCTTTTGATTTCAACTTATTTGATCTATCTAATGTTTGAAATTTCAACTTACATGATTTATCGGATGCTTAAAATTTCAACTAATATGATCTATACTGAATGTTCAGATTTTTAAACTTGCGTAATCCAAGATAGAATGCATATATATATTTAAAATATTACAAACTATTTTCTTTTTGGGAGGGCGGCGGCGGCGGTCCACAGTTATTTCGGTATAGATTTTTAAAATCTAGAACTGTATGATTAAATCTTACAGATTAAATTTAAAAAAATAAGTTTAATACTTACAAATTAAGTTTAAAAATTGTAGGTATTAAACTTTCAAATTGAATTTAAAAACTATATAATTAAATCTTTCAAATTAAATTTAAAAACTGCATGATTGATGCTTACAAATTAAATTCAAAAACTGCATGATTAAATCTTACAAATTAAGTTTAAAAACATAAAGTTTAATACTTAAAAGATAAAGTTTAATATTTAAAACTTAAAAAAAGAAATTCCGTAATACGGCTCCAAGTAATGATTTCGAGTAGGAAAAATGCTTATTGGAAAATCAAAAACCGCATTATTGAATATTACAAAACAGATTTGGAAATTTTGCGCCTGGGGCAGAACCCTCCATTTTTTCTGTAAATGTAATCTGAAATTTACAAACTAGATCTAGATTCTGAAAACGTCCCAACAAGTGCATTTTTGGTTGAGGGTTCCAGAATTTGGTTGTATAATTGTCAGATTGTAGTTACTAATTGTATTTCAAACCATACAAATTGTTTTTATGTAAACAAAATTACTTCAACTTTCCTAAACATTGTACTTATAATATACAGGGTGTTCGAAAAGTCCTTGACACATTTCAAAAATTCACTGAAAAGCAACAAATTGTTGTATGAATATGCGGTTTGCACAATAATGCTTCACAGAATCAAGAATTTATTTTTCCATCTTAAAACAAATTACTTCCATAATGTTTTCACAGATGGCGCTGCATCTCCAGTTTTCAGCAATGAGAGCCAATAGAGATTTTTCGTGAGTTTCAAACAGCGGTGACTGTGAGGGAATATTCATTCTAGTTATGGTGACTGCGACTGAGAAAGCTCAGTGCGTAGGCTGGAATTTCGAATCAAAATCCATAACTACAGTTCAGATAAAGTTTCGTAACGTGTTTGAGAAAAAACCGTCCGTGTCGAAACAGCATTTCGGCCTGGCATGAAAAGTTTTTAGGGACTGGAAGCGTT
The DNA here is from genome assembly GCA_038373885.1 of Cheiracanthium punctorium. Lineage (NCBI taxonomy): Eukaryota > Metazoa > Arthropoda > Arachnida > Araneae > Cheiracanthiidae > Cheiracanthium > Cheiracanthium punctorium. The sequence goes on along the minus strand of JAWZYV010015393.1, from coordinate 207,549 downwards.
TTAGATAGAGAAAGAAGTGGTCGGCCACGAAGGTCGGATGAGACTGTACAACAAGATATGGGCATTGATGACTCGAGTGTAAGGGATGAACTTGAGTACCGTTTAGATGTGGTTCGAGCAACAAAAGGTGTACACATTGAACTCCGATAACGAAAGGTATTGCTTTCTGCGTTATAAAATGATTACACACCTCAGATTACGTTTGTTTTTCGGTACATCGCCACCTGTGAATACATTTAGGAAGTATTTTTTTTTTTTTTTTTTTACAATGTCAAAAAAAAAAATCGATGACATGAGAAGCATTATGGTGCAAACCGCATATTCATGCGACAGTTTGTTGCTTTTCTATGAATTTTTTTAATGTGTCAAGGACTTTTCGGCACCCAGTCTGATCAATCATGGTCAATACATTATGATTGATACGGAATCTGCAGGAACAAAAATAGGGGGAACCGGGCACGTTTCCCAGCATTTTTCTTAATTTAATTTTTTATTTTTTGAATTTTTATCTGTTTTGAGGTAAACAGGATATCATTTTATTTCACAAACCTTCATCTATAAACTAGCACAATTATATTAGGCAAGTTGGAGTGTATAGGCTGATTATTTTACCAACTATGCGAAAAATTCCAGAGCTGGGGCTCGAACCCAGGACTACCGCTTAACGTGCGGGTGCTCTACCAGTGAGCTACTCTGGGACGATTCCCAGATGAAATTTCTCGCTTTTGAACCGTTGGCATTTATCATCTTCCTCTGCAAACCACAAATGGAACAGATGAAACAATTAATTCGCGACAACTCCATTACGCCGCGGAAGTTTTATACATTTTTTAGAAAGTGAATATATCAACCTTTCAAGTATATTAGGCAAGTTGGAGTGTATAGGCTGATTATTTTACCAACTATGCGAAAAATTCCAGAGCTGGGGCTCGAACCCAGGACTACCGCTTAACGTGCGGGTGCTCTACCAGTGAGCTACTCTGGGACGATTCCCAGATGAAATTTCTCGCTTTTGAACCGTTGGCATTTATCATCTTCCTCTGCAAACCACAAATGGAACAGATGAAACAATTAATTCGCGACAACTCCATTACGCCGCGGAAGTTTTATACATTTTTTAGAAAGTGAATATATCAACCTTTCAAGTATATTAGGCAAGTTGGAGTGTATAGGCTGATTATTTTACCAACTATGCGAAAAATTCCAGAGCTGGGGCTCGAACCCAGGACTACCGCTTAACGTGCGGGTGCTCTACCAGTGAGCTACTCTGGGACGATTCCCAGATGAAATTTCTCGCTTTTGAACCGTTGGCATTTATCATCTTCCTCTGCAAACCACAAATGGAACAGATGAAACAATTAATTCGCGACAACTCCATTACGCCGCGGAAGTTTTATACATTTTTTAGAAAGTGAATATATCAACCTTTCAAGTATTGTCGCGAATTAATTGTTTCATCTGTTCCATTTGTGGTTTGCAGAGGAAGATGATAAATGCCAACGGTTCAAAAGCGAGAAATTTCATCTGGGAATCGTCCCAGAGTAGCTCACTGGTAGAGCACCCGCACGTTAAGCGGTAGTCCTGGGTTCGAGCCCCAGCTCTGGAATTTTTCGCATAGTTGGTAAAATAATCAGCCTATACAATACTTGAAAGGTTGATATATTCACTTTCTAAAAAATGTATAAAACTTCCGCGGCGTAATGGAATTGTCGCGAATTAATTGTTTCATCTGTTCCATTTGTGGTTTGCAGAGGAAGATGATAAATGCCAACGGTTCAAAAGCGAGAAATTTCATCTGGGAATCGTCCCAGAGTAGCTCACTGGTAGAGCACCCGCACGTTAAGCGGTAGTCCTGGGTTCGAGCCCCAGCTCTGGAATTTTTCGCATAGTTGGTAAAATAATCAGCCTATACACTCCAACTTGCCTAATATACTTGAAAGGTTGATATATTCACTTTCTAAAAAATGTATAAAACTTCCGCGGCGTAATGGAGTTGTCGCGAATTAATTGTTTCATCTGTTCCATTTGTGGTTTGCAGAGGAAGATGATAAATGCCAACGGTTCAAAAGCGAGAAATTTTCATCTGGGAATCGTCCCAGAGTAGCTCACTGGTAGAGCACCCGCACGTTAAGCGGTAGTCCTGGGTTCGAGCCCCAGCTCTGGAATTTTTCGCATAGTTGGTAAAATAATCAGCCTATACATTCCAACTTGCCTAATATACTTGAAAGGTTGATATATTCACTTTCTAAAAAATGTATAAAACTTCCGCGGCGGAATGGAGTTGTCGCGAATTAATGTTTCATCTGTTCCATTTGTGGTTTGCAGAGGAAGATGATAAATGCCAACGGTTCAAAAGCGAGAAATTTCATCTGGGAATCGTCCCAGAGTAGCTCACTGGTAGAGCACCCACACGTTAAGCGGTAGTCCTGGGTTCGAGCCCCAGCTCTGGAATTTTTCGCATAGTTGGTAAAATAATCAGCCTATACACTCCAACTTGCCTAATATACTTGAAAGGTTGATATATTCACTTTCTAAAAAATGTATAAAACTTCCGCGGCGTAATGGAGTTGTCGCGAATTAATTGTTTCATCTGTTCCATTTGTGGTTTGCAGAGGAAGATGATAAATGCCAACGGTTCAAAAGCGAGAAATTTCATCTGGGAATCGTCCCAGAGTAGCTCACTGGTAGAGCACCCGCACGTTAAGCGGTAGTCCTGGGTTCGAGCCCCAGCTCTGGAATTTTTCGCATAGTTGGTAAAATAATCAGCCTATACACTCCAACTTGCCTAATATACTTGAAAGGTTGATATATTCACTTTCTAAAAAATGTATAGCACAATTATTTTTCAAAAAATAAATATATATAAAGAGGGTAGTTATAATTAAACTTCCACTATGAACAGTGTCCTATAGCTAAAATGGGAGAACGGGCTGTAACCAAAATTGACATATTGGCTATATATAAAATGTGCTCAAGGAATTTCGAAAAAAAAAAAAAATCTTTTAGTTCAAAAAAATTTCCGCTAGGTGGCTTTTCGCATAAAAACGACAACTTTAATGATGGAAATGGTCTATTCGAAATAAACAAACAATTTTAACGTTTATTCAATAGTTTTGGGGCATTTATTCACTAACTTGGGTAATATTTGAGCTGATTTCCCCATGCAAAGTGCCATCTAGCGGACATTCGTTTTAAATAAAAGTTCTAAAAATTCCCTTGAGTGCATCTTGTGTACAGTCTGTATGCCGAATTTGGTAGCAATCCGCTTACCGGTGACAGCTACAGATTGCTGCTTGCAGGAGAAATTTAATTATAACTACCCTGTATATATTTTTTTTGGCAGTAAGTTGTTAAGTCAGCTCATCCGAAGTCGGAAAATATGCCCGTATGTGAGGCAAAATTTCAACTCTATATCCAGCTATTCATGGACTGGTCGCCAACAAAATTTGGCAATCAGTCAATTGTCACAAATAAAATTTGAAAAAAGAAATACGCTAAATTCTTGTAACTATAGCGATAATACAAATGCAATCCTAAAAAAATATAGTAAGATGAATAAATTAAGAAATCTGCAATTAAACTCATTTTTCTATTTCATTATTATTTTTATGTGTGTGTTTTCTACTCAACCTTACTAAAACAAAATAAAGAAGCTAAATACTTTTAACTTACGTTATAAATAAATTACTTTTTGTGGTTTGATTCCTAACATTTCTTTTATTTAGTAATCATTAATTAACAGTAAGCAAGAAATTTTAGCATAATATGGGCTTCAAGAAAACCCCCAAAAATCGGTAGACAAAATTATAATTTTCTTAATTAACAATATGCAAAAAATACGCAAAAGACCAAGATAAACGAGCCAGATTTGCGATAAATATCAACAAATCTTGTGTTTAATTCATTGAAATCATCAATTATCCTTTTAAGTTATATCCGATCTCAGATTTACTGACAGTTTTCGATCATTTTTTCGCGCAGTTTTCGACTCACCGTTGAACATTTTTCTAGAAGTGCTTTCTGGAGCTGAAAGTATACCACTCTGTTTCTTATAGTCTTTTGTCTTTTTTGGCGACCATTTGCCGTCGCTCTTAGATAAAAGTAATTTCAGCCTAGTCGATAAAATACTTTGAACCGTTCAGGAACTTTTACGAACAAATCTTTGAAAGAACAATGGAATGATTCACAGCCATTGCTCCTGAGTCGCATCAAACGAGTTCGTTGATCCGTGAGATGATCATATTGCGTCACATGTTGCACCTGTAAAACGGCAATACCACAACGGTGACCTTAGAACATAAAAAAATAACGAAACAATAAGACAGATATTTTTTTAATATTTTAGTAATACCAAAGAAATGCCCTTAAGTACTTTTGTGGGGAACACAGTTCAAAGACATTGATCTGCCTTTTTATTTTTTTTATTTATTTATTTATTTTAATCTCTTAACGAATAGTCTTTAGCAGATTTTAGCCAACTCATTAAATGCAACAGAAAAGTTTTCCCCTTTTACTTAGTCTATGATTTGCACTAATAATCCTTATATATTCCGATTGAGGTCTGCGTGAGTGTACAATGCTATTATTATTATGGATATGTATTTGATCACCTTTTTCCTTTCATCTTAAAATACATTAGGCCAAGCATTTTACAAGAAGTGCATCGAGGCACGTTATTCAGTTATTAGAGATTGTTGAAAACGCAACTTTTCTGCTTCGGAAACCGGAGATATTAGAAACTTGCTTCGAGAGATAGAGAAACGGAACACGGAAAGACGAGAAATTTTCTCAGCGAGCATATACATACCATTTTATCGTTAAAACCTAATGCATATTCATCATTTTCGAGAATTAAGAAAACAGCCACATACCAAAGGTCTTAACGAATCTATTTGTTTGTTTATTTATACTCTGTTTAATTCTTAACTCTCTCGGGAATATGTAAATCAAATTATCTCTTTATTATACTGCTTAACTACATTCTATGCTAACTATATAATCATGAATTGCATTTAAATTTGAATTACAATCTTTCTCTTTCAAGTAAAAGGGTATTTTGATGCTCTTTAAAGAACAAATATGGTAGACCATTGCTTTAAATTAGAAATACAGCTTTATAATAGCCTCAAAAACAGTGTATCGACGTACTAAAATTTTATACACTTCTAATGGTTTTCATCGGAAAACGCCATAAATCTGTTTCAACGTAATTCCAATCTTATAACTGAAGCTTATTTTACCAAAACTCCTTGAAGGCAATAAAATTGAACCTTTAAATGCCCCAGACAGAGCAGCAAACGCATCAAAATCGCATTGCTGGAAGTTTATTGACTTGATAAATCAAGCTTGCGCTTGATTTATCAAGTCAATAAACTGGAATTAAGCTTGAAAATTTCAAGCGTGTAAGCTTAATGCAAGCTTGAATCAAGTGTTCTAGTTTACACTTGCCCAACTTGCATTAAGCTTGACATAGCAAGCTTAATTTCAAGCTTAAAAAAATTTCCTAAATGCACGGGGCGCTCGTCGTCGAACTCGCCCCACATATTTTATTTTTCCACGCATTTTCCCCCTCTACGCTGAAATTTCAAGTTATTTTAATCTGTTATCCTCAAGCGTCCGCGATCGAACTCGGCATCTAAGGGTTGGGAAGCCAGCGTCCTAACCACTCGGCCAACCTGAGTTGCGCTGTTATGACTAAAGTTTGAAGTGACTGTTATGGTTATCACGCCGTTTTCCGGCGAGATTGATCAGTGGCCGATGTGTTGATCTGTTTCTTTTATTTTTCCATGGGATGAATCAGAATTAAAATAATGTTATGTGTGATTTAGAGACTCTAGTAATAGGGAAATAAGCATAATATAAACTTAAAAGCAGCACACGTTTTAAATCTTTCAATATCGCGACACTCATGTTGGGCAATACTGGCCAAAATCGAGACAAACGACTGATTTTGAAATCAATTTCGTAGTATAACTGTATTTTAATTTTGAAGAATTTCAATATTTGGAAATATAGAATATTTTTTTTAAATCTATGGTCAAGTATATTTATGACTGATGATAAATTATTTGTTATGTGGATGTGGCTTTCCAAGTCAAGCAGTAGTCAAGTTGTATTCAAGCTTACAGTTGTTTGGCTTAAGTATATGACCCCGTACAAAAAAAAAAAATCCCAGTTAGTAAAATGTGTCTTTCATCATAAAAATGTTCAGAGATATGTTTAAATAAAGTTAGTGAGGAGCTATACAATACCAATAATAGCAGAAGTATTATGTGTTTGTGCAATCATTTTATTTTTCATAATTTGTGTACGATCCCTGAAATGCGATCGTTTGACGTGATATTTTTTCCCATTCGAGAACCACTGAAAAATGGCTTATGTCTAAACATATTTATTTTCATATCTCCTTCATACACTTTTCATGCCCTTTTTAGGATAAAATTATCAAATTTTATCCATTATCTTGTTAATGTATGGGACACATTTCACTAACTGGGAATTTTTAATGAAATAAAAATCTAAATTTTGTATTCATTTAGATTTAATATCCGGAAACTTTTAATCGATACGATAAAATTCTGCACTTTTTCTCTATGTAACTTTTTATTTTATTGTGCATGTCTATGATCAATTTTAAGGAATAAAAACTTAAGTCACTGCTTTTGGGACACCCTGCATAATTGTTACATTTATTACACAAATTATTACATTTATCTAGTAAAACTCGATCTCTCTCTATAGCAAAAGTATTACTATAGAAAAACTATTTATAAATTTATATTTAATTCAATAATAATTAGTAGTTTTAATATTTATAAATATTTTTTGGAATTATCCACCACTTTATTAAGTGTACAATGAATAGCAAATATTTATTACCGAGAAGCTCAATGACTAGTTAAATATTCAACATTCCAACAATAATGAAGGACGAGTCCTTCAAAACATTTGCAAATCCATATAACTTAATATGATTCAATCAGTTGAGCACTACAGCTTTGTTGCACGGCTAGCAGGTAAATTACACTAAAAATTTTATGCACAATTCTACATCTAATATCTCATACATGCACCTGATATTAATTCCATTTAAATATTCATAAACAATACGAGCCGAGCAAAATTTATTACTTCGAAGGTTTTCAACACAAGAGAACATTTCAATATCTGATTATTTATGAAGAGATTTACAAATATATGAACACACTACCCACTGAAGGAGCGACATATTGCATGTCATTCTTGATATATGTATTCGATTCCAACAAAATTCTAAGATAAATCATACATGTTTTAATACTCAAAACATGTTTAATGTAAAATATATCTGTGTGGGCCGTATCTCTTTCTATAAATGAGAAACGAGTAAATGAATTCAATGGAGATAAAAAACTCTTCAATTATAATCTAATGAGTTTGGTAGTAACACGTCTATCTACTCACGCACACAAACTGTAACTTTTTTTAAGTTATCCCTATGAATAAAACGAAAATCTGTTTGTTTGTTTGTGTGTTTGTCTATATCGCATTCAAATTCCACGGTTTGACCAATCGGCTTGAAATTTTACTCAAATACGTAGAAAAATACAAGGCAATTTTTTTAAGCATTAAAACTCTCAAAATCTACCCGTTCCCCAATTTTTAAACGATATAAACTGCTGGCCATCGTAAATGCAACACCCTGAAGGAAGCATGCAAATAATATGAAATTTACAACATGCATTAGCTGAGGTGAGATATGCAAATGATTAGAATTTCAGCGCAGACGCACATCAAGCGCGCCTGTGGCGCCACCTCAAAGCGCTATTTAAGGCTTGGAGATTTCGACGGTTTCAAGTACAGCAATTGTGTTTTTTCTTGCTTTTTTTTCAAAAAAACGATAAATTATGCCTCGTAGGAAACAACGATCATCTTTTGATCAAGTATCCGAGTTTGACAGAGGAAGGATAGTGGCATACCGAGATTGTGGGTTATCTTTCAGGGAAATCGGTCGTCGTATTGGACGAAACCAAACAACTGTGATGCGAATATGTGATCGTTGGGTGCAGGAGGGTACGACGGACAGACGTGATCGACCGCATCGACCTCAGTGCACCACGTCACGTGATGACAGGCAGATTGTACGCATGGCAGTGACGGACCGCTCAGTCACATCACGAACCATATCACAGCAGATTCAGTCTGTAACGCATCATCCAGTGTCTGCGCGTACCATTCGACGTCGTTTACAGCAGAATGGTCTGTCCGCAAGACGTCCGTTGCTTTGTCTACCTCTGACGCGGAACCACAGACGTCTCCGCCGCCAATGGTGCGATGAAAGAAGGATGTGGACGACAGAATGGAATGAAATTCTCTTTACTGACGAGTCACGCTTCTGTATGCAACACCACGACGGTCGGATTCGAGTCTGGAGACACCGTGGAGAGAGGATGCTGAACAGCTGCATTATGCACCGTCACACTGGTCCTGCACCGGGTATTATGGTATGGGGCGGTATCGGATATCTCTCTCGCACTCCTCTAGTACGCATTGCCGGTACTTTAACCAGCCAGCGCTACATCTCCGAGGTGTTGGAGCCAGTTGTCCTTTCTTACCTTCAGGGCTTGCCAACAGCCATATTTCAGCAGGATAATGCACGGCCACACGTGGCACGCATTGTCCAAGGGTTCTTCGTCAATCACCAGATTGAATTGCTTCCCTGGCCGGCGCGCTCTCCGGATCTTTCGCCGATAGAAAACATGTGGTCCATGGTTGCTCAACGACTGACCCAGAGTTCATCCCCAGCTGTCACACCAGATCAACTTTGGCAACGTGTGGAAGCTGCTTGGTCTGCTGTACCCCAAGAACACATTCAAAGTCTCTTTGAATCAATGCCGAGGCGTGTGGCAGCTGTGATCTCCAACAACGGCGGCTACTCTGGGTACTGATTTTGGCAGGAACCACGCTTCATAGAATGCTGTAAATTTAATCATTTGTTACTTGGTCAACATGTTATCTACACAATAAATTTTGTTGTGATATCTCTTGTTTTTCTTGGTGTTGCAATTTGGGTGGCCAGCAGTGTATTTTGTAAATTTCACCTCTATAAATCTCTTCCGGTATACCAGTTTTTAAGATAGTGAGGCATGTGTGAGTCATATACAAATAAGAGTTAGCTATCGTAAGCGAGATTTGCGTTATTTTGATGTCACGTATTTAGAACTCTATTAGAAGCTCAATTCTGTTATGGGGCTTTGAGATGAAAATTGCTTCACATTCGAAATAATAAGCTTCCGCGGTATCCGAAAGTTTAGAAAGTTAAAATAACGTAACATTTCTTTTTTGTTTGTTTTCAGTAATTTAAGTTGCATATCGTAACAGAATGACGTTATTTTTATATCATGAGTATAAAAATGCTTTGGAAAAACAGCGAAAAAGTCTTTGTGAGAGACATTTGTAAACTAGCGGTTTTCATGTAATCACCCATGATAAAATATGTTTTGTCTTCTTTTTTAAATTATTGGTGTACCATTCTTTGTATTTGTATTTTTAACGAAAATTTGCCTCATTCCGTGCGAAAAATAGCTTCAGCTAGTGTTAAATAAATTCTATTAAATAATTTTAGTAATAATAAGTCATATTAAAGCTAAATTTTTCTATAAGTAGCACATAGTAACATTTAGCTCAGTTCAAATAAATAAGGGCCCCCAAATCTCTCAACTAAATTTCCTTTGTAATATCTATAGCATAATTTTTAACAATAGATGGACTTAAGAGATTTATTTTCTGTTCTTCTAATTCAATGGTCTATGGATGAATAAACAAGAAGTTAGGAGTTTTTGAAAACGTATGGTATGGCCATATATATATGCTCATCACAAAATATCCATTAGTTAACATTTTTTATTTCGTGATGAAGGAAAGAAAATTTCGAACTTTTTGGTGTATCAAGAAAATTGTTTGGAATTGAGAAACTTTGGTCCCGTGCTTCGTAATTGCCATTTCTTTAATTAGTGCACCCATGCGCTAATAATACAAACGGACTAAAAAAATATTAAAATCACTTTTAAATACATAATCTTGTTTTAAAGAAGTATAAATAAATAAGTAATTTTTAATTCAATTTTAGTATTCTTTAAAAATGTTTTATTTTTATGTCGGTAAAATGCAACAGCAAACAGAAATAAGTTCAAATGCTTGTGATAGGGGCCCCAAAATAACCTCTTGCCCCGGGGCCCGACCACCTATGATCAGGCTCTGTGAATGGGTCAATATTATTTTTCAATGACTTTTTTTTTAAGCTACACATTCTTTTTTTCAAGCTTTTTATTAGCTTGCTGTGTTAAGTCATTCCAGTTCAAAATTTGCGTACGAATTTGAGCCCGCTTTCTATTGTTCGATCGACATGTAAGTTTGCATACACGCATGGCTCCAATGGCACTCAGTATTACTGGTTTTCTGTTTTTTAGTAATGTTTTGCTTTTTAATGTTTCGATCCAAAAATTTTGCTTATTCGCATATGCAAGCTCTTATCCGCCGAACTATTGATCAGACATTTGCATTAATGGCAAGCTCTTTTGAAACTCAAAAGATGAAATCAGTTTCGATTCTGTAGGCTAAATTTTTTAACTTTTAGTAGGGTTTTTTTCCTTACTTATTTTATCTGAAAAGCCTTTAAATAAGGCCCGAACCTCTGACTATTTTATTAGGAAGCGACGTATGGACGGCCAGAACTACCCACCATGAAGAGACGGACAAGTTAATTTCCATGCCCAAGCCGGGATTGGAACCCGGGACCTGAGGCGTAATAGAATGGTTCTTAAGCCACTTCACCACCTGGGCGGCACAAAAAATAGAAATTATCTATCAATAAGGCACCATATTTATACATAAGATTAAGGAGAAAAGCACATCGCGCTAGTGCCGTTAAGACGGTAGACAAGAAATCCGCTCTGTTTTAGACACGTTATCTCGAATTCTATCGATTAGGAGTAGAATACTTTTGTCTGTACTTACGTAAAATGTAATTGTCGCCATGAAAAGATGTTTGTTCTCTTTCTTCTATTCCATTTTATTTTGTTTACTTTATTTTTTCCTTCTTACAGGCTTTTATTTAATTTTTTAACTATGCTAAGACTAGCAATGGCGTTTCTAAATAATTCAGTAACAACAAAATAATCATTAAGATATTTTTTTATAGTATAGTGCGATGCTGCTTGTAATGCAACTACAAAAATGTGATAATAATGCATTTATTTACTAAGCAAAGATATTTTAATGATAAATATCGTTCACCGTCTCTAATCTCCGACAAGGCAACAAATTCTTCAAGGGTAAATGAAAAAGAAGAAAATCTCATTCCATCCGTCATTAAAAGTGAGAACGTGAAATCAAAAATCGTCCATCCGTATGAAAAACAAAACAAAAAGTATTCCAGACAGTAAAAAAAAAAAAAAAAAAAAAAAAAAAAAGGCAAACAAAAAAGATTGAAAGTGGTCGTAGACACACAGGTAATAGGACTGGAACACGGTTTTGGTGAAAAACAGGTTCACACCGGGTCAAGGTGACACGTAGTGGCCATTAAACCTCTCGCCATGGAATATTCCCCATTGAGAACGATGACGTGAACGCAGACGACTTTTCGAAGGGCAAGGGCAAACGCACTGAAACCATAATTATGCAAGGAATTCGCAAATAGTTCCATGAACCTCGTTGAAAAATAGCTTTCAAAAATACAAACTGAATTGGGTTTTTATATCAACATCTAATCTGAAGATACATCCAGCTTTGTGAAGATGTTTTACACAATAGGTTAAAGGAAGTTGATCTCGAGATACAAAACAATCTCCTTTCAGAATTCTAATGACTGGGTATTGAAACAGAAAATAAGTAAATGAATATCAGTCAGCGGAGGTAAAAAGCAATTTCAAAGGCGTCACTTATGTGATCAAGTTATGGTTTTTTATTCTTCTTCTAATTCCTCTTCTTTTCTTCCCCTCCACATTTCAGCTTCTGGTTTGTGTTAAAAAGCGTGCTAAATATTTAGTAATACTTTCCCAGACGAAATTTCGCTTTGTTTTAGAATACGAGTATGTATATAGGTAAACCGCAGTAAGATGAAAAGTAAAAACAATTTTTAAATCCATTTTGCGTTTTCTCTTCTGTTTGAATCCATTATTTATAATAAGGTAAAGTATTCAAATTCCACGAAATATAAAGAACTGTAATTGGCCAATCTTATTTCATTTGAAGAAAAACATACATAATTTCTTTCCGGCAAGTTCTTGAATTCGCTTATGTTGAGTGGCCATCACAAAATGGCAACTCAAAGTGTCGAACAAAATAACCAAATTTGGTTCTTTTTTTTTTCAAGTATCTAAAAGATGCTATTCATATTTCAATTATCATAAATATAATTTTACAAGCAGGACCCGATTAACCTCTGAAGTGAGGGGAAGCTCAATCTTTTTCCCCCCTCCAACCCCCTCCCCTTCTTGTTTGGGAAAAGTAAAGTTTTTTAATGATTTTTTGTGGTAAAAATATTTTATTTGTTGAAATTAAATTTCACTGATTTATAATTTCCTTTGACAAAAATATTTTTATTTATTAATCTGAAATTTCCCTTTGCTAAAAATATTTTATTCATTAATCTTCATGATAGTTTAGTACATTGTAACGTGATTTTATAGTATTTTTGAAATTACTTTAAAAAATAAACTAAAAACATTACCTTACTGGAATATTAAACTTTATTTGTTTAGAAGTACTTTTCATTAGATATGTTTTTTTCTCCAGAAATTGTTTGTTTGTTTCGATAACATTATAAAAATCAGCATGAAAGTTCAGAATTAATTTTGGATATTTAGAAGATGTTAAACATTATATACTGAAAGTCTACTTCTTTCTGCCAACGAATTGTTCCCCATAATAGAAAAAAATCTCTCAACTAGAGTGAATTCCCAGGCAAAGACATCGCAAACTGTAATTTAAGAATGTTGGGACATGAAGTATCAGACTTCTGAAAAACCTTATATATCTTTCCACTTCTCTTCAACAAAAATCTTTGCAATAAAAAGATCATTTATACAAAATTTTGAATTCTTATTGAATTTTTCAGTCATTTTCGCCCGCCCCCCTTCAAATTCAGAGGGGAAGCTCAAGCTTCCAGAACCTTTTCGGTAATCAGGCCCTGTTTACAAGCGATTTTTATAATGTTAACCTTTTTTTAACTTCCTTCTTAGAAGTAAAGGAAATATTGCAATCCCTAAAATTTTCATTATTCAAATTTTAACGGGAATAAAAATTTTGACTAACCCTGAGTTTATTATTTCGTTCTGAGTTCATTATTTCGTTAGTGCTCCCAGGATGGCTATGCATTTTAAAATTGTTTTCTTCTCCGACCCCAACCCCCAGATCTCCTTTCATTTTTAAGACTATTTCATTTACTTAATTCTTTTTATTAATTTAATGGCGTGTTTTAAATTGATTATACTTTTAATTAAATTTTGTTTTTAATTTAATTAGTGTCTAGCTTTACAGCCATTCAATTTTGTTAACAAAATAAAACTACTTTTTAACTACAGTTGCTGTAAAAATAATGTGTGGTAGTGCCACATATTATTTTTTTTATTCTTAAATTTTTATTATAATGATATTTAAGTAATGCATATATGTGAGTGCGTGTTTCTTAAAATACTTCCACAGTTTAAAAACCTAAATTTGTGTGATATTTGTATGTATATATGTATTTCACGTAACTCAAAAATGATTAGCCATAGGCTGTTTAAAATTTATATTTAGAATCGTCTTAACGTTTAGTTGAGCACCTTTCTTTTTGATTGTTATCGACTGGGCAGTTTATGTACGAAGTCACGGAAAAGACTTTCTTTGAAAAATCACCATTTGCGTCCGACATACTGCCAACCGTCGCTAGGCGTTGCAACTTTTTATGAAATATCGCCGAATTCGGGATCAAGAATAAGTCTTCAAAATTGAGGCCAGCTTGGCGGCATTTCCAACATTTGGCTACACCAAAGTAAACCTTAATCTCACTGAAGCATTGTCTGAAACTTCGAAATGAAAAGTTTAAATGAAGTCCATTTAAAATGTATATAATTTAATAGACGTATAAGGAAGTCATGTGGGGTCCACATGAATTTTTTATAGCATGGAAAATTTTCATATATGTGTTCTTGCTCTAGATATAAAAAAATATTTGCAAAATCAGATTGGCTATTGTTCCTCCAACAGAATCCTAGTATATCCTAGAATGAATAAATAAAAGATCCAAGTAGGTAGTCGTCCTTTCTAAACGGAATTACATTTTTTTTCAATCTTTATGTTTTTTAAATCAAATTTTTTCAATCTTATGTTTTTTCAATCAAGTTTTTAATGCGTATACCCTTTGAGAAACAGGAACAGACAAAATCAGAGTGGTATAGAACGAAATGAGATTACTTGGTTTACCAAAAAAAATGATAATAAACTCAAAATTAAACCAACAATATTTGTGGAATTACAGAAAACAAGTACACGATTCAAATTCTAAAAGAAACCACGCAACCGCAAAACTCAACTGTAATACAGCTTTTCCTGTCATATTACTCTTATTGTTGTGAAGACAGATTTAGAGAGATTCTTCGGAGTCAATCTTCTATCGAGTGAGCTCAAATCTACGCACCTTATCTTTTTGAAAAATTTGACTACAGTATGCAGGTTTTCAAACATGCTTGAATTTTGGTCCTGTTTCTGCTGAAGAATGAATTAAGGGGAACCTTGTAGGAAATTCTATATGACATTACATCCTGTCGGAGAACGTATGCTTATAGAATGAATGTAAGGTGCTATGAGGATTCACTGTTCAAAACGAGAGACCTATTTCCTCACCTCTAAACTGTTTATTAAACAGATTATGCAGTCGACTCACTAAGACAAATTTTTATCTAAAATAGAAAAATAATTGTCTAAAATAATCTTCTTTTAGATATACCTGACAAAGCATGACGGGCGGCAGGGGAAGCTTTCCATTCATTTACTGGGAATGATGAGAGCCTGTTTATCAGCAGGGCAACCGTGGCACTTGCCCTAGGAGCACTATTTCAAGGACCGAAAGTTTTTTATTTTTCAACAAATTTTTATTTGTAAAAATTCTTTAAAAATACTAAAAAATTAACTGCTATTTTCTCGAGAATACAGTACTCAAGAGTTGGATGCTGATTCTCAGGCATTTTACTCCACTAGAACCCATCAGAATTTGGTGAAAATCCGTGAGCCCAACGTCTGAGCCTCACCTTGCATATGAGATTTCTCTCTATTCTAAAAAAAAAAAAAGTAACGGCCGCTGTCGCCGCAGCCGCCGCTGTTAAGAGATTGTTCGGCTATCTTCTCCTAAACCGTGTAGAATTTCGAGAACCGTGTCCACGGATTCGGAAAATTCCAAGGAACATGATAAAGTGACTTAAATTCCGACAATCGAATTATTTTAGAAGATATTTTTTTAATGGAAAAATAAAAAATCATGGTTGCCAGATTTGGCTTAAAATCATTCATTCTTTTGCAACAAAGAAATTCCAAGTATGTAGAATCGCGTGAAATTGACAAACATGAAATAGAATGACATTCATTTTATGCCAAATTAAAAAGTATATGAAATAAATAACTCAAAGTGTGTTACACAATGTTTACAATTTTCAAATAGTAAGTTCGCTTAGACAACAGGAGTTTAAATTAGCGATTATTCGTTTTTCCAAAGCAGAATAAAACTGATTTTAAAAGCGCCATCTTGGCATTAGGTAAGATCTGGCAAAATGTTATCTTTCCAAGCAGAGTGAATCTAAACCGAGAGTTCAAAAATGTTAGAACACAATATCTTAAAAATGAAAAATAATTGAAATGCAGATTATTTTAAAGCCGGTTTGGTCCAGCTGGAGTATTTGCTATCAGTAGAAATATTTAGTGGCGTTAACTATGCCATTATAGCAGTTATAGTACACTTTTTGTCAAGACTTCTTTGTTGGGATAAAATTGGAGAAGGTACGAGATCTGAAGAATACGGAAAATATTCAAGAGTTGACTCAAGAGAATCTTTCACAGCTGCTTTCTTTTTATCTCAAAAGCCTTCAAAGGTTTTAAAAACACACTTTTGCTCACTGCTTCCACATCACTTTTCTTACCATTTCATGTGTCTTTACTTAATGTGTCATTACTTAAATAATGTGCTGATTAGCTGATTTCCGATTTTTAACGGTAACATATTCACTAATATAGGCGGTAACATATAATAGCAACGAAGATTTATACAGGGTCCCAAAAAAGGTGGTAACAAGTTTTAATTCTTGTTCTTTTAATTATCTATTAGAGATAATTGAGTAATGTAAATTTAAAAAATGCTCAAAATAATGTGGTGTTCTTTCGTTAATCTACAAGGATTTACACTCTTTAAATTTTTACGACCTCCCTGCAAAAAATTCTCAATTGGTAAAGTGTGCCTCTTACACTCATGAGGTGATTTTAAAATATTTGGGAATTATACCGTAAAAAGAGAGAGAAAAATATAATCTGACTTAAACCACTTTTCAATGGCTGTAGAAGAAAAATAATCACGTCGGATGATCGTAGTTCAGGTATTGTACAGAAATTACGAAAGAAAATACTGTTTGGCTGTCTAGCAATAAATGTTTACATACAAATTCATGTATAGCCTCAGATCATCTTTGTTTGTTAATAGATATCTCTGAGACGTTTTATGGTGAAAGTAGGGAATGCAATCCCGATCCCGCGGGAAGGGGATCCTGGGGGATCCCGCACAAATGTTTGCCGGACTAGTCCCGTGGGATAACAATCCTAATCCCGCGGAATTAACACTGAGAAAAAAAATTATTTTTTATTACAATTTCACGCTGCTTTCCGAATCAATAGACCGAAAACTTTTGCATATTTATGTTTCTTATCTAACAATAAACGAATCAATAATTACAAATTTTAATTCAAAGTTTTATTTCCTTAAATTATCTTCCAATGGGAGTCTGGATCGAACATCTAAATCTAAGCATTGTAATCTAAATTTTTCGCAAAATTCCCATTCTCTAAATGAACTGATCTATTTCATACTATTTTATCTCTTAGCGAAATGTCACGAATTAATTATAAAAAGCTTTCATTTTAGTTTTTAATTTTTTTATATAATCTACACTTTAATTATTTTACTAAAATTAAATCTAGACTAGGAAATGATTCATTGGATTTGTGCGATTTTGTCCATTCTTTTTTCATCAACCAAGAAAATAACGTAAATATGTGAAAATATCTATAAATTGTATATTTCTGTAAATTCCTCATTTTTAGCATCTAACATAAGACATAACTTAGTATATTATTCTGAAAATCATGGTTATATTTTCATATTTCTCTAATTTATTGTATTAACTATCTCATTAGATTAATTATTATTATTAAATTTAAACTTCATAGTGCTTAAAATCTTAGTTTTTTTCCTACTTTTCTCTGTTGAAATGAAGTCCTAGCTAAATGAAATGTCAATCCCGCGTTATCAATGAATCCTTATCCCGAAATCCCGCAGGACGAAAAATAGTGCGGGAATGTATTCCCTAGGTGAAAGGCATAAGTTTTGTACACATTTATTAGTGTATGGGGCACATTTTACTAATTCGGATTTTTTTGTACGAGAGCGCATACAAATTTAAAAAGTGTAACTTTTTGCAAATTAACAAGAGGATTTTTTTTTTTTCAACGGAGTCTTATTTTTCGAGTTTATTTTCAACATTTTTTCAATTTACATTACTCATTTATATCTAACAAATAAAGAATTAAAGCCAGTTACTACCTTTTTAGGACACAGTCTGCAGTATTAGGTTAATTCATGAAAACAAAATTATAAAACGAAACTAACTGAATCGGTAATCTAAGTACGTTTCAAAACTATCAACTTTCAAAAAACTTTCAAAACGTTATAAAAGCCAACAGAGAACATATTTACTATTGAACTGGATAGAGGACATATTTACTTATTGTTGGGAATGGAAATTCATGACAAATACACAATTTTTTGCAACTGCAAAACATAATGTAAATTAAATATATATGTATATTTAGCGCCCTTTTAAAAGCTATAAAGATTCCTTTATGACATGAACTTTGATGGTGATTTACGAAGACAGTCGAAAAGACAAAAGCAGCAACGTCTTAGCGAGTAAAATCTATATTTAGAAATCAAAAATCGATAATGACTGAGAGAACAAAAAAGTTGAATCTATAATATGATCGGCAAAAAAATCGAATTTCTCAAAATTCTCCTGTGCCTTTCTTCTGATGTTGAATCGTATTAATTCGATGTGACGGGACAGAGTAGTTATCTTTATTCTTATTTTGTTCATTTATTCACAAACTCTGAGACAGTTTTATTCTTTCTCATATACACAGCGCAGTTAAAAAATGCTCAATAACATTTTTTTTGAAGCTTTAAGAGGGAAAAAAATGATAATCCGCTTTGCTGGAAAACACCATAGTTCATTTCTTATTTAACATCCCTCTCTTGATATGAAAGGAAAGAAAAATTCATTTAGATAAAAGCAGTTTTTTTTTTCTTTTCTAAATTTTTATTTTTTTAATACGATTAATTTTTTTTCCCCAAAACTTTTTTATAGATTTCTTTAAAGAAAAAAATGTTTAAAAAATAAGATTTTATATAACTCCTCTAAGTTGCTTCTTTTTCATCTTACAACATCTGACGCTTCCTGGAGTTTTATAATTTCTCATATTTCTTGTGTTGAAAAGTTAAAACGAACGAAAATATATGAACTCAGCATACTAAGCACTTTTTTTTATTGTAGAGATCCATTTTGCGTTACATAAAATGCTTTGTGTATAGTTTTTGTGACTGCTTAAAAAAATGCAACTTCTTTTGAAATATCCGTAAATTTGTAGTTTGAGTTAATTAATGTGTAATATTTTCGCTAAGCACATTTATTACGAGCAAATTCTCAAAAACTAGTTTTTTTTTTTACTGTTGAGTATTAGCTTATGACTCGAACTTTTTTCCCGTAAAAATTAATAAACCATTTTAAATTTTGGGGAAAACCTTTTCATTTTTATTTTTTTATTGAATTTTTTATCTTTCACTATTACCACTTCTTAATAAAGCATTCATGATTTTGGCTGGTAGCTCCGTTCTCTACCATAAATATAATGCAATGATTACAAATTTTTGTACGTATTATTTTTATGTATTATAATATATCCAATTGAAATTTAAGTCTATCGTAAATATTGTTCTTTTACAGAGTATATAAAGAAATTCAATGCATACTGCTCATTGAGAGTCATTGCTTTAAAGAAAACAAAATTACTATGCATAATTGAGGTTTCTAAAAGTATGCTCTCTGTCAAAAATATTACTTAGTATTACCAATTAGTAACCAATTGTCAACAAATCTGCTAACAACAGTTGTAAATCAACAAATGTTACAAACGTAATTACGAAAGCATGATATTTGCATATTTTTCTCTCACTCATATATGTTTGTTTTTTTCTAGAAGAAAAGTGGTATCTATCGTTTTTGCATAAATTTGCATAAAGTTCATTTTTATCATTAATATAATTTATAAATTTTATTGTTAGCGTCTTTTTTGTGCTTCGTAAAACATCTTGTTCCTTAACTTTTGGAGGTCAGTGTATCTCAATGTACTCACTTAACCACTTTCAAAGGAACGACTCAATTGTAAAGCTTTAAATTATCTTTCAAAAATTTTGTAGAAATTAGATGTGATTTTTGAGTGAATCTGTCAAAACATATTTATAGAGGCTTTGGATTTCTGTATGGGAACGTACGATTTTTTACAATCACGGGAAACAAATGTTTTGTTAATTCAACAAAAATTGTTGTTTCAAGTACTTTTTAATCACTGTTTTGTTGCATCCATAAAATTATTTCATTTAATTAACAAAGTATTCCAATGAATCAATATTTTATTTGTTTAGCCAATCGATGAATATTTTGCTGATCTAAAAAAATATTCTGCGCCAATAATATTTTGAATTACCGCCAATAAGAACTAAGCGTCAATAAAACTTTGAATTCAGCAAAACACTTTTTTTAATGCTAAAATCAATAAACAAGAGAAAGACCCGTTTATTTCAATATCATAAGCATCGAGAGTAAGCGTCGAAATGACAATTTATGGTCTCAAACACGCACAGTAAAATATTAAAGATTGGCATATCATTTTTGGGCGATTCATAAACGAAAATTTTGTTTATGGAATTATTTGCTCGCCAGCCTGGCATAAGCATTTGGAAAGTATCAAAAACATACTGAGTTGCTTGCAGAAAAGAATACTTCGATTTAGGCTTATAATATTTTGGCTTTGCTATATTTGGCTGATTTTTCGGACTTACTGGGTTTGTATTTATCCATATGTAGCTCATCATGTTTATAGATGTAACCTGCGTTGCAAGTGTTTAATGACTGAAATAAGAAATCGGTAAAGGAAACATAAGTTTATTAAAAGAGGTGCTATTCATAAACTGGCGTCTTAGTTTAGATATCAAATATAATTCAGAAACAATATTTAAAACAGCAGTAAAAATTAGAAAAACATGCTTGTCTAAAAAGCATTTTAAAAAAACGAATAACAATTAAGATAAGACCACAGAACATTGGTATGTGTCTAAAATATTAAAGTCCATGGTTCTGGCCTACCGCGAAGATATCGACCTATGATCTGGAGTTTCCGGCGATTTTCCTCAGATATAACGTGAATACGCGTTCGAACTCTTTAAAAAGTCGCCTGTTTACGGGCATCCTCCTTAGGCAAATAATCCTAGTGTGTGTAGCCTTGCCTTAAACAAAAAACTATACGAATAACTATAACGAATGGCAAATACTTTCGAATTTAATTAAATTAATATAAAACTAGTTGCAAACATCATGTTTTCAAATCGTACACAATAATGATAAAATTGAACACTTTGCCTATTAAACATTTTTTAAATTAAGCAATGATTTGAAGTCAGTCGTGATAATATGTAATTTAAGAAAGTTTCAATCTATATCTCTTTCTTTATATATAGTAAAACCCGTTTAAGAAATTCCCGCTTAAGAATTTTTCCCGCTTAAAAAGTTCTTACTTGAGATTCAAAATTTTTTCCTATTCTTACAATGTTAAAAGAACCCGTTTAAAAAGTTTCGTTCCAAACAACTTCCCGCTTAAAAAATTGTTTTTTAACTTCTAAGTTTACTTTCAGGGCGTGTTTACATGTGCCTTACGTTGTCTTTTTTTGTGTTTGTTTGTTTTTTCTTATTACTGTTTGTAAAAATCAATGTTTAGAACTAAAACGATTGTATTGGCCAGTGAAATGCTAACAGTGGATGAAATTCGTGAGGTTACAGAAAAGTAAGAAACGAATGAAGCTGAATAAGAGGTTGTGGAAATTCTTAGTTTTCTGGTTTCTGTAATAGGATCAGAAAATTTCCGCCTTTTTATTAAAAGCGTCGACGATTTGAAAGAAACTTTTTTTTAACTGAAAGTCCAATTAAAAATTACCGATAAAAAACACAAAACTAAACGGATATTTTTACCGTAAAATCGATTACAATAATGCTTAAAACTAATATTTTTTAAATGTTTAATATAGAATAGTTAATTATATTGTTTTACTTTATTAACCAATTTTTTAAGTGTGCAAAACAATTTATATAAGTAATTATAAACTCTATTTATATAATATTTTTAAAATGTCAAAAGATATTTCTTCAGTATTTATACTGAATACTTATTTGTTTTTCAAAAAATTAGTCTCCCATTTAAGAAGTTTTCCCGCTTAAAAAGTTTTCAATCTTCACCTCCCTCGGAAAACTACTTAAAGCGAGTTTTACTACATATATTTAGATTTTCCACCAGTTTGGATCTTGTACACGTTTTTCCCTATAGCTAAGGTCGTGCACCTAGGTTACTTTTATGACTGTTTATGCCATGTAATCTACAGAAACCTAGCTATTTTTGATTGCCTTTTATTTAAATTATGATTCCGGTGGCACCTGATGATTGAGCAATCTATTTTAAATTTCCAGTCTAATTTTTTCATATTCGTATGGTTGTTTGGCGCTTATGTTGATTAGTTTTATGAGCCTTCACACAGTGGTGGATTTTTTTACCGAAAGTGATCTTTCCTTTTTAGCTTTGATAGATCTGATTTCTATCGCTACATTGGTTTCTGTACAACATTTAAGGCATATATCCTTTTTTTATTCTTGGATCCGGATATTTAATGCTACTTTTATTTTGTGATTTTAATTGCTTGATGATTTAATGGGATATCCATAATATGGAAGTTTAGCTCTTTTGTACATATATGCATGTATGTGTGTGTTATAGTCAACTAAGTTAAATCACGCATTTTAAATGCTCTGTTTTAAATATTATCAAAGTTTATATAGTAAATCGACGTCATCTACGAAGAAAGAGCTCAGTTCAAGATATATAACAGAAATTTCTAAGCCCTAACTGTAATGTCAGTGAATTTAATTTACATACACTGACAATAAATAGTAATTTATTAAATTAACGAGATATTTTTAACGTTACTTTATCCAAATATTTTTTGAACAAATTTATAGAGATATTTTGATTAATTATCAAAATTTTTGTTGATTTAACGAAACGTTTTGTTGAACCAACAAATTTTTAGTACATATTTTAATAAATAAACATTGTCGATTCGATAAAATATTTTGTTTATTTAACTAATATTTTGTTGATTAGATAAAGTTATTCAGTTGACATGGCAGAGACAAATGTTTATTGAATTAACAAACCAAATGTTTGTTGATTCAAAAAGTAAATATTTTTACCGTGCATAATAATCATATTATAATTATGGTAGATGAATTATTTCTATTTCACGAGTAAACTATTTGAAAATTGAAAGCTAACTTTTGGTGGTATGATACCGTTTTAGTAATTTTACATCCTTCAAATAGCGATTAAAAGAAAGAAAAATAAACAAACGATTGCATAACTACGCTCCTATAAACCAACGACTAAACACTTTTAAATTTTTAAATTTTCACTATTGTTTGTTTACGAATGTATCTGTTACGACAAAAAAAAATTTCTTTACTTAAAGAAGACACAATTTTTATTTCAAAGAAAGTAATAAAAGTTTTTGGAGTCAAAGAAATGAATTTTCAAAACAATTGAAAGTCTTGCCCGAAGCTATATTTTTTATCTACTCTTTCCTTTTAACTCTTATTAAAATTTACAAGTTGTTGTGTTTATCTTTATTCTCACAATGCATGTATTCATTTGTTAAGTTTTTCTTTTTTAACTGTAACAATAGCATAGTATATTTTGCATGATAAAATCTGCATAAAATACCGAAGTTTTTCTTATTTGTTTGAAAAAGTGTTAATTTCTTTGCATTTACGATTTCGAACAATTTATATATTTTGTAATGTCAAAAGAATTTAGATAAACTAATTTATATGTAATAACGTAGTTTAACTTATAAATATAACACCATCCTAAGAGTTTTCATTTTACATCAAGATATATGTGAACTTAAAAACAGATTAAGTAAACAGTACAGACACACACACACACACATACATATATATACATCATCTTTATGGAAGAGAAATGCGCAAAGAACTGTATATTACAATTTTTAGCTTTAAAATTACAATATTAGTCTCAACCGTTTATAATAAGTCAAGTTAATAAGATGCATTTATTTGATTTGTTTATTTCTTTTTTAAGTAAATATTCGTATTAATAAATGAGTTATTTTTATTAATTAAAAAAAACTAAAATACACTTTAAATACCTTCATTTACTTTCAAGTGGCAATAATTAACTAACTGATAATATTTTTAAAGATGAAACGAAAAATATAATTTGCACCCAATTATGATTTTGTGTAATTAATGCACACCACAGCCAGAAAATGGTTCCTTATAGTCGGTGTCAAAAACCAAGGCTTTTTTTTTCACTTCTAACCTTTACGTCTGCCCTTAAAATGTTTTTCTGGGGCATTCCCCTAAACAGGTTAGTTCTTTTTATTGGCAAAATGCAACGTTTTAAGAATATTACATTTAGAAATTGAAATGCGAATTTTAATACAAGAATGTAAAAGACAAATAAAATTCTTTAAATCAAAATGACAGTAAAAGATTCATTTTCAATTTCTATCAATACATCCGTTTTTATGAAATTGAGTTTTTGCTTTTTATAAAAAGTACACTTTCAGTTAATAAGAAATATTCTCTTTTCCAGTACCCAGAATTTTTAAAAGTGCATTCTAATCCTCTTTTACTTCCATGTTAGTTTTCATTCAACTTTTGTATTAATATTTTTGAATGGGAAAAAAAAAATAATTGAGGTAAAAGCAACTCTTCTTAAAACTTTGTTTTCGTAAAACTTTTAAAAACATTCTGATGAAAGGAGTTATTTAAAGAAAGGAAATTTTGTAAGGAAAATGAATGAATGATAATTAATAGTTGAATTGTTTTTATCAAAACTTTTGATTTTTAAGGAATTTATAGATTGTGAAAGATATTTACTTCGTCAGAAACGAAGGGTAATACTTGAAGTGTAATACGAAGGGTAACCGAGTGCTAAAAAGGACAGAAGCCAAATAAATCGCCAGGTTTAAGAAATGGAAAGAAAAGTTAGGCTTTATACATATTTACCAACATTTAAATGTGAAACGCCACAGGGGTGATCAGTACAAAGAATTTGTAGCTTAGGCAATATTATTGGA
The DNA here is from genome assembly GCA_038373885.1 of Cheiracanthium punctorium. Classification (NCBI taxonomy): domain Eukaryota; kingdom Metazoa; phylum Arthropoda; class Arachnida; order Araneae; family Cheiracanthiidae; genus Cheiracanthium; species Cheiracanthium punctorium. Next base: position 182,792 of record JAWZYV010015393.1, on the reverse strand, counting down.
ACCCGGTGGGAAATGAAGAAAATTAAATGAATTCTCAGACTAAAGGCTCCAATTGCGGGAGTTAAAACCAAAGTAATTTAAGGAACAGTTATACATAGAATTACGTATAGAGATAGGAGTTTTAAAAATGGCAAAGAGTATATTAAATTTAAAATAGATAATGGGAAATCAAAAGTAATTATAAATATGTTATTAACTGCATCACAAGAAATGTCTCTTCTATGATCTAATCCAATATTTATAGGTAGTGCATAGGTTCATAAATTCTAGTTCCACCAATTATTTTCTGGATGTCAGTCCGATATTTTTTTCTGAGTGTAGTTAGTAACCATGAAACTGCTTTAAGGCACATTGTCTGCCTTCATGTAAACACGGCATTAGACATATTAGACTTTTATGTATAATTATTTTTGCACATCAGCCAGTTGGACTTGCTAAGTTCAATTTTTCATCATTCATTGTTCAATTTCAGATGGGTGTATTTCTATTATTTTTGAGTTTCTAATACATAACTTAATGTCCTAATTTAATGATATTATATTCTAAATGGCTTAGATAAAAAATAAAAAAGATTTAAAAACAGCAATTCTGCCCGATCACCATTCGAGTACACTGAAAGGGGGGGGGGGGCTTTCTGATATGGCCGAAAGTCCTTCAGACAACATATTTTCTTTCGTCAACACGAATTTCATCCCATTTTTCTCATAATTTAATTTGCAATGTTTGAAATGTATGTTGTTTTCTAACGTCCATTACGACACAGACTTTTCTTGAAAAAAAAAAAGCTGGCTTTAATAATGTAAACTTCTTACCTTGAAAATAAAAATTAATAAATACAGACCTTTTTAACATTTTTGAATGCAAATTTGACTTAAGTATTATACCCTCGGCCGACAGTTAGAAAGGTTAGAAATGATGATATCCTAAAGAAGTAAACGGCTGTTTACTATAACACAGGTATGCAAATAGCAGGTCGAATGATGCGAACAAAAAATCGGCCCGTGCGATTAAAAATTATATTCATTTCCACGATTTTTAACGATAGGAAATGTTTGGTGCCACTAAATTTTTGGTGCTGCCACTAAATATTTCAATCCTATTTACACCTCTGCTATAACATTTAGTGAAATAAGACTAGAATCTTTTACTAATTAGAAATTTCGTGAAAATTTATCGACGGTATAATACTTAAGTACTGAATTTATTAAAGTGAGTTTAATACAAAATTATTTATCATATCTCAAAATTCTCATGTTTAAATACAGTATAGAGAGTCGGAGGGCAACGAAATTGTTGAATAGTTAATTATTTAAGACGTCTCTATTAATAATTATAGGCTTTAAATTGCTTCGATTTTCTTTTCAGATTTTCTAAGAAATATTCCCATAAACCCTATTTATGCCTGAATATCTCCCTCCAGAACCACGCACGTTTATGAAATTCAAATGTCAAGAAACATATTTATCATCTCGACTCAAAGAGTTTTTAAACTTAGCGTGATAAAACCTACTCCCATTTGAATATTCTTCTTCAAAGCTTCGCGGGGAAAAATCACTTCCTAGGTTCTTTTTCTTTCTTAAGTTTCCAAGAAGAAAGTGGAAAACCCAATACATCGTTTCTCCGCAGCATGAACAATAGAAACAGGTTGACCCAACTTGTTAGAAATGGAAAATAATGCTTCTTGCAGGTCAATGGTCTTGATATAAGTGCATCATTTTGCAGTGCATCTACCCGAGGGAAGATAAAGCCCATTTATTTAAACCATAAAACTGAATATTTTTGCTTTCAAATATCGCAAGTATGCGTCGAAGTGGTATCGGAAACTGTACAGCAAAATAGATTTGAATCCGAAATAAAACTTTAAATAAGATATATTAGGTTTACAAATTCCTGGCCGTCAGTTCATGTTAATGAAAACTGTTCAATGAAAAACGATAAGTTAAACACATTCATAATTTATAAATTTTTGAATTAATAAAAGAAGAGGGTTTACGAAGAAACGCGTGATATGAGTGAGAAACCATAATAACTTTTGTAGAAAATAAAAGGTTTTTTTTTTCCTGAAATAATCTAATTTTGGAGTAGTTTATAAAAGAGAAAAATTAAACAATGTTCTCAGAGAAAAAAAAAAACTGAAACACTTTCATATTTTAAATACACACTAAAGTGCATATATTGAAAGTTTGTCATAATCCACGTGTCGTCCCTATTTATCTTCCTTATTCCATTAAGCTCCAAAGTGAATCATTATTCATGAGTGCGCCGTATATTTCTTCCTTGTTCCATAAAACACTTTTTTGACATTGAAATTTACTACATTAAAATCGTCTACTTAAACTATTTTACAAACTTCGTTAGCCATATCATAACTACTTCACCATTGTAATAAACCGTACCACATTTGCCAGTTTCTCGACAAATACAGAAGATATCACCAATCTAGGTTCCGGATTTGGGACTTATATTTTGGCGTCAAACTTGGCGGTAAATCATCACAAATTGCGAACCTAGCAACTTTTAACATTTTATTCTCTTCACCTCACCTTATTGAAAAATGTAGCAAAAACCTGTCGGCGCAAATCGGTCCACAGAACTATGTCCACAGAAATGTCCATCAATTATGTTAGCAGAAAAACGCGGAGAGAACAAAATAGCACTCATAGAATGAAGTAACATTATGAGTACTAAAAAACCTCATAATGATACTTCACGAATTCTATTGACTAAGTACTCTTACGTGCTCCTCTTTGAAAAGTTTATGAAGAGAATTAAGATTTGTGATATGTAACCGTATCTTCAAAAATCTTCACTTTTCGTATATACTCCCAATTTTAAACTACCAATCTGCGTTCACTTTTGACTCAATTTGATGGGTCACCCAACTCATTCAACTCTATGCTTCAATGGAAATTTGTAACAATATTCTCTTATTAAGATGTGACCAAATCTATAAATCTAATAAACACACCGAACCTAATACTCTCTCAGCTAATATCTGAGCCTTAACCGCTTTTCAGTAGTCCCTCCGTTTGGCTCATTAAATATTAACGGCCCTCCATTTAGGACAGCAGCCAACCAATCAAACACTGACACCTTGCATTTTTGTATATTTCTGTAAAATTTTATGTTGGAACCTAAAAAAAAAATATCACAAACATTTTGGGGGAGTTATTAAACGGTAAGAAAATCAAGAAACCTAAACCAGGAGAGTATTCTCATCAGCAAATTGAAATGTCCGATATCCGATAGCGAAGGAGGATTTACTTTCAAACTGAACTTTGCACTCTGCATTTGCTCTTCTCTTCTTTGCATTTGCTCTTCTCATTATCGCAATACCGACAGAATTCAGCATATCACCGACTGTGATCCAGCATATACCGACAGATCACATTCCGATTTGCTGCGAATAGGTCCCCTGCATTATAGTACTAAAATATCACCTCACGCAAAAAGTGGCCTTATTTCCACGTAAACGTTGATGCTTCGTTAATTATTTGAAGCTGAATCACTCGTTCACCTCCAATATCTTAAAGATTGGGAAACAGAAATTTATTAACCTTCTAACTAGATTGCGAAAAAATATTGATGAAATTTTTAAATTTGCTTTTAAAGAATAACTTTTTAAAACTTTCTAAGACTCACATTTTCTTTGAAAAATTAAAATAATTGAATGGTTTTTTAAAAAAATTGGCCATTGACTGGCAAAAAGTTGCGTACGTTAAGTTGCTCTGAGATAAATTATTCTTCCTCTTTTATGTTGTCCAGCGTGTCGTAAATGTCTTGTAATTATAGTAATGAACTCGATCTCAAAATAACTGGAAAGATTAAGTATGTTATTTTCAAATTAACGCTTTTCATGCCGTCATTTTTTGTATATATACGTCTAGATTTATGAGAGGCGGATCGAGAAATATTTCCAGGCGGTGGTAATAAAGTTTCGTGAAGTATTTGATCAGAATGTTTATTTCAAAAAGATAAATTAAACGTGAAAAAAATCTTGAAGTTGGTTTAAATCTGTTCTCCCTCATCATTGAAAAGGTATGAAACGATGAAGGTTCCCCATCTGTATTGACTAGTTAGCGCCCGGTATTCTCACCGTGAGGACACAATACTCCCACGTTTTGACTCTTATCAGTCATTAAGAATAAATTTGATGTCAATAAAAATACTTGAAGATTTCACGAGAATTCTTTACTTTTTAGCCCATCACTTCCCGTTAAAATTGTCGATTATTTGTAAAATTGTCTGGGTTATTTCTAACAGCACGAGCATCTGCTGAAAACTGGAGAATACGATGGAAATGCATTAATGTAGAACAACTGGATAGACTGCCCAATGCTAAAAAAAGGGCAGCGGTTGCCATCGCTCGATTTAACCACCAGCAACATGGCGGTCGATCGAATCGTTCATCGTGTGCCCCAGATCTAGAGACCACTTTTGACACAGCTGCTGTGCGAACGCATAAAAAGGCAGATGTGTCAAAAATGATCTCTAGATCTGTGACACGAGATGAACGATTCTACAGATCGCCATGTTGCTGCTAGCTAAATCGAGCGATAGCAACTGCTGCCCTTATGGGAGTGTTTATTTTCAACGGCTGCCCTTATTTTCAGCATTTTGAAATAGTTGCGCTTCAAGGGGTTAAACTCTAGTTCAATAGTGGTGCTAAATGACCCCCCTCCCATAATCTTAGATGTATTAAACAGTCTGATTTTGTTGTGAGATGAAAACAACTTCATACTTTTGCACTTTTTTCTCTAGACGCTCAAAGGTTTGGTTATTAGTGAGATCAAAAAGTGATGTCTTTCTTCGTATGCCAATAATTCACCTTAGCCTAAACTAATGAGGCTAATAATACGATATTTTGTAAATACGTGAAACTTTTAATGTAGGTTCTCCATAAGGAGAGTTTTTTGTACTTCGTAAGCTGCGGGGGTTAAAGAGACAAAATTTTCTTTTAACGTATCGATCTCAAAGAGATATGCATAAGACATATGCATAAAATTCTTGATGCAAAATACAACGCACATGAATACCTAAAAATCAATTCCAGAATTTTGTAATTCGTTCTCCAAAGAGGATGAGCACGAGCAACCCATTTCATACATCATTCTTGAAAGAAAAGAAGGATTATCTGTGAAATTCTTGCTTTAGAATGTAACAAATATGAAACGATGGCTTTGACACAACTGCTCTGTCATTAAAAACTTGTTAAAAATTTATTTGTATGAATTTAATGTAAGAAAATAACATTACTTTCAGGCACATCTTTTATTTTATTGTCAGGTCTGTTTGCCAGGAGAGGACAGTTCACGTTAACGAATGGACCGACATACGTTCTTCCTGGAGATACGTCCTTCCTGGATACTCCCAGGAATCCTCCCTGGAGATTCCTGGACAGCCACAATTTGAGTCCTCATCAGAAAGAGGAGACTTCTGAATATTGCCACACCTCGGAAACTGCTGGCAACCGCCAAGAAGAGGTTTAGAACCACGGAATTAGCGTGCACGTTCATCGAATGTACTCGGTGATCTTCAGTCGTATGTCGGAATCGAGCCTGCAACATTCTGGTTGCCAGTCCAACGCCTTAACCATTGTTTGTATATTTGAAAAATTAATTTCTAAATTAGAACTAATTGTCCATTTTATTTGCCACCTAATATATATATATATATATATATATATATATATATATATATATATATTATATATATAACATATAACGAACGAACACATATTTTAAGTCCAAGTGAGGTTCAAAGGGGATTGGGGAAGGATACAATGGCCTTATCGCCCCCCCTCGCATACATTATATTCATCAGTGAAACATGCAATCTAACGTTCAACTCTTTAAGTATATTCACGAATTCAACGGAACGGACGTTCATTCGAGACGTCATCAGACAAACACTTCGGAGCCACTAGAATTGTCTCATAGAAGGTGGGCTTATTCAGAATTCACCCTGTCTGTTATCGTTCCATAATTATACGTTCAAGAGACGCATAATCCCTTCATTTTCACTCTTATGTAATAATTCAAATACTTCGTATGACGCATCACTAATGAGCAGTTTGAAATACTCAATCGGTCTTTAATAGCGAATAAGAAATGTGTCCCTGACTTTCTTGATTTGAATAGTTTTCAATCATTTTAAATGATACCTGTCAGTCTTATTTCTTCTGGTATATAGATTATGATAAATCTAAATAATCGGAGTAAAGACAGCCTTGAACCTGAATATTAAGGCAGCGAGATTCAAGGACAATACATTTAAGAAAGTGACTTCGACTTTTCGGTAACCTTTTTTCGAGTTTAGTTGAAAGTGTCATTGATCTGCTTCGAATATTTTCTCATGATAAATGTGAAAGAAAAAAAAATAATAATAAAAGATTGATTTTGGCAGTTGCTTGCAGATGAGAGTAAATATTAATTTTTGCTTTCAGTGATAATTTATCTTTGAAAGAAATTACTAAAACCGACTAAAACATGCTTTATTTCTTATTTTGAAATTGACTCATACTAAAACTAAAATGTGTTAAAATTTCATAAAATATTTACGCTGCCACCGGAATACATATGACAGGTATCCAGAAACTAAACATCGCTTTCAATTTTTGCTGCAGAAGCGCTGCGGTCCTGATTTCACACATGCGCGTCTACTTCGCTGTCTCAAAGGCAAACGGAGACAGTCCTGTATTACTTTAAGATCACTCAAATAATTTTTAGATCATGTGGTTGGTCTCTGTGTTGCGCGTTTAAAAGATTTTTTTTTAATTGTACATCCAGCCGTATGCAAGTTACGGTGTGTCATCGATGGTTCAAGTCGCTTTCGAATGCTAGGAACAGTAAAACGATTCCAATTCATTGGCATATTTGTGAAATTTACGGAGAAAACGCTATGTGTGAGTGATATGATGGTAAGGAGGTGGGTATTATGAAATTACGCGAATATTTTTACTAGGAAGAATGAATAGACGATAGGTGTTGATGATTGATACAGAAGCAAATATTCACCATTACGACAATGTTAGGGCTTCGTCCGAAAGTCTAGCTAATCACTTACAGCTTCTGAGAGGGGCCAATAAACAGAAGTATTGTTTGGAAACTCAAGGATGGACGCCTGTAGCTGAATGACGACACATTTGGGGACGCGAGCTGTCCTCTCCTAACAAGTTTCCCATTCACTTCTTCATCCCACCTAAAAATAAATGCAATGTTTGGAAAATTCTAACAAAAGCTAAACAAAATCTAAAAATCTATGAAATATTTAAAACAATTTTGGCGTCTATTGTTTAACTTTCCATCTACCGTAATTTCAAATTTCCTTGTATTCCATTACTATTTTTCAGGCATGAAATAAACATTTAATCAATTTCCGAAAAGTCTCAAAATCTATGTAAAAAATTTTTTTGAAGTAATTTGAAGCGTATAGTTTAATTGACCACTTATGATGATGCTAAATTTTATTTCATTTGCTTCGGTGATTATACGTCATGGGCAAACCAATATTTACATATTTTTAATAAATTTTCACAAAATCTCAAAATCTAATCAGTTTTCAAAAAATTCTATGCCTATAGTTTAAGTTGCATAACCACCTATCATGTCTTTAAATTTCATTATGCGCAACTATTTACGCATTTTGAAAAAATTTTTGCAAAATCTCAAAGCTAATCAAAATATTCAAAAATTTCACAACTGTAATTTAACTTGAGTGACCATCTTTCATGTCACCAAATGTCATTTAATTCGTTTTAGTTGTAATTACGTGATGCGCAAACAAAAATTTAAGCATTTTGAAACGACTTTCGTAAAATATCAAAATCAAATCAAATTTTAAAAAGTTTTAGAGCCTATAGTTTGAGTTGAGTGACCACTTATCATGTCACCAAATGACATTTCATTTGTTTCAGCGATTTTTAAGTGAGAGATGTGTGTACAAATAAATAAATTAGAACGTGACAGACAGACATTCTTTTTTTACGGTCGTACTGAATTCCCAGGTACTTGCGGTACAAAATGTTTTAATTTCAAGTAATGTGTAGTCAAAAATCTATAGCTGTGCTTGATGCTGAAAGCAAACCAAATGGGTCCTTTATAGAAAAGCAGTCCATGCTCACGCCTGTAACAACAGCAATTTTGGACTCGTTGTTTTGAATGTACCTCATATTTGGTAGTCTGAATGAGCCTGTACTAGAGCAAATTTTCATAAAAATAAACTGAGTCTCAATGCATTTTTAATGGGGATAAAATTTGTATGTGTTATATTTTTACTCGAAGAATTATTAATTATTAATTAAATTAGTGTATGGATCCGACTATAACTAATATTAAGAATATCAATAATTTTTAGTTCAAGTGATCAATTTTCTTTTGCGAAAATATTTTTTTACAGAAGAAAATATCTTTCAAAGCTTAATTTTTTTACTACGAAATATTAGTTTTTTAAATTATAAGAAAAGCTATTTTTATGATTAGTAACAATTCGAATAACCATATCAATTCAAATCCGTCATAATAAAACTCACATCAAAATGTGTATGCTATATTATTTCAGGAACATTTTTACATAGTATGGAATTTAACTTCAAACTTCTGCCCTATTTAGTACTCTGCGTAAAACGCTTTTATAAAGAGATACAAACTTAAAAAAAGTTCTTAAAAATAAGCTCCACGAGTAGTAGTTAAGAGAATTATAATATAGTAACGCTGTTATAATTCTCTTACATACTACGAATTATACGCTCTTATAATTCTGTTACATCTAAATTAGTATATTTTAGTGAAGTTTACAACAGCATGCTCAATATGTTTAATTTTGCGCATCTCATTTATTTGCAAGCCTTTTACCGGCGCTTTCAAAGAAATGAATGTAGTTTATACTTTTTGGTAGGAAATTCAAATAAATGGCTTATTAGTTTGATGCACAATAAATAGTGTATGCAGAGATAGACATTTATATTCTAAAGTATTTCATAATGAATGCATTTGAAATAATCTATCACTTAGCTTTCTTTACATCATCACCCCCCCCCACGCCCCCAACAACAACAAAAAAATGTTTATTTATTTATTTTGTCATGTGTAAGAAATTTGATTTTGACCTTTACAATACTTTAATGCATTATATCAACACAATAAGGCATCACTCTTTTGTTTGTTTGTTATACTTTTTTTTTTTTTCATATTTTATTTGCCTTACTTTTACTAGAATTGTAAGTTTGTACCAGATATCACATTCATATATTACCCAATAATATATTATACAGGCGGATTATATCAGTGTGTTAATAGCGTGGTATTCAATCCTACAGGGAACGTCAACTAAGCATGGGTTTATGCCTCTAGTGGTAACGAATTGGAAGATTACACATTTGTATATGCCAACAAGGTAACTGGATTGGAAGCGTTAGAGCGAGAATATTGGTCTGTGCTACCTAGTACTGTGTTCAGTATTTGTTCCGTTAATCAGAATCCTCATAGAAATTTGGTAAATTATTTATCATCTTAAAAATTCACATAAAAGCTTCACTGGGTGTCGTTTTTGGTTTATAAAATTAGCAGAGGCAATGTATTATGTTTATTAAACTATTTGATATTAATTAAGAAAAGTTTTGTATTTCGAATGATAACGACAGAATAGTTTCCGCTAAAAAATTGAATACAATTTTTAACAGACGCGATAAACCCCAATTTTTAAGTACCATGATCCGGACGGAAACTTATTTGCTTACCGGTTGCCCTTTATGACACTTTTCAAAAAAGTGGAAGTATTTTAGAATTGGTGTACATAGACTATCAATTTTTTATTTTATTTTTTGTTTGTTGGAGAATGCAACAAAATGAATTCCAAAATCTTTCATGGACGGTAGAGTGATTCAGATTCTACCGAAAAAAAAAATTTTTTTAATTCAAAGTGCTCAGGATTATTTTCCTCTTCATTTTGTCTAGAAAACGTCCGCTTAAAATTTTATAAACTTATTATTGATTTAAGTACTCCCTCAAAGTACAATTACCTATGGCATACGACTGATGATTACTGAAAATGCGCCTTCCCAAGGTTCCACAAGCTTTTATAAAGTAAAGCTTTGTTGATTAATTTTATCAAAAGCTTCATTAAATAAAAAGAAAAATATCAATAACAGTTAGTAAATAACAAACATCTTCAGAAAACAGCTCACATCACGTATAATCTTTTTATATTTTCAAGTGCCAGATCACATTTGTTAATATACAAGTACATGTACTCTGGACGAGCAGTGATAGGTCATCTAAACCGGATCATCATAGAGCAATTTTTTTTATTAATATGAAACTGAACTATAATAGGTTTTATATACAGGGTGTCTAATTGACCTTGTTTTTCATTTTTTAAGGGGTCTCGTGCCTTTTAAAAGTGATGAAAATCGAAAAAAGTGCTTTCATCTATATGACTCCATATTTGCATAAATAATTTATCTACGTGTAAGAAATCTTGCATATTAATTCAATAACATTTTCTGTTTACATCAAGGTCTTTAAAAGTTTTTTAAGTTAATTAGGAAATCTAAATTAATTAACAGATAAGCAGTAACTATTTTTTATATGCGGTTCACTGCGCGCAGCCTAACATACAGAAAAATCATTTTACAAACTCAGTATTTTTTCTACATACACTCTCATAATGCATTACTAAAATGACCTATTTTTATACCCGTCGTTATATATATATTTTTTTTTAATTTACAAATGATTTAAATTTTAAATTAGTGAATAAATAATCAATTAATATTTTTCTGTAGATAGGTATGTAATATGTACGTAATAATAGGTCATTTTAATTAGAAAAAATATTGAGTCTGTAAAATGATTTTTATACTGTAAAAGGATTTTTATATGTGGGTTCATTACGGCTACGCGCAATGAACCCACATATGAAAAATAGTCGCTTTCAATCATTGAATAAATTAATTGTTCGTAATTAACTTAGAAAACTTTTGAGGACATAAATGTAAACAGAAAAGACCATTGTATTGATATACAAAATTTCTTACATGTAAATAAATTGTTTTTGTAAATACAGGATCATAGACGTAAAAGAAATTTTTCAGTCACCGTTTTTATAGGGTACAAGACACCTTAACTACTGATCATAGACATGTATAAAGGTTACGCAAAAAAAAGGTACAGAATTTCATGATATCAATTAAAATTTTGAGGGAATTAAATTTGAGCAAATACAAAATTTAATTTTTATATCACGCTATATCAGGTATGGTCAACCTCCGGCCTACGGTCTGGATGTGGCCCGCCACGAATTTTGATTCGGCCCAAGGAACTATCAAAACCAAGTACGAAACCTATATAAAATATTCAAAATTCTATATAAACCTCAATTATATGGCCCGCGATTTCCCTAACATCCTAAATTTTGGCCCGCAAGTTTTACAAGGTTGCCCATACGTACACTATATAAAAACAAAGCCGCATTTAGTAAAATATGCCTCATACATAAATTAGATAAGTACAAAATTTCAGCCTTTCATCATGAAAAGTATCAGAGATATGTGTGAACAAAGTTGAAAAAAATCTTTTATAACTAGAACACAAATAATTGTCTTATTTCGTCATGTGTTTAAGACCTTCTAAACGCAATCATCCGACGTGATATTTTTCCCTTTGAAAACCACTGAAAAGTGGTTTGAGTCAATATATATTTATTTTCATATCTTTGACACTTTTTTGGACGAAAGGCTCTAATTTAGACATCATCTCATTAGTATAAGGGTGACATTTTACAAACGGGTAATTTTTTTGTACGGTTCCGTATAAAATTTTAAATTTTGTATTTACTCAGATTTGATCCACTGAAAATTTTAATCGATTTCATATAATTTTATACTTTTCTGAGTCACTTTGTAATTTATTAAATATATAGATAGATAGATAGATAGATAGATAGATAGATAGATATAGATATATAGATATAGATGTAGATAAATATATATATGTGTGTGTGTGTGATCAGTACTTAATGAATAAAAGCAGCGGTCAGGGTTTTTGAGACACCCTGTATATACATAGTAGAATAGAACCTTTTTTTTCCCATTCTCTAAATCTCTCATTATAGTCATCCTATTGCATTTTCCAGCCACAGTTCCTCTCAGTTTAGACTTCTGTAAGTACACCTAAGATGTAGCAAAAATGCACCTGGTTTGAAATAAACGCAATTAAATTTCAAAAAATAAGTAATAGCATCTTACATAATACCCAATCTAAATCCCTGTGCTATCTTCCTTGTCTTTTTTAGCCCATTTAAAGGGAACAGATTTACATGGCAGTGTATCTTAAGACACTCGATGATCATAAATCAGAGTCACGCCAGAGCTCTGGGGAAATTAAACGAAAAGTTCTAGTAAAAAAACTTATACTGTCATTTATTTTGTTCGATTTATAGCTTCATTTGATAGTTTCATCCATGAAATAACTTATTGTAACTGACTGCAAAGTTACATTTGGATTCGTAGCTAATAACGAAATCGTATGATTTAGTACTAGAACAAATTAACAGAATAGTATACTTTTAAGTGTTTGAGAGACAAAGTTCCTATAACAGCAAATCGCAATAATCCATATTTTTTACTGAATAATACAGACTCACATACTATATGAGCTATTTTTCTATTTTAAAGTTTGGAAGTAGCTAAAAATAAATATTGTACTAACACCCATATACCCGCTAAGTACGTTGTAATGTTGGTGCTAAAGAAAGGTTGGGCTACTTGTACCGTCTGCATGGGCGCCCATAAGGGGGGGCAAAGTAGGGCACTTGCCCCCCCCCTAGAGTTTTAGGTTAATGTCTCATGATGTAAACAAATGGCAAAACCAGAACTAAATTTGTTAAAAGTTTTAAATTTGCCCCCCTCTAGAAAAAAATTTTGAAGTTTGCCCCCCCCCTAGAAAAATTCCTATGGGCGCCCATGACCGTCTGAAAGCTATATGTATTATTATTTCTGTACATGTATGCTTGTACAAAGTTCTTTATTTTTAATTAGGTCTTAACCCTTTGACATGCCGTGGTCGCGCCGTGAAAACACATCTTTCCAATGCTTTCAATTGCTAGTCGCAAAAACTATGGTTAAATGGTGTACTTTTTGCGGTTTCGGACACTGCACGAAGTTATTCTTCTATGTGAAAATGATAGCACGTTAGAGGGTTAAGCTGCCTGACTGCCTTCAAAGGGGTATTTTTCTTTTAATTGGCTGCTTATGTGCATTATACAAACAAAATAGCTAAAAACTGTAAATAATGTGGAAGAACATGTATTTTTTTAAATTTTAGTTTATAAGCTTAAAAATGCATAAAAATTGCTGCAAATTGGCACTTGAAAACATCAAAACTGATATAAAGATATTATTTTGTAAATTTTATTTTAATGCTTGAAATTCCCAGAAATAAGCCAATCTCAGTACTTTAACTGCCTTATTTGAAAAGCTGTAACAGCTAATGTTTTTCTTGTAGAAAAATCATGAAACTATTTGATAATTCATAACTTCAAATAAATAAAAAATGAAAAATATTTTAATAGGATTCATAGGAAAGGTTCATTCCCTAAATAGACTCTTTAAAAGCAGCTTACCAAGGCTTCGTAAATTACAATAGTGATATTTTGTATTAAATAGGATGTTTTGAGATGAATCAAAATCTTAAAAGTTTCATTTTTAGAAAATGCAGAAACTATACTTCAACACTAGACCTTTTCTTTTTAAAATGAGTAATACTAAAATTCCTGAACTCAAGATCTAATCAATATAGAAAAGAAAATTCAAAGTAGTTCAGAAATCTAAAACATCAAGCTTCAAAATTAAGGTAAAAACAGAAAAGCTAATTTTTTTCCGAAAATTGCACTTTAAACATAAGCAAAAAACTAATACACAAACTTCTTTTGCCTATTTCTAATAGTGGAATGTAGTATTTCTCTCCAGCGTATTTTCTCTGATTATAGGTGCTCTTGCTGAATATTTATTATTTTTTATTTTGTCAAGACTGCCTAAAATATCTGTACTACCTAAAATTGAACTTACTATGGAGTGAGAAACTTAACATTTTTTCTCTGTTATCAAAGAGTGAAAGTACTGATTCATATTGTTGTTTCCATGTTTTACCAGAGAAGAACTATAAATAGCATCTCCTCTTCATAAATAAGCATCTACATATGATTCCTGAATTTTTAACAATTTTTTGATTTTTTTTATACATCAAATAAAAAGGTTCAAAATGAATCTATCTGAATATTTAGTCTAATCTTTCGAGATCCCGAGAAAGAATTCAGTTTATGGAAATTTTTCCTAACCCAAAATTTCTAAAACTGTCTGCCAGAAATTGGCTTTTTAGTATTTTTTGCGCAAGTGCCTTTTTCTTTTTCTGTTGATGAAGCTAAACGTAAGAGCTGAGAAAATTATCCAGATTTTCTCTTGAATTTGCTGTTAAAACTAAGAATAATAATGACTCCTCAGTAATAAAACTTACAAATTTCAACGCAAAATAAAGTTAACATTTACATTTAAAAAATATATATATTTATATGATGTTTATGTATCTTATAAATAAAAATGAAATTCTGTTTGTTTGTTTGTTTGTTTGTTTGTGAGTGGATTTGAGTTGTATACAAATCCACAAAAATGGACATATCAGCCTGAAATTTTGCACAGATATGTAAAATAATATAGAATAAATCATAGTCCACTTTAAAACTTTGAAAGTCCACCCGTTCCCGGAATTTAAGAGATTTTTTATGTTCTCCACGCAAAAAGCTTTCCGTAATTGTAACCCCTGTAGTGAAAAAAGTGTGAAATAAGGATCGTGGTTGCCATGTATGGCGATTTTGCCGAATAAGATGTTTTAAATTCTCAAAGTAAAAATAAAATAATAATAATGTTTTTTTTTTTTTGTTAGTTTATTAATTTTTTATTATAATATCGTGTACATGGGAAATCGGAGTAGGAATGAAATGTTTTATACGCAAAACAATAAGAATGGAAGATTTCCGAGGCTAATATGTAAATTTTTTTAGTTTGGCGAAAAAATAAAATGGCTCAAATGCCGATTTTGAGAAAGTGAGTTCTAGCGGTTTGCACAGTTTTCGGCTTGGCGCAATTTATTGAAAGCTTAAGGAAATAGATTTTTGAAAACAAGTGCAAAGATTTTATTAGAATACAGCGTTAAATTTTAATGATCCGTGAAGAAATAATGCAGTTATTAAGGGATTTCAAGCGATCTATCTTCAGAATTCTCGCCGATTGAGTACATTGATTTAAGTTGGGGGAATTCCGCCAAATTTCAGAAAATTGAAATCTTCTCATTTAGTACATCGGAGTAACGATGAATAAAACACGTTATAGTTGATAATTTTAAAAAATTCCGCTGTATTAAGGGATTCAACTTTTCAAATAAAGGCTTGCTTTACTTTTTCGCGGTCGAACCATTTCCCATATATTATTGCTGCTAAGTCAATGCTTCGAATGATTTCCTGAAAAAACGCTTGCAAAATGGCGTATGTTGGCACTTTGGCGAGGCTTAGATTTGAAACTGGATTTTATTTGAGACTGGGATATATAATGACACTGGTTATAGATAAAAATGAATGTTGGTATGAGTGTATGAGGTTGAAAAACTCCAGCACCGATGCACCATGAAATTTGGTTCACCTAAGTCTTTTATCATGGAGAAGCTTTTTATGCTATCCGTTTTCCTCTAACTTGCCACTAGGTGGCGCAGCAGAACGTCGAATTCTATTCCGTTTAGCCGTTTACTATGCGAATATCGTCCAACCAATTTCGATGAAATTTGGTACACGCGGATATTAGAACACGGAGAATATTTTTCACTATCCATTTTGCTGTAACTTGCCGCTAAATGGCGCTGCAACGCATCAACTTCTATACCGTTCGACCGACCGGCATAAAATTTCTTATACTTACACATTTCAGCACGAAGAATATATTCTAACTGTGTTCCTTTTGATGTTACTCACCACTAGATGGCACTGCAATGCATTATTATTTTAACTCGCCACTAGATGACGCACAGCAGGCCAAATTCTTGACCATTCAAACGGTCGCTATGAAAACAGTCAGTATACATAGCTATTTGAACAATGCGAATATTTTGGCGTTATCCATTTTGCTATAACTCGCCACTTGACGGCACTGTAGCAAATCATTACTTTGATTAACCACTAGTTCGCGCTGCAGTGTATCACTTCTTGACTGTGCAACTGATCGCTATGAAAATAGGTATACATAGATATTTGAACACAGGAAAGAGTTTCGCGTTAGATGTCGCGTCAACACATGAACTTCAGGGCTGTCCAGCCGATCGTCCTGAAATTTCGTATTCATCGATATCTGAATGCAATTTTGCTCGGGCCGTCATCGGCTGGTTGCGTGACCGGTGGTAGCCCGAGCAAAATTGCTAGTAGGGTCTGCACCGTACAAACGATTGCCTTGAAATTCGGTATGCATGGTTATTGAACACAATATAATGCGATATCCATTTTGCTATATCTCTTTATTACAATAAATAGTAATCACCACAAATCGTAATATCAAAAAGTCCATTCAATCCCTTGCGAAGAACGGGTACTTCAGCTAGTACATATATAAACTCTTTCGTCAGCACGTGCAAATTTCTTCATCATACTGATATTATAATCATCCCAGTTAGCTTATAAATAGAAATTTGTTTTCATGTCTGAGATCGAGAGAGAAGAGAGAACATAAAAACCAATACTTCTCATGCAATACGTATTGCTCAGTGCATTTCAAATAAAATTTTAGTATGAATGAAAATATTTTTATCCAGATCTCTGTGAAAAAAAATTCGTAAGACAGAATTCCTAAAAATGTCTGCAAGAAAAATACTTTTATGCATAAAATTTATATGGATGTATATGTTACGGTAAATGTGATTAATTCGGTGATTAAATATAATAACCGGTGATTATGCATAATCACCACTAAATTTGGTAAATATGATAAATTTTTGGAAATTTATCAAATTAACCGGTTTGTTTGCATAATTCCCAACTCGTAATGGTAAATGTGATAAAAGTCCCTAACTCTACGAAAATTCGTTCAGTTTGCATAACTGATTGGCTTCTATCAACAAGTGACAACCACGTGATTTCAGTAGCTGTCTTATTTCGTTGCATCTAGACGTTTTCTTGCTACCCTCTCGTATTTTATAAAATATTGAATAATGTCTGGTATGCTCGAGCGTTTTAATTCCAAATTAATTAATATTATGGAGACTGAGAAGACAAACAGTTGTTTTTTGACGAAAGAAAGATATTCTAATTTGTTTAAAAAAAAAGTGAATTATTGTAGAAACAAAAGTAGTGGGAAAAACCCGGAAGATTATCAAAGACTAAAAAGATACGATGTAATGAAAGTAGTAAACATTGAAATACTTATCTTTCCGTAAGTAAAGACAGCTCCAATGTTAGAATTTACGTGTACTTTGAAGAACTTTTTACCATAATCCATTAGGTGCACTTATCAATAGGCCATGGTGGTAAAAACAAGATGTTAAAAGAACTTCAAAAAATGTCAAAAACATTACTACCGAAGAAGTCATGATTTACTTAAATTTGCGTGAAATTTGTCAAAACAAAAACCAAGGTACCTAAGAAAGTACTTGTTTATGAACTCAAGACGCCAGGTGGTCCTAATTGACATGTAGTTGTAACCAGATAATGACTTTAAGTTTATGTATGTCTATATCAAGACCCCTTTACGAAGTTCGTACAGTTGCGTGCCCTAAAACGCAAACATGTGAAGAAGAGGTTGTATGTCACCTAATTGATATTTTTACTATATTTGGATCCCCCCAGTGGCAACAGCAAAGTGAGAATGACCATGAGTTTAGTAACAAAATCGTAGAAGAAGCTTGTGCAATGTGGTCGGATCTGAAAATTGTGCACGGAAACCCTAGGTACAGCCAGATTCAAGGTTCGGTTAAACGTGCAAACCATGATATTGATAATATGCTAAGTTCTTGGCTGGAAAGCAATCACAACAGTAAATGGTCATAAGGGTTACGTTTTGTGCAACTTATGAAAAATAGAGCATTTCATGAAGGCATTAAGTGTTCTCCTTATGAAGCACTGCTTGGGACGCCCGCAAAATTTAATTTGAAACCGCTTTCTTTCCCGAATGACTCTATAGAACATCTTAGAACTGAAGAAGAGCTTCAGGCATTAATCGAGACAGTTAATAATCCTTGCCACCACACAAACACCAATAGCGAAATAGAAAATGTTTCTAATATGGACAACAACGATCTATCTCAAAATGATCCTCCATCTGATGTTAACTTTAAGACTCAGAAAGAGAATGAAGCAGCGGGCGCTCTAATGCAGACAGATATTTTATGCAGGCAAGAGCAAGTAAGAAAACATAGAATGAGTGCTAAAGAAGGTTTAGAATTACAAGCAAAGAAAATGTGTGTTGAAGGTTTCAAATCTTAAAT
Source organism: Cheiracanthium punctorium (assembly GCA_038373885.1). Taxonomy (NCBI): domain Eukaryota; kingdom Metazoa; phylum Arthropoda; class Arachnida; order Araneae; family Cheiracanthiidae; genus Cheiracanthium; species Cheiracanthium punctorium. Next base: position 164,280 of record JAWZYV010015393.1, on the reverse strand, counting down.
TTCCTGCTGGTAAAGTTGGTGACACAGTGAAACAACGAATTCCAGACGTTGGCAGAGCGAGAAGTGATTCTCGAAATTTGTTATAGGTGATATTAGAAGTTCAAAATGAAGAGTTTTATCAGTTAGGAACGAAACAAGGAAACTTTCACAGTTGTATACCAGAAATCAATTCACAAGTTGTGAAGAACAAATTATTTTGCTTGACGATGTTCCAGATCTAGCAATATCACTTCGAGAATGCGTTAGGAAGACATCTCTTTCTGGAGGTCAGGGATATCAGCAATGTGTTTATAAGGGACAATGCGAGTCTGATAAGTGCAAATGTAAAAAATCTGGCAAACTTTGTAATTATAAATGTTATAACAGTCTAATATGCTTAAATAAGTAAACTTAGAATATTTAGTAATTTGTAGTAATAGCATTTAACATCCTTTGAAAAAAAATGTTTTTTTTTTCTCTCTTGAAAATGGGCTTAGTTTATTTTTATATGTAACTTCTTCAGTTTGTTTTTTTATGTGCAACTGTTTTGTACAAGTTCATGTAAATTGTATTATTTTTTTTAATTTCAAAACAACTGCCAGTATTCAAATTTCGTTCAGACTAAATAAATGTATGTAACTTAAAATAACCATTTATTGACTTTTTAATTGTAAAATATAAAATATTGTAATTCGTGGTCTCTTACGCCATAGTGGCCAACGAAAAAATATACTTCTGAGTAGTGACTACAGAAAAAAAAAAAAAAAACTGCACTCAATTCTACTGGCCCAATCTGTCATATTTATCACATTCACCATTACGAGTTGGGAATTATGCAAACAAACCGGTTAATTTGATAAATTTTCAAAAATTTATCATATTTACCGTATTTAGTGGGGATTATGCATAATTGACGGCTATTATATATAATCACCAATTTATTACTTTTACCGTAACATATATAATTAATAAGTGGAACACAAAATATATTACTAAAAAATTATATTTTTCGCTTCGTTTAATTTTTTCGTTAAAAAATAACAACACTAGAACTTTAAAAATATCGAATCTAGAGAAAATTGTGGTTGATCTTAAACTTTTGCAATTTCTTTATCATATGATATAACAAGTATTAAATACAACGTGACCATTTTTTTTTTCCGAAGGGGGAGTACAAGGCTCATATTAAAAAAAAACAATTCGCAAATTTCAATTGCTTAAAATCAGAAGCTTTCTACACGTATAAATCCTAACCGTAATTAGCTTGTACACTCTGGTTTGTTTTCATTTCACAGTAAAAAGTGAATAGCTAATTTTTTCATGAATTAGTACTGATCAAAAGTACTTCAGATCAAATTTTCATGTGGATGAACACATTTATATTCAAATCTTCGAATACATTCAGAGATCTTGAGATCTTATCAAAAAGTTTGTTAAACGTAATTTCTGAAACTCATCACAAGGATTAATTTTGAATATTTTTTATACATGTGTCATTTACATTTACTTAGGTGAAATAGCTAGCTGATTGTCGCATGGGCACTTGGCGCCCGTGTCCTGGGCACTACATGCAGATACCACACAAACCAAAAATTTGAGTCTTGACTAATACATCCGTATAGACATGGTGTTTCAGTAGTATATAAGGACAAAATTAGAAAAGTGCTATCGGCACAAAAATGTTATACTGTGGCATTGCAGGCAACACATGCATTAACTTTCAGTTGCTGAAACGGACGTCATACGCACGCTAAGAAATTAATAACCCAGATTTTATGTCTGGAATTTATTTGTCAAAATAAAATGTTTACCCAGCAAACACACACAAGTTCTCTGAACGTCTATTAGCGTTCAGAAAACGTCTTCTGAACGTTAATAGACGTTCAGCGAACTTGTGTGTGTTTGCTGGGTAAAAAATTAAGTCTAACGCAAGAGAAAATTAAATTCAGCTTGAAAAAAAAAAAAAGAATATATTTCATCATATTCTGCGATTTCTTATCTGTTATACCGATTTCTTATCTGTTATACCATGATGGACAAAAACCTTATTTGTTTTCCTCTCAGAATGCCCCCCCCCCCCAAAAAAAAAACCAAATCTGTAACATGGAATGCGTATTGCATACAGCCGAGCGAGCAAAAGGGAATATTTTGAATTCTACCATTACTTCTGTTTTGCAGATCGGCAACAACTATTTCAAAATCTTTTATCTCAGATGTACGACGGAAGAAGAAAAAAAAACATTAGCAGGGGGAAATAAATGTCAAGGTTTCATCTCGTTCAATGCGGATGCTTGCACGGAGCTTCATATGGATGCGGATCGAAAGAGATGGATGCATTTATGTCTGCGTGTAGTCTTAACTGGTCATTTTTTACTGGTGTCCTTATTCATTAAGCTGCCATTTATACATTTTGTTGACTGCGGGCTTAGGCTTGATCATATATGTATATATATCTATATATATATTAATGACTATGTCATTTTATCTCTCAACACCCTTTTGAAAAATGTGTTCCAAAAATGCGAAATAAAAAGCGACATAATTTTACATGTATTTAAATACTATTGGTTCACAACAGCTTTAATTTATTGTTACAATATTTCGTAAGCTGTAGAATATGCGTCGCATGTATTTTTTAAATATATTTAAATACTATTAGTTCACAACAGCTTTAATCTATTGTTACAATATTTCGTAAGCTGCAGAATATGCATCACATGTGTACTAACTAATATTATAAATGCGAAAGTGAGTTTGTTTGTTTTTTTATGACGCTTTCACACCTAAACCGCTGAATAAATTATGATGAATTTTGGTTTTAGATATAGATGGGACTCTGGAGAAGGTTATAGGCTACTTAGAATTTTAGATTTTTAATTACTTCTTTAATTATTAATTAGAAACCGTTTTTACGTTGCCATGCTTGGCGAGTTTCGCCCGTATCAAGTGATTCATGTTTTGAGCTAACAAGAATGCTATTACTTCAATGAAGAAGCACGTGCATCTGTAAAACATTAAATAATACGGAAATTATGCCAGTTTTATGCCAAATCTATCTATCTCTAATAATAAAAATGAATGTTCTCCAGACAAATCTACAGAAAGCAGAGCTTTGAAAATTTGAGCATGACAGGGCCCATGACTTCGGTAAAGTATACCTGAGGCTCAGAAATTTTAATTACTTTTCTAACTATTAATTAAAAACCGTTTTATCGTCCGCACAAAAAGATTTATACTTTTGAAATAAAGCAGAAATTCTATTTGCAAAATCACATGCATTTGGAAAACATAAATAAGTATGGAAATTATGTTGATTTTACGCCAAATTAAAAAGCATAAATAAAGAAAAGTGTACTTACGTATTATCCCGGCGGTCCGATAAGACAAGCGATTTTTTGTCGAGATAAACGCCGGGCACATGAAATTATTAATGGTTTTGAATACGATTGGCAACAGTTTGGCAACTCATTTGACGAAAAAACAGTTTGGCGAGAATGACCGCCGGGATAATACGTAAGTACCAAGGAAAGTCCAAATGTGTTTCTTAAAGTTCGTAAATTTCCAAATCCTACCAATAATATAAATGTGTACGTTTATGTGTTTGGATGTTTTTGACTGAATCACACAAAAATGGTTGGAAAAATTTGTAATGAAGATAGCTTATGCCCTGGATTAGCATACAGGCAACCTTTCAAGCATATAGCATAAATAATTCTTTTACAAAGACACTCAAAATAATGCTAATGCATTGCGCTCTATGGAAATTTTGTAGCTACTAAACCGATTTTAAAACTTTTTTCACTGATTGAAAGGCCCTATAGGCCTATATGGTCCTAGGCCTATAGGGTCCTAGGCCTATTTGGGGAATTCCTCTGTGAGGAATTTTCTAAGGGATCCTAGCCCGAATTTTTCGAGGTTTTGGAAAAAAACACGGAAAACTGCGAGCGGCTAGGTAGACAGGCGCGACCGGAGTTTGAACCTGGCACCTCCCGCCTTCCAGTTTTGAGAACAGAACCTCTTAGACACTGGGGGAACCCTGAGTGTTATAGGCTACCTTTTATGCATAAATCACAAATAGTTATTTTACAGCGATACTCATAAGAATTACATTACGCTCTATGTGTATCTCTGTAAGTACTGAACCGATTCCAAAATTTTTTCACTGATAGTAAGCTACACTATTCTTGAGTATTATAGGCTAAAATTCATGCATGTAGCGCAAATAGTTCCTTTACAGGAACACTCAAAATAATTCTAATACATTACGCTCTATGGGCATCTCTTTAACTACAGAACCGATTCTAAAACTTTTTCGCTAATAGAAAGCTGCACTATTCCTGATTAACATAGGCTAAAATTCATGCATATAGCATAAATATTTCTTTTACAAGAACACTCAAAACAGTTCGCAAATACTGTCGTAACTGTCTCTATTCGCCAAATGCCTGAAAAAAATCTAAATTTAGTAATTCTGCATACTCTCTTATTTTAAATGAAGTATACTACCATGCATTGTACTTCATTTAAAATAAGTAAAAAGCAAATAATATTTAAATGCAGTTTCTTTAGTCACAAACATATTTGTTATTCACATACGCTTCGTTTCTCTCAGGACCTAATTCTATAGCCGACGTGGATGAAGTCGCGGGTAGCCGCTAGTTTTTCTATAAATAGGTTACACTCATAAAAATTTCAACATAGGGTTACCAGGCGAAATACTCGAAAGATGAACGATAAAATGACATAGTCAATTAATATCGTTTTAATATGGCAATAATGAAACTAAATAATTAGGGGGATTCAGGGGGAGAGCCCCCTGACGAGGCTCGAACAGCCGAGATTTATATATATATATATATATATATATATATATATATATATATATATATATAACTAATAAGTAAAACACAAAACATACTACAAATAAGACATAGCTCGCATAAAAATATAACAACTATTAGCAAGAATTAGAAACACATTTTGAAGCCAAATGAAGTGCAAAAATTGTGATAATAGAATGGAACGGAAATTATAACCACTGTCACCATCGTCAGGGGCCACAAACAGTGGATTATAATTTAGAGCAAACCAAATAGTAGGGTTTCGGTTGTGTGGCATATCAGAAGAGATATTAACTCTTCTGATCTCATCTGATCTCATCTCTCTCATCTGGGCCCTACCCTACTATATAAAGGAAAGAAGAAACCAAAAAGATAACAAAAATTAGAAATAGCAATTATAAATCTACATACCAGACCTTGAGCACATGGAAATCTCATTTGAAATTTGAACAAGTAATATGTGTTGTATATATATATATATATATATATATATATATATATATATATATATATATATATATATATATATATATATATATATATATATATATATATATAGACTTTGTCTGTACATTACTTAAAATTCAAAAATTTTGCGATTTCTATCCGCTACAAGCACCTGGGAACTCAGTACGACAGTCAATTAAAAGTTCTGTCTGCCGTTCTGGCAGTGACTCTTTTTTTACAGCATCACGTAATAACGACGAAAGCGAACAAAATGAAATTTGGTTACATGATGGTCGATCATTCAACTTAAACTATAGGCGTCGATTTTTTCAACGATTTTTATTAGATTTTGAGATTTTGCGAAAATTTATTCAGAATGTGAAAATATTTGTCTATCGCATTTTGAATATAAAAAATTTCTCTATGGTCAGTTTCACTAAGCACTTTGTTATTCTCTAATATGTAGTCTTTTAACAATACACAGAAGTTATATATCCTATATATAGGGCAGAGGAAGCTTTTTCTCAAATTTAAAAAAAAAAAGTAATATTTATAAAAACACTCTGGATGTATATTAATGACTATGTCATTTTATCTCTCTTATTGAAAATTGTCCGAAAAAAAACGACATAATTTTACATATATTTAAATACTATTAGTTCACAACAGCTTTAATCTATTGTTACAATATTTCGTAAGCTGTGGAATATGCATCATATGTATTTTTCTATAAATAGGTTACAATCATAAAAATTTCAACATAGGGTTACCAGGCGAAATGCACGAAAGATGAGAGATAAAATGACATAGTCAATTAATATCGTTTTAATATGGCAATAATGAAACTAAAAAATTAAGGGGGTCTCCCCATGACGAGGCTCGAACAGCCGAGTTTATATATATGCTTATATATATATATTTGGGGACACACAAAAAAATAAAATTAAATTGAGGTTCCTATAATGTGACTTTTCTGCCCTACTTTATAATATAAAAACATTTTTTCTTTCATTATCAGATTAATTTTCTGATATAAGCAAACTTATTACTTATACTTTCTTACTATTAATAATCATTATAGTTGTAAATACAATATGTTATATTTAATTGGCTATACCATCTATTTTATCCAATAATTTTAAATTCATCATTATTCTATATTTTTAATAATAATGTTGGACACTAATAATGTTGAATAATATTACCCTAATGTTTTTGGCAGCACCTCTATATTCTTCTTTCCCTTTTTACATTTTTATTTTGTGGCAACACCGGTTTTCACTTACTATACTTTCTAATTTTGTCAACACTTATTTATGCTTGCCTTCCGTGCGCTTGCTACCAATCAAGAATGGTATGTCGATTTTTCAGTGCTTTTTCTATTATTTTGATATCTTTTTGCTTTCCTATTTTTCTTTTCTTTTTTTTAATAGTGGGATCGAGCCTAAAAATTGTGGAGTGAATATCTCTCTTGATATGCCACACAACCGAAATCCTACTATTTTGTTTGTCTTTAATTATAATTTTCTGGGTACGGCTCCTGAGAATGGTCCCAGAAGTTATAATTTCCATTCCATTCATTCTTTTATCATTTTGTTTGGCTCTGTTTCTTTCCCTTTTTTTCCCACTTGGGGTATGCCATTTTTTGCAGTAATATTCATTGTGTTTTGCTTTTAGATTATATTAGGTGTACCGGAAAAAAATGTCGTTGCTTTACATAAAATTCAAACAAATGAATTTTCATCAATTATTGAATTAACAAACAAGCTGTGCCTAAGCACAGGACTCATAATTTCAAAGCGAGAATTCTATAGATAACATTCTTTTTTTCCCTCTCAGAGAAAAATGGCCACCCTCCCCTTTTTTTCACGTCTACCCTCCTTGGAGTATTCTATTCGAAATGTTCTGAAATCTATTTTTAGGTATTCGTGAGCATAGTATTTTAAGGCAAGAATTTTATGGATATCTCTTTTCTTCTTTGAGATCACACAGGATGTCTGAAAAGAACGTTTTGGCTCCCTATCCCCCATGAGTTACAAATTTTGGAAAATTCTCTGTTTTCTAGCGCCTATGTTATAAAACTCACGTACCTGGCAAATTTCGTATTATAAGCTTCTGTAGTTTTGGCTAGGCAAAATATTGACATACGAAAAATCGACAATACTTTCCTGTACACGCCTAATATATATATATATATATATATATATATATGTATGTATGTATGTATGTATGTATGTATTTACGTATAAAAGAATAAGTTGAAGCATGATTGGTTAAAGCTCTCCATTAAAAATGTCTTATTTGTATCGATATATCGAATGAGCGAAAAGTCCAAATGAACTTCAAAATTTATTCTAAAAAAAAGAATACGTTTGATTTGAAGTAAAAACTTCCTCATTGCAGTTTATTTATTTATTTATAGTTTCCCAATCAAATGAAATTCGGAATTTATACAATTAAAAAAAAATAAAAACAGATTGCGGTTTGCGGTTTGCAGTAAAGATCTCATCATGGAGATTTATCGATTTAATAATTTATTCATTCTAAACGAACTTGTAAAAAAAGAAGAATAAAGTTTACTTGCATTAAGAACCTTCTCATAAAGATTTTTTTTTGTTTTGTTTTGTTTTGTTTTCAATCAGATAAACTTCAGAATTTGTACAACAGAAAAGGAACATGTTGGATTTACAGTGAAAACCACCTCATGGGAGTTTATTAATTTACAAACCCCGAAAATACAAAAAAATGGGATTTCAGTAAAAACTTCCTGTCAGTTTATTCCTAAATTTATACGAAAAAATAATCAGTTTGTAGTAAAAACCTCTTCATGGAGGTTTATTTATTCACCCCCCCCCCCGTTCTTCCCCTCCGCCAGCAAAAACAGTCCTAGTTCAAAGTTTAACACAAAAGTATCTCTCAAAAATATCGGATAATTATAAAATAATAGATTTCATTTAGATCTCTTATTCAATTCACTGACGAATTTAGGAGCTGTGGTAGTCCCATTAGTTGTAGCTGGACCTTGGAGCCATTAGTTGTAGAAGGTCCAGGCTGATAGACTACTGTTTATACGTGACGAACGTGCACCTTAAATTTGTAGGATCTGTATTTCAAAGGATTGTTCGGTAAGTGGGAGAGGTATGCGGATCTCTAGCAACGTTGTCGTATTGACACCTTACTTTATGTAATCGTAATCGTGGTATCGCAATCGATTATAATCGATCGTAATTTAGTCATAATCTAGAAATTTAGTTTTACGAATGATCTAGGGTAATAATAATACAGTGTAATCGCAATGAAGAAAATTAAATTTCTAGATTACGATTAAATAATTGTAGCATAATCGTAATCTAAGCGTCCCGTAATCGCAATCGCTTGAGATGATTATAGGATTGCATTCATTCAGTTTTAGTTTTTACGTCAAATGAATATAACAGAAAAAATTCATTAAACTGGGAAATCTTCCCTGAATTTCTGGAAGCTCCTCTGTTTGACAGTCTATTCAAAATACTGTAACAATCTTGAACCCTGGTTTAACATGTTAATTCTCATTTTTACGAAGACGTAAAGCCAAAGGTTATTCTTTCTTTTTGTGTGTGTGTGTGTGGCCAGCGTTGCTTCCTCTCGTCGTCCTCTATGGGCTCAGCAAAGGCATTCCAAGATCTATGAGAGGACAAGCAAGGCTGGAGACAGAAAGGAAGCGAAATCTCAACTGTTGTATTATTGCAGAGCATTGCTTAAACAGGTTAAACCTGTGGAAAAAAACATTCAAAATGCTGGTGTTGAACGTTAAAATAAATAAAAACTTGTGAAAAACACACATAAAATGTTACTTATAAGTAGCATCTTGTGTATTTTTTCACAAAGTTTTTATTTATTTTAGGTTAAACCTGTATTCAAGGATCCTTTTATTGTGTTATTTTACAAAGTTTTAATTATTTATCTCTTAAACACCAGCTTCTTTTGAGTGTTTTTGTTAGTTAGTTCTGTCCTCTGCGTAAAAATTGTACTATTGAACGTTCACAGAAAATATTTTGTAATCGTAATTTAATCGTAGTCTCACCATGCGTAATCGTAATCGAAAGTTTTTATTGTTTTGATCATTGTAATCTAATCGGAATCCACAAAATTAATATTTGGGATTACCTTAATCTACTCGTAATCTCCATTGCAATCGTAATCGGAGACGATTACGTACCTGCGTAATCGTCTCCGAAGTCTGGGTGGCACCTCCTATTGGTAATTTTTCGAACTAAACCTATTATTGCAGTTAAAAAATTTAAAAACTTTTTATAAAAGTAGTTCCTTTAAAAAAAAAAAAAACCACTGGACGTTAGAGCTGGGGATGGACGCTGGCGAAAAATAGGCCTGTTCGTGAATTGCCGAAAAGCTGTGTCTCGTCTCGTAAAAAAGCTTTAAATCTCTGTGTCGTCTCCACACTCCTTGTAAACAGATTTTAAAAAGAGATTCATGGGAGAAATAAACTAATTATTATTATTTGATAAACTTGAATATAAGGAATTAAAGTGCATTAAGAGTTTGCTCTTTTATATCTCTTTAAATTGCACAAACAGCAATATTTATTATATTCAATCATGAAGTAATTAACTTTTATTTATCTAGTTGCTGAAATTTCGGGCTGGGGCTCGGGCTCCGACTTAAATAATATCGCTCGGGTTCGGGTGGGTTCAAATTGAAAATCTTCGGGCTTTAAAAAATGAGCTCTCACTCATCTCTACTGTGCACTTATGTACATCAAACTTGTACGTCTCATGTAACATTTTCTCAAACACAAACTTTGCCTTGCAAAATAGACCGAAACGCTAAAATACCGCATGAGATGTTTTCAAAATCTTTTACAATCTTTATAGATAGACCGTTTGTAAAAGTGTTAGAATAGCTTGTGAAAAGACATTCAAATGTTTTTCAAGGCTCTGTAGCGCTATAGGATTCTTTAAAAAGCTGTATGAAAGTTGCATTATTTCTTAAAAGAACAGCCTAAAAATTTTTATACATAGCTTTTATAAATATCTGCAGCTTAAGCATAAACATAGTAAAACCTCGATACAACGATACTTATGGGACCCAATAAAATTATCGTTCTAGAGGGGTGAGGGACCACGCGAGATGTTGGAGGAAACTATCTCGCGTGGCCCCGTGTAGCGTTACATCGAGGGGAGAATATATTGTATTGGAAATCTGAGGGACGTCAAAATTTTATCGTTATAGAGGGATTTATCGTTGTATCGAATGTGGATATTTATTGATTATAATGCCAACCAACATTTATAACTGCCGGAATTTTTACTTTCCGAACATGTACCATGCAAGGAAAGTATTGTAATCATGAAAAAATTCGACTTCGAGATTTTGGGGGTAGTTACAAGTTTTGAGGTCTTCTGAATTCATTTATGCCATTTTTACGAGATGTATGTGCGTGTGTTTGTGTGTATGTGAGTGAACACGATAGCTCCTAAACGGTACATTCGATTGAGCTCAAATTGGGTATATATGTTATAAACCACCATCCTAAGACCGGTATTGATTTTGATGTGTATAGAACTTACAGTTTTTCTACAGGGCTACGACAAAGATTTCTTTTACAGTATGGCATATGGGGAGAAATTCTTGAAAGTGCGCTAGCATTTAAACGGCACATTCGATTGAGTTTCAGTTTGGTATATATGTTTGAATATTCATCGATTAAAATTTATTTAAATGCTTGATAATGATCTTAATCGAAAGTGTTCGGAAAGTCGAGTGGAGTCACTTCAGATTTTTTTTTTTTTTTTAAGCTAAACAATAAATTTTGCGAGACTTCAGGAATGGGCAACCTTTGGAAAGTTGCGGACCAATTTTTAGGATGTTAGCGAAGTCCCGGGCCGTATAATTGCGATTTATACGGATTTTTAATGGTTTATATGGGGTTTTGATAGGTTCTGCGGGCCGAATCAAAAGCCGAGGGCAGGCTACATTCGGCCCGCTTACCGAAGGTTACCCATATATGTGCTTGAAATGAATATGTACCTATGCGCTTTTCAAACTTTTTTAAACAAAAAATAACTTGGCTGATTTAATGGTGTGATGATCATTTTTTGAGAAGTAATAGTTTTGCAGACATCGTTACATATGATTGATATGTTCGTTTTATTTTACTTTATTGAGTTTCAACATTAAATATTCTAAATAGAATTCTGAAAAACAATCTTTTCGACATGCCCAGCAACACATTCTCTTGAATCTTGCAGTCGAATATAGTAGCTGTAGTCTCGTACTCCTCTGGGTACTAGGTCAAACACATGCAGATAGCCAAACAAACGAATGAATGAAAACAACCAAAACGTTCTCTTATATAGCACTTTTGAAATGGAAAATTCCTACATGGAGTAGTTTTCAAACTGCTAATTCAACAAGGAGCACTTAAATTTATTTTAAACCTACAGACCGTATAAACCTAGTCTTATTTGTGAAGTACTAGAATTTACTCAGTAGATGTTTCTTACTGTGTTCCAGAAACATGGTTAGGGAAAGGCAGATAACAGACGATATTTCCTTTTCAGAGCAGCCGGATGATTTATTTTCAGAAATTTTTAAGTCTTTTGTCAGAAGAGTTTAAGCAATCGAATGATGTTAATCCTTTTAAAGTGGGAACGTACTTCGTGAACTTGTGTTATAATGAGTGCTGCAACTAGAGATCACGCCACCCGGGGCAAACCTTAATTTTGACGCCCCCTTCAGCACGGCGCCCCTTCAGCACAGGATATGTACTCCATCCCCCCACTGCCCTAGTTGCAAGATCCTGGTTATAATACTCATGTGGCTCGATTTTTGCTTCAAACATTGAAAATATATGTCAGTGCGTTGATTCATCTCCAGTAGAACAGTTATACGAGCAGCTAGACATCATTATTTATTTATAACTAGATGCGTGCCCGTTCTTCGCACGGTAGGAAACGAATACTATTTTGCTAAAATATAATCGTAACTATCTATGCGAAAACAAAATGTCAAAAAGTTCAAGTAGTCTTTTTGTTGAAACTACCGCGTGATATATTACGCAACGTAGGATTACGGTTTAGTTAGTTGTAAGACGATCGTTGAAAAATAATGAATATAACACGTTTAATTGCACGAAATAGTTATTAACGCGGTATACCGTGCTTTAATCCATATTATCCAAACAAATCTTCTATTACTAACAGAGAAAAAAATGAGAATACTATCTATTACTTATATTTATATTATGTATCTTCGTTTCTCCGTCTTTAATGCTCAATTTAAAGAAAGAGATTAGATATTTTAAACCAATGATGCCTTTTCTGCTTTTTGGTGATTCTGTGGCATTTATGCATTTCCATTAAAACAGATCTCCATATATTTTTAAGCATAATTCTTGTCTGATTGGCGTATTTAGAACAGCAAAATATTTCATCTCGTGGTGGTGGAAAACATCCAAGCTGTACCAATTTAAATAGTATTTAAATCCACCATGGTTCAGGCTCGTCAAAACATCAAACTGTGCAATCTCGAGGAACTGTTTGGAATAGCTCAAATTGCGAATAGGGAGTTAAATTGTATTGCAGAGTTTACGAATTTCAGACAACTTTTAATCTATGGCGTCACGTTCTAACCAGGGTAGTCGAATTTGGTTATTTCGCGCAGTAGATTGTTAATGGAGTAACATTGAAACATACGACATTGAAAAACTCGCTTGCAACAGAACTTTATTAAAGTTAATTAGAGAGTTATTATTGGGGTTATTCTAACTAATTGGTATTTCAAATATTCTCCGGAGCTATTTTGCTAATGATGTAACTTTCCTGCAAGAGCTTGTTAAGTTGCTTAAATTTAACCAAAAAAAAGTATATCTGATATAGATAATATACTGTTAAAAGTCGTCCAAACTTGGCGACATTTTGCACAATTTTTGGGAATACATTTCAACGACCGTCGTCAAACCGATAGCGAATACTATGCATTATGTTAATTGATATTTTGCATCTTGTGGCGACATTTGAATTTCCCACGTTTTAAAAAAGTTTCCTTTCGTAATTATGGTTGCTAAAAAATCACAGAGCTCAAAAATCGCTAAGGGTAACACGCGCATTAAACAAAATACTTTGAATTTTTATATTAGTAAATTTTTGCGTCAAAGCCTATTAATGTAATTAGATTTCTAAATCATTTTTAAACTCATGACGTCAAAATGACATCATTCTTTGTTGTGATATCTAACATGAATAGGGCAGTTTCAGATTACGTCACAATTCTATGCTGGTGGAATAACATGAGGTTTCTATTGGTTCATTCAAGTTCCTGGTGGACATACGCCACTTCAAAAAGGAGTTTTTATTGGTAGAGTCCAGTGCCGGTCACGTGGTTGAAACTGCTCTATTAGTGAAAGAAGAAAAAGAAAAAAAAAAACACGTTATTTTATTTTCTACAGCATCTGATAATCTCGATGGAAGTTTATTATTTCGCTCGTGGTGTAGTTTTTTGACAAAACTTGTGAACTTCATTAGGGTTTTTAATGCATTTTTACACGCGTGACATCAAAATGACGCCAGTCTCACTTGAATTATTGAAAGTAATAAATAAATAAATCTAACTTTGTTAACTATGCTCACGAATGTGCTGAAATCGGACATTTGAGTAGCTTTCTGCCCTGAAAATTGCGAAAAATCGTTAAAAATTAGGGAACGGGCGGATTTCCAGAATTTTAAAGTAGCCTACGGCCTATTCTATGTCGTTTTACGTGTATGTGCAAAATTTCAAGCCGATCGGTCTGACGGTGTGGGAGGAGTTCCCGGACGAACAAACAAACAAACAGACAAACTTTCACATTTATATAATAGATTGCATTTTAAAACGAGGCGAAAGCTAAGAAGTGTTGAACTTATTGCAAGCGATTATTCGTCTGCTACCTTTCGATAGTTATATACAGGGTGTCCCAAAAAACGATGGTAACGGGCTTAATTCTTTATCGATTAGTTATGGTGGTAGTGTAAATTGAAAAAAATATTCAAAATAAGGTTTGAAATAAGACTCCGTTAAGAAAAAATCCTCTCGTTCATTTTCAGAAAGTTACACATTTTTTAATTTATATACGACCTCCATACAAGACATTCTCAATTAGTAAAATGTATCCCTTGCACTGATAAAGTGACGAACCAAATTGGTGCCTTTCATCACACGACGTCGCAGAGATATCTTTAACCCTTTGAGGCGACACCCTTTCCCAATGCTGAAAAAAGGGCAGTCGTTGCCATCGCTCGACTTAACTACCAGCAAGATGGCAGATGTGCTCGAGCACAGCAAGCTGTCGTCAAAAAAGGGTCTCTAGATCTGTGGCACGCGATGAACGTTTTGGTCGTCCGCCATCTTGCTGGTAGTTAAGTCGAGCGATGGCAACGGCTGCCCTTTTTTCAGCATTGGGCAATTTGTCCAGCTGTTCTCGCGTTCTTCCATTTTTCAGCAGATGTCAGTGCTGTTAAAAATAATCGGGACAATTTTTTTACGGGAAATGACGTGCTAAAAGTAAAGGATTCTCGTGGAGCTATGTCACTCGCAACTATTTTTATAGAAATCAAATCTATTCTTCTTGGCTGGCAACAGTTAAAACGTCAGAGTTTGGTGTCCTCACGGCGAGGACACCGCGCGTTAAAGGGTTAAAGAAAGGTAATCGGGGACTATACATGGTTTTGAATATAAACGTTTATTGCCAGAGAGGAAAAAAAGATCTTGATGTATGTACAATCCCTGAAATGCGATCATTTGACGTGATTCTTTCCCTTCGAGAGCCATTGAAAAATGGTTTAAGTCAGCGTTATATTTATCTTCATATCTCTTGACACTTTTTAAGCTATAATTCTCAAATTTTGTATGTCACCTCATCAGTGTATGGGGCACATTTTACTAATTGGGAATTTTTTGTACGGGGGTCGTATACAAATTTAAAAATTGTTATTTCAGACATTATTTTGAATTTGCACCTCCCGCTTATCTTTAATAGATAAATAATTAAACCCCGTTACCACCTTCTTGGGAAACCCTGCATATTAATTTGACAGTCAATGGTGCTGGTCAGATTATTTCACCCTCATAAATCCATCACTGATTGAGCTCTTTTGCCACGAGTCTTTTGTATTTAATGAAACCCGGAATTCCGTGTACCTTGACCTTGACATTGGGAGAGCTGGCAGCTCGGGGAGGTCGTGGATCGATACGATTTACGTAGAATTTGTCGGCTCCTGCCCTTGGAGTGTTTTAACAAATTTTAGATACGGTAACTGTCTAGTACAGCTAAACTTTTCTTCTACATGTACGCTACACTGAAATGGCGGATGCAGTAACATTACTTTCACTATACATTGAACCGAAAAGATTTTAATTGCTTCCTTTAGAGTACAAAGATAATATCGTAAGATTTTTAAGAAGTAAATAAATAAATCTGAGGGTCGTTATGATTAATGCATTTATGAACTCAATTTTTTAAAGTTGCATATTATATACTCGATTCGTAAATTCAAAAACATACATTTGTAGTTGTCCATGTATACTCAAGACAGGATATGAAAATACAGAAACCTTTTGTTGTGTTATGTTCCGGCTGAGTCTGCATCTCGAGACGTTTTCTGGAAAAGTCGTGTAAGTCCGAGCTCACACGATCGGATTTCATATTAATGTACTTTTTGAAGTTAATTTCCTACATTTCACCTATTGACTGAGGTGAAGTTTTGTGAACTATTGCCTGTTATCTGATTTATGTTCTTAGTTTTGGTCTAACTTGGTGAACTAAGCCCACTTTAGAAAAATAAGATTTTCTATTACATCGCAACAATAAGATGAAGAGGCAAACCCAGGCTCTCAACTAGGGAGGTGTAAAGGTGGCAGATGCCCCACTTTGTTGATAGACATATTTTAAAATTTTACGAATTTTCGCATATTTTTATTGGTTTACCTTTTACTTTATTTTTTTTTTTTTTAAATCATTATGGCGTTGATGTATGTAGTATCAATAGAAATAAGAAAAGAACACAGCATTAGAAACTAAAGTTCCCCCATTCGAAGAGTTGTTGAGAAAACTACTCCGTGGAATGCAAACAAATTTTCACGAAACCTTTATAAGGCCATAAAAGACAGATTTCCGTGGGAAGAGGGCAGTTCAAAAAATCATCACCAGATGGCGTTTCCCGATGTTACTGTTGCTGATATGCAATTTTGTCGCCTCACAAAGGTATAAATATCTGCTTTACTATCTCCATTAATCTTTCTTACCACTAGATAATGGTTGTTTCTCAGCAAAATCGTGCGTTACTTGTGAAACCACCAAAAGAACGATCTTGAACCTGTAGTTTTGCTAGGATATCACCTCTTAAAAGGAATTCGAGAAGGTCCAATAACAGCTATGGGGCTATCCACGATGGCAAAATTTTAAAAAAAAGATTATCGTCGACTGTATGATGCGGAAGAGGAACTGTTGATGAACAGATTTCCCACTGTTTGACCAGCACGATTTCCAGATCTGAATCCGTTCAATTTCGACTTGGAGGATGCCTTAAAAAAGCAGTCAAGAGAGAAGACCTACGTCTTTGTCACAAATTCATTGATGGCATCACACGATAAATGAATAACATTCACTTCGATCAGCAGCGAAGCATGCCATTCTTCAGATGGTGTTTGCGAATAAAGGCAACCACATTGAACACCTAATAACTAGGGATCGACCGATAGTATTGGTGCTGATACCTAAAATTTTTTTAGGTATCGGTATCGGTTCTTTCGATTCCAAAAGTATCGGGAAAGTATCGGTTTCTGTTGCTTTCATCCAACCTCACCGATACTTTTCAACCGATACTTCGCTTTTCAGAAGAAACCACGCAGGCACAACACCATTCTAGAATCTTCTAGAATTTTGGTAATGAGATGAGAGGCGTCGTTTCATTGGCACATTTGTTTGTGCGAGTGTTTTCGAACTGTGTTTTTTTTTTATTATTATTATTCTAACCATCGCTGAATGGATGTTGTATCACCAAGTGTGGTCGAAATTATGGACGAAGAATCGTTACATGACAGTTTAACAGGACAATCGTCTATTCTTCTATATTATTTTGAATTGGTGCCCAACACTAAATACGCTATTTGCAAGGATTGCAAAAAACAAATGTCGAGAGGTAGGCTATAATTTAACTTCAGTTTTATAAACATTTATTTCCTCAATGTGCTGACTCGAAAAAGAGTTCATTCATATATATATATATATATATATGTATGTATGTATGTATGTATGTATGTATGTATGTATGTATGTATGTAACATTACAAGTCAAAAGCCTATGAAAATATTTCTGGAACGACGCAGTTTAATTCAGTTGGAACAAAGAAATCCGCGTTCAAAAACTGCAATTAATACACGGTCCCTTGCAATTCCTTTGTAACTTTGTAGACGGTCCCGGCAGCCAGCCACATAGGCGTCTTAAAAGTCATAACAAATCCTGGGAAAACCGCTGCCCAGTTTTAGCTTTGGGCCAATGGTTACAACGCGTTCGAGGTCATGTGACATGAGTCTAAAGCTTTTATAAGGACCTGCAACAGATTTTTGCGTGACTGCAACTGCCTAACAAAGATGTATGGAATCATCAAATAAAATCATGTAATCGCAGTTGGAGTTCGATTTATTTCTTCCACACTTGGCCGGACTACGACTACAAACAGCGGGCGGCCGGGGTCGGCTCGAAGCCAGAGTCCCGAGCCAGCCAGGAGACCTCAACAGCCATGCCTCTCCCTCGCCTTACCCCTCTGGTTCACGACTACATAACTTTCCCGTAGTGCCCGAATGTTACATATATATATATATATATATATATATATATACATACCCACTATTGAATCTCCCTATAACGAACTCGCTCGGTTCCAGTTAAAATATTCGCTATAGAGAAAATTTTGCAGTTATTTCAGCAAATATTACAAACTTTTTAGTTAATTCGATGTTTAAAAGTATTAAATTATGACTTTCAATTAAAAATAAAGTGGTATTTATTATAAATTTATTAAACTTACGGTTTCTTACTTTTCATTGTATAAATGAAATGTTCAAAAGTAAAAACAATACACGAATTTAGAGAATAAAATATGTAATGCACTTACGTTTATTTTACTTCAAAATTCCGTTATTTTACATTGTTTTGAATTCTGTGATTTTAAATTTTCATAAAAATATTCACATTTTAAAAGTCCGCTGAAAATAGAGTGAGGCACATTTTATTCCATTTGGAAACCTCTTTTTAATGGTTTTGAAAGGTTGAAGCATTAAAGTTTGATGTGGTTTTGGTCGTGAAGCGCAGGGCCTTATTATTATATGGGCAAATCGGGAGTTTGCCCAGGGCCCCCAATTTTAAATGTTTTTTCTGAAATATTCTTTTTTATATCAAAATTTTATGAAAAATATAACAAATTTCATAGTTTGGGGGGCCTCCAAATCACTCAATGCCCGTTGCTCCAGTTGGTCATAATAGAGCGCTGGTGAAGAGTCTTCATTGTCGGAGTCAGTTTCACTTTCCTGGTCTCCATTTTTATCATGTGTTACTCTTCCACTAAGTGGTCTGTTCAAAAATTAAAATTTTCTTCAAAACTACAAAAAAAAAATCAAAGGTAAATCTGAAATATTCCCTATGGGAAGATAAGTTCTTCGTTATATGGAGAATGTTTATAGTGTTATTTAAGCCTTAAAGTTACGTTTCCATGAAAAATTTCGTTATAGGGAAATTCGTTGTAAGAGACTTCGTTATAGGAGATTCTACTGTATATATAGGCTTTTGATATCGTTGGAGAAAGTCTAGCTCTTGATATAGATTTCACGCTTAAGAGACATGCTTTAAATTTTTATTTAAAAAAATTGGCGCAAGGACATCTGATTCCGCTTGGGTATGATATAGATATCAAAATTGATGGGGAGACGGTCCTTGACATCCTTTCATATTTCAGGGGATGACGACCTTTAAAGTGTTAAAGCAGGTATGGGCAACCTTTGAAATGTTGTGGGCCAAACTTTAGGATATAGCGAAGTCGCGGGCCAAACTTGCGGATTTTAGCGAAGTGGCGGGCCGTATAATTGAGATTTATATGGGATATTGAATGGTTTATACGGAGTTTTCAAATGTTCCGCGGCGATAAAGCCGTGGCGGTTGCCGGGTTGCCATATGTGTGTTAAAGTGTAATATTTCAGCCTTCGAAATTCGTTTGAGGAATATGTTTCCATTTAGCTTATAGAACTTCAGATGCAGACATTTTAATATTAGTCAGACGGAAATATTTGAAACCGAAAGTAGCATTCTGCTATCGGAAGTGAATTGTATTTCTGCGAATGCAAACGGGGATAGAGTTTGAACCGAATGACGTTTGTCGGATATAACCCCCCCCCCATGGTGCCCCTCTACAAATGTAAGAAAAGTGCGCCCCTTTTGTGCTCTAGATCAGTGGTTCCCAAACCATGGGCCACGACCCATTGTTAGGTCACGGGATCAATTTCGGTGGGTCGAAAAGGGTGGGAAAAATTAAATTTTAGTATTTTATATATATATAGTAACCTATACTATTTATATAGCATATATTGGTTATCGTTATGTAGTAGTGGGTCGCGAAAAAAAAATCTAGTTGAAGATTTTTTGAAGAGAAGGGCAAAAAAGTTTGGGAACCACTGTTCTAGATCAAGATTTTCTCAGTTTTCGTTCGAAATGGCCCCCCCTTTCGACGATGACACCCAGACCTTGCTTACCGTACCAAGCCGCCCCTGCTCAGAGCTTAGAATTAAAACAGATAAAATTTGTTCATATCAATCACAGAAAAACATGTTAACAGTGATCATAAAAACAAAAACACTGAAAATCAATTTCATTAAATATGGATACTTTAAGTAGCAACTTTTTTTTAAGACTTGAAAATTGAATTTAGTTTATCATTTTTGGATTTTTCTTTAACCTTCATTTAATCTCGTCATTTTTAAGCATCTTTTATTTAGACCCTCCAAGGCGTAGCTTGAAAACGAGCAAAAATATTTTTCTTCATATTGTAGCTGTTTCAATGACAAAATTAATGATACTAAAATTATAAACGAAACCTATATGTAAAAACAATTTATTCCTTTTTTGTGTCGCAAAGAAGTTAACTTTTTGGCAGTGACTTGAAAACTGGCGACTCCCGTGAACTTTAATTATGTTGGTCCAGAAGTTAAATGATTCATTTTTAAAACATTACAAAATATCAAAAGTACGAATTATCAAACATTTAATGATTTTATTATCTATCAGATTAATGAGAGAACGTAGGATTTGTGTATCATTCTGTTTTGAGAAGTGTAATAATTATCAATATCTAATAATTATTTATATTGTTAATTTAAAAAGTTGAAGCTGTATTAGTATAATTAGTAATACTAATTATTATTTAGTTTATTTCAAATTTTGGGGTAAAAAACATATTTCTTGTGAATAGTATTTGGTTTATATATAAGGAAAACACAGGAATAATCGGTGTGTACCTGTTCTTCGTACGGAAAAGATCAAATACATGGATCATCCGGATTAATTGTGACTTAACCCTGTCCGGAGAATCAAAATATTCGGATTTTCAAAAAGAACTTAAAAATGATCATATGAGTTCATATTAAAAAGAAATCTTGCTAAAACATTTAATAATTCACTTAGTGGTTAAATAATTGGAGCAGATAAATAAAACCAATAATTAATGTGAACTTATTATGCATTTTAAGGGAAGAATTTACATATGTATTTAATGAACAATATCTAAATACATATGTACTTACATAATACTGTACAATTTATACATTATCACAACTTAATGCAGTTTAAGTATTCTAAAAAATATTTTCATATGTGAAAAGAATTATAATTAAAGAAAATCTAAATAAGAATTGCAAGCTTTGAAATTGAATAAATTTCATGTGTTTACTTTTGTAAGCCAAAATCGAGGCATGAACCATAAACAAAGACACATAAAGTAAGAGCAAGCAGGAAGCTGTTTTGGATCTAATATGGAAATCTTTTATCTGGCTCATAGCAACAATTAGGCGAGAAAATAGAGGTTGAAAAAAATTGTTTTAAATATTTGCACTAGTCGGCACTGGAAATGAATTATCTTATTAATATATCCCTTTAACTACCCCCCCCCGTGTTTGTGTTCTGTCAAGCCTAAATGAGGGGCATCTACCTATAAGGGGGGGGTTAGGCGGAGTACTTTTTATGGGAGTCTAACGCGTATTCACGTAACATCTGGAGAAAATCGCCCAAAACTCTAGACCACTAGATCGACAGCCACGCGAGGAGAAAGAATTCCGAACCTGCACACTAAGACGCTTCTCAGTGCTCAGCTTTTTATAAATTCGGCCATTCGTCGGCATGATTGAATAGAAAAAAAAGACTAGAACTACTGTAAATTCACATTTCAATGTATCCACTGCTTTTTCTTTTTAATGCTTTCTACTGGGATCAAATTTCATCATTCTGTTATTCATTTTAACGAGAACTACACTCTCGTTACAAAAACTGCCCAGATACAGATGTAGGTTTAAATGACATTAAATTATGTAAAGTATCGTATCGGTTAAGTATCGGTATCGACCGATACCATAACTTAAAAGTATCGGTATCGGCTATTTCTAAAAATGAATTTATATGTAAAATATCGGTATCGGTCATCGGCGAAAATGTGGTATCGGTCGATCCCTACTAATAACGATGGCGAGCGCATCCCGTGGCCAATGTATATGCAGCACAGGAACAAGGATATACCACGTGGCTATCTGAATGGGATAGCCAGCTTGACTTTAATCACTCTTTCGGCGTAATTGTGGGGGGAAATGTTTCTCATGAGCTGTGGTTTTCGATCATGGACATCTAATAGGGTAGACAGCGCATCCTATGGTTCACATATGTAGCGCTATAACAAATTTCTATCACGAGACTGTTTGACTGAGGTGATACGTGATAGTAAATATTGTGGACACGCGCCGGATGCTCCGCCTACTAGATGTCTATGCATTGAGCATGTGCTGCACTAATTGCACAAACATACTTGTAATTTGCAATATTTTCTGTTATATGTCAGTTTTGCTCACATTAAAACATCGTAAAACGCCATCTGATGGTCATTTTTTTTCCTGCCATGGTCTCATTAGTTTACTGTAAATTTGGTAGCAGTTTGACAAGTAGCTTTCGCTGTACACTGCTCCGAATCGGGATACTTCAACCTGTTAACACTCTGTATAACGATAAACTTCAAAAAATATCAATTCCAAGGTAAAACCAGCAATCTCATTTTCGCATTTCTACATCTTGAGTGAAAAAAAAACTTGCTCGTATTATAAACGATTTTTTATATGAAAGCAGGATTTAATATATTTTTAAATTTTGAATAGTTTCAGATTTTATAAAATTTTCTTAGTACATCAGGTAAAAATGGCTGATATATGCAATTTAAAACTTTGTTGCATAAATATTTCATTTGCGTGGGGAATAGAATAATTTAATAAAATAAAAAATATTCAATTTTGAAAAGAAAAACGTAATAACAATATAATAAATTCTTTCTAAATGGAATAACTTTCCATTGAGCGAACAGATTTCATTTTCATCCATTTTGTAGAAATATAAATATTGGATTGCTGATGCTATGAAATCGGTATTTCAGTATTTATCGACATATCATAGATATTAATACAATACCGGCCTTGCCCTAGTGCTCTTTGTTGCATAAATACCAAGATAAAGCATTCAGTGCTCTTATGTTTTATTTATTTATTTGTTACTCTAGTAGCTGTCTGATTGTTCCTTTTAAGCTTTTTCTATTACCAAGAACTTCATGTTTTTAGTCAATGAGTGAATTCCCCTTTCATTAATTTTGATTGAAACGAAAGTTTAAAGAAAAATTTCCCTTGTTTTAATTTCACATTTAAATAGGTTTAAAATATAGTAAATCAAATCCCAGGGCTCGTTCGATATTTTTTGAAAAAATTGACTCTCACTTTTTAAAACTGCGAGTCAAACTTTGACTTGCAAAATTTCGGTCCATTTGTATTAATACAAAATTCATGAAAATTGTCATTTCACATTATAATGCTCATCATCGCGCATAATTTCACAAAGATAACGGTACTTACGTATTATCCCGGCGGTCATTCCCGCCAAACAATTTTTTCGTCAAATGTGCTGATAAACTGTTGCAATCGTATTCCAAACCATCAATAATTTCTTGTGTCCGGCATTTATCTTGGCGAAAAATCGCTCGTCTTGGCGGACCGCCGAGATTATACGTAAGTACCAAGATAACTTTCGCAAGTTGCACAGTGAAAGCACTGCCGTAGCCAGAAATTTTTCATGGGAGGTGGGGGGTTACGACTATTGCAACTCATATATGCATATGTGTGTGGGATAAGGGTGTAAAAAATATACATTTTGTACGGCAAAAAAAAATTCCTCGTGAGGGGGGGGGGGTTATGACCCCGCTAACCCCCCCTTGGATACGCCCATGAGTGAAAAGTATGGAAAGGGCTGCACCAGCAACATTTTTACTTTTCCCGGCTGGAAAATCTGCAAAGCTATTCTGTATGCTCCAGCGGCGTAGCCAGAAATTTTTCATGGGGGGGGGGGGTTACGACTACTGCAACTCATATATGTATACGTGTGTGATAATGTAGTGAAGAATATACATTTTATATCGCAAAAAATTCCTAATGGGGGGGTTATGACCCCCCTAACCCCCCCTCTTGGCTACGCCTCTGGTATGCTCTATACACAATGGCAATGCTTGCTTGAAGTACCGATCTTCATGATTCAAGTTTAAGGTATGCATATTTCTGAACACATCTCCTCTTTGACTTTAATATTTATAAGTAAAATCGCTAACTACATGAGGAAAAAATAAATAAAATAACGTATTTTTTTAATGCTATATTTAAAAAATGCAATTTTGATTGACTCTCATTTCCCCAAAACTGACTCTTACTTTTATTGACAGTGAGTCAACCTGACTTGCAAAATTTCAAGTCTAGAGCAAGAACTGGTTACAATGTTTTATATTTAGCACTTTATATATGCTAGTACTCGGTCCTTCTTTAATTTCATTTTAATTGCTTCTATTTTTCTGTTATTCATTTTTAAATTTCATCCCTAACCTATTAATTGCATTCTTTATGCACCTTGTCCACATTCCCATCCAGTTTTTTCGCCATCTTGAATCTAAATATTGTTTCCAGTTAATTTTTTTCTGATATTCAGGCCTAACACATTTTTGTGCCAAGGGTACTTTTCAAATCTCCTGCACCTGCTTCAACCTGTCTGCGTCAGATGGATTGACGATTATTTAGCGACCAAGAATCTTGGCATTTCTAAGAACATGTTGTTTTTAAGTAAGTTTCATTAATGTCTATCTGTGTTGACAATTCTCAGAATATTGTGGAAGCTAAGGTGCTTTCACTGTGTTCATTCATAGCAGTACTAGAAGGTCATACATCAAATCAGGGGCGTAGCCAGGGGGGGGATATCGGGATATATCCCCCCCCCGAAATTTTTGGATTAGTGATGAAATTCCGTCTATTTATACACATATAAGTTCATATCCCCCCCCCCCCGAAAATTTTTCCTGGCTACGCGGCTGCATCAAATGACTACTGACTGCCAAGTGGTAAGCCGATAGCATTAGCATCTGATTAACCGATTAAATTTGAAAAAAACTGACAGCGAAACTCAAAAATGCGTAACAATGATCATGCGATTTACGATTATCCGATACTAGATACATAAATATATTAGTATCGGTAAATTGGGAGGGAAAAAAAAACTAAAGAAAAGACCAAGAAAAAACACTTAACTCGAAAAATGAAGAGTGAAAAAGTAACATTTTATTTTTTGTTTTGTTTTGTTTAGTACACAAGTTTCACACCAAGATGTATGATTTATTTAAACTTCAAAATACATTTGTTCAGGGATATTTAAAATTTGAATAATAAAATATATTGGAATTAGTTTAGCATGGAACTCTTCATTCACTTGAGAATGTAACTTCTGACATGGGTTTAAACCAATCAAAACCATCTATCACTCAGTAAAAGTTGAGCTTATATGTACATTTTCAACTAAATGTGAGAAAAGGGGGATAAACCGCTCGTTGTGCATTCCAGTAAATCTTGATCAATACTTTTCTCAATAGCTGCTTATTATGGCATTCAAATTGAAATTTGTTTACATTTCCGGCCACACATAAATATCCCTGATAAGGCAACAATATACAAGCATCTCTGTTTTAAACTTTTAATAATATTAAATAGGAAAATTAACAGTGCAATTAAATTGTCCCCAGAAGCCTAACAAAAAGGTAGCAGTAATGAGTTAACCTGTCTGGCCAAATCGAAATTACTAACTTTCACTGAAATATTCATCATTTTTCTATTCTACAAATAGAAGTTTCCATTAACAAACTAACTGCGTGGTATATAGTGTTATTTCTAAATTAGCACATAATGAATTTATTTTCAAATAAATAGACCCTCTTTAAGTCATAAATTGGCAATCTTTGAGATGTAAATTTCGTGGAATGTAAAGCTGATCAAACTTCAGTAAAAATGGGAAGATTTGGACAAACACTACGGAAATAGCATTTATTTATTTATTTAGTTTTTTTCCCAACACATCTCTTTTAAGCAAAGCTAATTTTGTGCTGGTATTACCTCATATTAAAATATAAACTGACCAGCATTTCTTAATGCGATCATCCAATAGTTACAAATGAGAAATGTATAAGCTTCAAGAATATACTTAATCAAAATTTATGAAAAGATCATTATTACTCTAAATAAACATCCCCTTAGAAAATAATATAATTAAATATAAACATGACTGGAAATTATAAATAGAAAAATAAAAGCAATTACTTCCCAATAAAACATGCAAATTCTTTTCGCCTTAAAGGAAATGGAGGGGGATGAATTTTTAATTCAATAAAAAAGCTTTTTGGCTAACACAAGAGATGCCTTGTTTTGTTAATTCTGGAGTAATTGAAGTTGAGCATCTTTCAGACATTAAAGCATAGCTATTATTTACATTGCATAATCAGTGTTATGCAATGCCAAGTGCACTGTGTTAAGATGGTCATGAACATGGTATTAGTGATGACTGCACTATTCATGTAGCAAGCAGGAGTTAAAAAAAGAAACGAGTACCGAAAACAAGTGAGTTGAGTTTAGCATTTAAGTGTATATTAGAACTTAATATGAGAAAGATGTCACATGAAAAATGAAACTAAATGGACATTCAATAAATTTAATAATTATTTATTTAAATATATATTTTCCCCATAACAATAAAATAAAATTTGAAGGTCACCTTTCTATATAAAATTCAAAAAATAATCACACTCACACAAAGATGATATTCCTTTGAAATTCTAAATGCATATAAACAATCTTTAATTAAAAATAACAAAATATTTTACTAAATTATGAATCTTCATATTTAGCACAGCATTGCAAATTGCTATAGTCAGACTTATGTAGTTAAGTACAGTGATTTTTGAAAGTCTTAATATTGTTGTCCATTAGTACAATTGAGCAACACGGCAAAACTAGGGCCAATACTCTAAACCTCTCTAATACAGTAGTCAGATTTTTACAGTTAAAGCTGTTGATAAATAAATATCATACAATGCAATGTGCTTATAAAAATTTGCTACACTTCAAAAGCTTAATTATATATACATAGGTATGAAAGACACATGGAAATATACAATCTTAAGGAAGTTTTTTAGACACAACATTACTTCAACACAAACAATTGGCTAGACAACAAACTAAGCTATCTTACAATGAGGGAACAGACAACAAAATAGAATGGATCTTTTTGAATGGAAAATTATTAACAAGTTTCTATGAAGGACAGTGCTGAAAGGCTCAAAAAAGCAGCAAAGTGCCTATGCCCCAGTGCATATTACATAAAAAAAAATCTCAGACTTGAATAAGCTGCGATCTTGGATTGTCAAAATAAGTATGCTGAAAATATTTAACGCCTTCTCTTTTAACAAGATTAATATAAATAGAAAGAGAATAGTCAAAAAGTTTTTACAATAGGCAGAATTAGGATATACCACAAGATTTTAGAACACTGACCAGAAAATTTTCCGTGTTTATAAAAGTGGTATTTTGAAAACAACTTTACACCAAAAAATCTGTTTAGCTGTGCCAAATAGGAATAGACCTTTCCAATTATTAAACGGAAATTTTAGAAGAAAACATTTCACTTCTAAAATCTACTATGTATGCACTATGCACTTACAAATGACTTTCTTAGAGGGGCTTGCTCCTTGTTTTTTTACAATAAAATCTAATGTATTTAGTGTGATTTCACAATATAATTTTTTCAAGAAAATGAGCAAAATCATAAAATTGATGACTCTCGCACAATGTTGTGAATGATTGTCTTTTCTCTCATTATAAGCTGGTCTAAAAACACAACAGCCAACTGTTTGAATGCAAAGCTTTTAGAAGTGGAGCAAATACTTTTTTCTTTTACATAGGATTAATCTAGTAGCTTTATTCATAAAGGATGTCATAAAAATAAGTTATATATAAAATTCAAATTGTAACTAACAAAATAAACAGATATTTAGATAATTAAAATAAAAAGCTGCTTAGCTTTTGTAAGCTTCAACAAAAAAATGTGCATTTGAATAATCAGATAATGAATATACTTTAAATGCGATATAATAAAATAAGCTATACATACCAAATTATCATTTTTATATACATACAAAAATAAAAACAACAAAATATCACTAAAGGCAACATCAAACTTTTTGCCAGGGAAATAAAACTACATACTCTAAAAAACTCAAAGAAAGAAAAAATCAACATGTGTATTATCATTTCAATGTAAATTTTAAAATTGTACTTAAGGTGATCACAACACTTACAGTCTTTCTATGAAATAGCTTTTATAACTTTATGTACTAATTATTTTTAATGCTGTTATATTTAAATTAGTACCTTCTTTGCTATACTATAGAAAATTACTTTGTGTCAAAGAAATAATTTACTAAATGGAGCACCAGAGTTAATCTAAATGGTTAAAAAATACGTTAAAGATACAAAATGGAATACGTATTCCTTTATTATATAATTTGGAATTTAAATTTTTTTTTCTAATTGTGATTACGAAATTTTGAATTAATATCTAAAATATACAACATGAAATACTAGTCTTTTACATATAAAACTGTTAATCACAAATTAGAAAACAAATGTGAATTTGCAGCAAACAGAATATAGAACACACCCTTTAACATACAAATATAGTACAGTATAGCTGCTTTGTTACACTGTGAATATGCAAAAGTTTAGCCTTGCAATTTATAGCTGTAACTAAATCACAATAGATTCATAGCATTCTTCAAATATTCTAAATTTAGTAGTATAAACTTATTTATAAACTCATTAAAACAGTCATCAATATCTTCCAACATAACAATTCTTAAATAACATTTTAGTGTGATCACTTTACAAAGTTTAAAATTTAATTTTAATGAGATCACATTTCTGGACTTTGACAAAATGAAAGCTGCATAAATTTAAAAATTAGACGTATGTAAATGTTTGGTCACCTTAAATATCTAAAACAACTCAAAGAACTAGACTAAAATGACTAAGGAATTAAAAGAGAAATAACTGAATAAATTTCTACATAGGATTGAAACTAAAATATCTCTGAAGATGTATAAATGTATTTATTTACAAGAACATATAACAAAGGAAACATAATCATTAAATGGTGGATAAGAAAATAAAATATAAAATGTCCTTAAAAACATAGTTTAAGAGTTAAAATTAAGTAGCAGATAAAATAGGCAAATAAAATCACTTAAATATATTACTATTTCAAAATAAACTGTATAGGTATGAAGTTAATCAATGAAAACACATAACCCACTGTGAGTACTTTTTAAAAATACAAAATCATTTTGCTTTATGCAAAAATACAACAATTATAATCAAGACACACAAAATACAACTATAACTATAGTACTTTGCACATACAGACAAAGTGCATAAAATATTGAACTCACACAAAATGTCAGAGATATCAATAACACCAAAATTATCTAATGTAGAAAACATGTTTACAAACATTTAATGTCATTTTTCCCCACAAAACAAATATAAGAAATATAAATTTCATACAGATGCATAATTCTTAATTTTAAAGACTATAGAAACACTAAGATCGTAATTCCTACAAATCGAGCAGACATAGTTTAAAAATTTATGGCTAAAATGGGCGAGATGCAACTTGAGGAGGCCTTTTATTTAAAATTATTCACAAGAATTACACCAGAAATTAATGTCAGACAATTAAGTAAGGAAGTACTTTTATTTACTGCATATAATATTAAAAACATTACTAAAATGTGTTAAAATCTACCTTGTGAAAAGTGATAAGCAAAAAAATATGTCTTCAAGATGCCCTTAAATTTGTTATTTATTATCAAGATATGAAGGGGTAAATATTTTTGAAAGATTATTTTAAAAATAGGCTCTGTTAACATTACATGTTTGCTCGTTGTTATGAGGTTATATTATAATAAAAATATCAAGAATATGACAGCATAGAAACTACATTTAAAAATTACTTTGAAAGAAATTTAACATGTGTATTACTCTAAAGTTCAAAGCCATAAAATGATTACTTTGACCACCTTGACCAGCACTATTACATAACCTTAAGTTAAATGGTGTCAGTGCTTTTTCTGTGGTGAAGTAAAGGTTGCATAAGATTAATATTATTTGGAGAAAGGTATGCTCATCTTATGAATACCAGTAAAATTTCTTTTAAAGTATATTATAACTATAATTAAAATAATGACTCATTTCATTTAATTAGAACAAAAATTATGCGAAAAGTTTATTGATAATTTCACTAGAAGATCAAGGTTTGTGTTGGCTTTTCAAGTCCCATGGGCTTGTAAAACTGACTATTTGGAGTCTCTTGACGATTTTTTATCGTTGTATTTTCACAGTAGGTAATATTTTTTAAAAAATCTTTAACTAGAGATTTAAAAGTGGGTTCTTAAGTATCCGTAAGTAAGGTCTTAAAAAAGATGGGCCCCATGTACATGGTCATTGAAAGAAAACTGGTCCTTTTTGGAAAAAAAAAAAATCATAAAATATGCATTGCAATGCATTTGTATGATCCCTGAAGATACTAGTCATTGAATTGTAGAACAACCTTAAAAATTTGACATTATTAAAACAGTCAATTTAGATTCGTTACAGATTCCTACCTACTTAGGGAGAGTACACTTCCAATCAATTTAAATAATTACCATATACTTCCACTGATACTGACACCCTTAACTCTGGTCAATAGTTAAAAAACATTGTCCCATAAATGATTCACATAAATTTGACAGCAACCAATTTATAAAATGTATCCAAAAAATGCAGAGAAAGTATTAAAATTTATTTCACATTTTAACATCTTGATTTTATATTGTACAGCCATAATAAAGCTGGGCGATGCAAAAGCTACTGTTCACACAGTTCAAGCCTCTACACAATCTCTAACAAATTCAAGCAATAACAAACAACCCTCCAGTTATGAGCATTGTTATCTTATGGTACAATATCAATCTATCCCCGGCATCAATCCAGTGGATGGGAGAACTGCATTTAGTCACTAATAAAAGTTTCAAGCTACTTATTGCAAACACTGAGGGAGGACACAGTGAGATGTAATGATGAATATATATATGTAATGATTGCTTATGTTCAGGTATATAAATCACAATAAGAAAGTACCGTTGTAACAGCTAACAGGCAAAACCACAATGGTACAAAAAACAAGCAAAGCATTGCTTCCCTCTGTGATTGCTAGACTATGACCAATACTTTCACATGGAAGAACAGGAATCCTCACAGAAAATGAGACCGTTAAATTGATAGTGCATGATAATTGAAGAAGTATTTTATAACTGTTTTTGATAAATTTATTAATATTTTAACACAGATTTTATACAGAAAAGCTCGGAAGATATTTATTTAAATGTTTAGAATAATTAGCCTTTCTCATATTTACAAGGAACAATTATATACATTAAATTTTGCAGATGAAAATAACATATCAACAGACATATCTATATAGTATAATATATATATACTGAAATGTGTAACACACTGGTACCAACAAATTACAGTTTTGAACAGTTGCCCTCTCTGATGTTTTCAAAGTAATTTTAAAATCATACCAAATTTATTAATGTTGCATGGTTAGAATTCTTTTATTATTACTTTCAAGAAATTAAGCATAAAAAATTAACTTTTAGACAACGATTACAAGTTCTGTACAGCATCTCCTTATGAAGAATGTTCTAACAAGCACATTATTTATAAAAAAAAAAAAAAGAAAGGAAGCTCATATAGTTATAATTTATTCTGAGAAAGTTTTCTTCTTTTTGTACCAATCCAAATTGAAGTGACGAGTTACTCCCCATTTACTAAAATAATAATATAGAAACTTTTTATTTATTCAATTACTCATGCCACAGTTTTCAAAAAATATTTTTAGCAGCAGAAAGAAAGAAATTAATAAAATAACAGTAATAAATCTAATTGAGACAATATTATTGAAATCCAATTTTTTAAAACTCCTTTAAAAGTTAGCATAACTAGATCTGCAACATTACAATGTATCCTATATATATATATAATTAATTTATTTATATTGCTTATTAACACAACATGCATTATATTTACACATATATTAAAAATATTTTTATTGCAAATGTTGCAGAAAAAGCAGCTTCTGATAAGTGAAAGACTTGGTCATAACCAATAGCATTTGAAAGCACCTATAGATACATACCAGGGTATAATTTTTCTAGTAATTTATAACATTTTTAATAACATTTTATTTTATTATTTTCTAATATTAAATTCTTACCACAGAGATCATAAGTAAAGGGAAAAAAAGCGCAAATATATAAATATATAAAAGGAAAGCTATAACAAAATATA
Organism: Cheiracanthium punctorium; assembly: GCA_038373885.1. NCBI lineage: Eukaryota > Metazoa > Arthropoda > Arachnida > Araneae > Cheiracanthiidae > Cheiracanthium > Cheiracanthium punctorium. The sequence goes on along the minus strand of JAWZYV010015393.1, from coordinate 131,940 downwards.
AATAAAGTCAAGCTCTTTGTGCTAACGGAAGACTCAAACATAAATATTTGATTCATATAACCAACATTACAATTAAAACTATGAGGCAAATGTACATTGAAATAATGTTTTAGAACTTATATAATGAAATTTATTTACTTTATGTAAATAATAAAATTTATTAGATACATTTGAAAAACAGAAAACACAAAAATAGGAATAACTGCATGATGCTTGTTAAAACAGTCAGCATTCCATACAAATCACAAATTGAATATGTCGGAGAAAACACTATAAACGTCTAATATATATGTATATATAGATGTTTCTAAAAGAAATCATTTTCAATACTAAACACAGATTTATATATAGGTATGGAACAAAGTGTGCGATTATGCAATCAAACTATAATAAATCCTGTACACTTTTTCAATAAAGACTGGATAATATATAACCAGATATATTTCTTTTATCAACCATCTAAATACAAATTTTATGTCAAAGAATAAAATATTTATATTTTAATACTATGTCACACTGTAGATCAAGTGAGCACGAATTCTACATGAATAAGTTTCAAGTGATTTATTTTTTCCAATCGCTCAAACATTAAAGAAGCAAAAGAGAAATCGGTGGGCATGGATGAGAAAGTAAAATAGACAAAATGAGAAGTGTCAAAGAGCTATAAGTTTCTTATTTGTTTTTAACTAATTTGTACGTTGAACAGATAATCAGCCCACTTTTGCAGACTATTCCCCCACCCACACCTATTAGAAGCTCCATGGCCAAAGTTTAAGAGTAGATACGAATAGCTTGAAGAGCTTGCTGTCGGCATATTGGACACTCCGGTTCCGATTTCTCACAGATGCGATTGGCACATTCCAAGCAGAACATGTTGTGGCCACAGGGAACTAGCGCTGCTACAACTTCGCTCTCAAAGCATACTGCACAGTCTCTTTTCGGTTTCCTCAGGGAAGATGTAATAGAATCTGTAGGGCTGGTGTCTGAATTAGTGGTGCCACTGCAAGATGTGACAGTAAAGCAGTTGGCAATTGTTGAGACTGTGCTTATAGCTGTGATTGGCGGAAAGTTGGCCAAAGTGTCCACAAGGGGATCACTGCGGATTCTTCTTGCTGGAGGATGGTCAAGCAACAAAGGATCGGAGATTCCAGAATCAGCACTTCCCAAGCTATTGCTTCTCCTAGGCATAGCAGATGGAGTCGTGGAGGTGGTGGTTGTACCAAAAAGTGGGGACACGGTGCTCCTAACAGGTCCAAAATCTGACCATACATTGCTACTACTGGGAAAAACGGCTTGTTCGAATGTTGGAGAATCTCCTAACCCTTCGTCAACATCATACAATCCGAAACCATTTGAAAACCCATTTGGAAAACCTGGAGTACATGAATATAAATCTGTTATTTTCGGAGAACCAGCATCTGCAGGAATGGCATGAGTTGGGAAAGTAAATATGTCTTGTGCACGCGAAGTTAAAATATTATTGCTTTCACGAGATAAAGGTGAACCTGCACTCCCGAAATCAGACTTATATAAAGAATTAACATAGTTAGTGGTCGCTACAGTTGCTGTAGTAAAAACCCGCTCGATGCCATTCACATGAAAGTCATCATCTTCCGATGTTGAATTATTTCCTGAACTGCTATTCGTAGTGGATGAGTCTGGTAAGCCACCAGTTCTCATTGCAATATGAGCTTCGATTTCTTTACGAGCAGTTTCTACATTATCAGGAAGGCCGGTGACTTCAAATACAGGTTCTTTTTCGCGGCTGGGAGTAACAATGTAAGTGTTGGTTTGCTGCTGAATTCTTTTGATAGTGGCACCTTTGGGTCCAACAACGAGTCCAACAACTCGGTATGGCACCCTCACTTGAATTGTAGTCTGGCCAGGAATGCTAGAATTTGGACCTGGAGCTAAAGAGCCATTCATATTATTTTTGCGCTGAGCGCGAATTTGACTAAAATGTTCGGCTGCAGATAAGATTTCTCTTTTTGCAGCACTAACATCTTCCTTTCTTCCTGTCACAACAAAAACTGGTTCTTCACCACGTACAGGAGTTTTTATATATGTATTGGTTTTAGCTCGAAGGGCTTTTATTTTACAACCTATGTAAAAGAAAAAAAATTACCATTAGAAAAGCATTATGACTAAATACATGTGCAATAAATTTGTAATATACATGTTTTCTTATTAAATGTTTCAAATAAAAAATAATAAAATCAGTTAAGTCTGGCTACCATATTTCACTGTTCACAGTGCTTTTTCAACCACACAAACACACACACACACACACAAAACAATTTGATGCTGCAATAAAATTGAACAAAATTTAATGAAGATTTTAGGGAAGACAGTAATCTATTCTTGACAACATGCAATGTATAAGGTGCAATGAAAAAAATAAAACCCCAAACTTCTAACTATAATGTAGTGCTTGAAGTACACACAAGTCAATAACATTGAATCAGTTGGATTAATAAAAACTGATCTTCATTAATAATTATTTGAATTTTAATAACTTCTATTATTTTAAGTAAATTTGAAAGTATTTCTTTAAGCATAACTAGTACACTAAACATTAAAAGGTGTTTGACAAACTTTTGCCTAGCCCAATAATTCCCCCCCATCCACACACACACACACATATCACCAAAATAATAATAATAATACTAACAATGTTTACATTCTTTAGTCTAATTATTTTTAAATTAGTGTCATTTGTAAATATAAATAAATTGGATAAATAATTTTTCAACGAAATATTTAAGAAAATTATAGCAAATAATTAAAATTTTCAAAATTTTATACATATATATATATAATTTTGGGGAGGGGAGAATATATATATATATATTCTCCCCTCGAGATGAATCACTCATATCAACATTTATTAATTCATTGCCTATTTACACCAGACGACTGCACGGATCAGATTACATAAGTGAGCTTCTTTATTGCGTGGTTACATAACCTTTCTCAATATTCTCTCGTAGTAAAGCTCTGTCTGCCTCCCTACTATAACTCTTTAACAGTTTCATAAATTACTATAAACACATTTTTAATTCTGATCCTTCGAAAGCGAGAAATTTTTACAAACATCCCATCGCATAATTAGCTGAATCTGAGAAATTCGAATCTCTGGTTGTTGCGATCTAAATGTATGTCAGGAGAAAAGTTTTAAAAGGGAAAGTTGCAGACGTCATTCTTCTTGTCTGGGTGAATGGCCGCGAAAATAAAAGTGGAAGACAGGTTTATGGATCAAACACGTTCTCTTCTCATCCGCGGCAGGAAACCGGCATGCTCTAGCCTTGAAAAATCTACAAAAGAAGTTTCCCTTTTCATTGTTAGCTGATCAGTATTAATTGGTATGTCCGGTTTGAGGTGAAGTCGATGACTTGCAAATTTATTTAACAACACTTTGACGCTAACTTTAGTAACTAAGAATGCGGCATTTCCGGTGAAAGTGCGTCGTAGAATGTACACGGAAACACTGGCTTCTCTTGCAGACAGTGTTCGCTTCTCTTAACCCCCCGCCCCTCCTACTCTCCTTAAATAACATCTCCCGAATGACATTTAAATTCATTTTTCATAAAGAAAGAGCAATTTAGAGACATAAGAGAGACGTAATCTGGGCATAATTGGAAACGAAAAAGGATTGCATTATCTATTTTTCGCTTTTAAAAAGCATTTCCCAATTATGCATACGTACGTATAAACAAACGATAGGCATTTTGTTTTAATTTTGGTTTACAATTTTTGCAATCTGAGCATCCTGTTTAGCCTTGTTATTTAAAATTACTTTAAAAAGGTAGATCATTTTGCTTATTGCGCATGTCGTTCTTTTCCCTTTCCTTTCTTTATTTTTTTTTTCCCTTCCGCTTTTTTCTGCGCTATGACTCCCTTTTTTTTGATCGAATGTCTTTGTACAATTCAGTGTACTGGAGCAACAGAGACAATAAGTCATATTCGTTTAATGTGTTTGCCCTTGAATCATTAAAGTCATATGCATACTTCAGCGAATAACTCAAGAATACCAAATATTTTTAACTCCTTCAGTGCCCACATAGGAAATTAAAATCATTGCTGAAGTGCCCAAGAAATTTTATTTCACATAATATGAAAATGATACTGGTGACCCACGGGTGATGCGCTCACGGCACATACAGAGAACTTTTTGAGGCCCACCTGTGATGATCATGGCAGTGAATGTGTTAAAAAAAGGGGGGGGGGACGTAAAAAGGCGAGAAATGCGGTTTTCAATATAAACTTCGCTATGTCACAGAGGAAGCTGAGACCCCACGTGAATACCAGTTTTCCTTTTTCTAAATAAAATATGGGCGTACCAGAACTTGCTTATACCTTCCCCATGAGCATATACACCTAATGAATATTAAAAAGCATGAAGCTTGTCAAATTAAACCATAAAAACATCGCAAGAAGCAGGTCCCGATTTAGAAAATTCGTGACTATAGGCACAACTCGGGATGCCACCTCCCCCCAACACTTATATAGGCAGCCTTAAATTTCCTATGGTATATTAAAAGCTGGCTGCGCCCTGCTGTGGAAAGTCTGCGCTCCCCCCCCCCAAATGGCAGTCGTCTCTTATCTTCCATGCTGAATTTAATAAACAAATTCAAGCTGTACATAAAATACCTAGAATTTAAGAATACTAAGAAATAAGAATTTGCAATTTCTTTCAACCCCTGGTTATATAAATGTCTTTTCCAGTCATCTAGTAAATTCCCAACTTCTTAAAAATGTTTTTTGAAAAAATTTGAAAGCATATATAAAAATCTGCTATTAAAAAAGATAAAATTAAGAAAAATGGAATTGGGATTTTTCTTTTTGGGGGGGGGCAACATTCGAGGGCCATAGGCTCGGGCCTGGTAAGAAGGCAAGAATATTTTTGTATAGAGATGCTTATTGAGTGATAATTTTCTTTTAAATGCACAAGTCCGAATGAGCAGTTCAAATTACCGCGGATTTTGATATAGTGAAAGTGTAGAAATGCCCCTCAGTTGAATATGCAACAGTGTTTTGAATATTTTTTTTAAGCTCAGTTAATACAACTAAAAAATTTAAGCTCACCAAGATGCAGGTAAGAACTTCTTATTTTAAAAGCAGATATTGTGTTTTATGTTGCCATAGTTAACTATAGCAACATAAAACACAATATCTGCACAATAAACAACAAAACACAATAAATTTATTAGAGAACGAAAATTGCACTCTCCACTTCCGCGGAATCGATTTTATCACGCTTTGTAATGCGGGTGGGGGGAGGGGCATATATTTTGTGTAAAATACGAAATAATAATTTAATTGATCCCAAACTATTAAAGGAAAATTATGTTTTGACATAATCGTATTACTTTATATAACCAATTTTAATATAAGAATATTTTCTTATCTGTATTAAGGTACCGTAGATATTAATTTTGTATTTCTTACTAGATTAATGACAATGAAATAATAAAATGGATTGTGCTTTCAAGTGAAATGACAAAATTAAATTAAAATTAATGTTTTTAGTTTTGTTAAAACTATCGTAAACTAAGAACAGAAGTTTTAATTTAAATTTTTTGTACAGTTACTTGCACAAAATAACAGATTCTTTTCTGATAATTTTAACAAACTTCTATTTACAAGGAAAATAATATATTGAAGAACATATTGCATGAAGTCCCCACGCCATAAGAATTTCACATCCTGTAAGCAATGTGCTTTTTTAATCCATGTGTACAGTCATTATTTATCCAGAGCAGAGTAAAAAAATAGGGCTGTTAATTGTAGTTTATAAATAAAACAGACGTTTTGATTTACACACAAATTTTATTTTATTTTTACATTAATTAGTTGATTACAAAAACTTGCTGATTAAATATCTGCATTTATATCAGACAAAAAAAAAAGCAAAATATAAGCATTCAGTAAAAAAGCTATCAAACTTCTTTATAATGAATTAGATAATTATGTCTCATAAATCAAGCTTCTGGCATAGAAGAACTGTGAGGTTTAACCAGCTATTTTCACTTTTCCATAAAATAAGAACTTAAAGAATCTTACCGGGCGGGTGGGGGGTACTTTTACAATACTCCGATATATTTTATTATCATATTGTTAATATGTTATTTTCTAGACAATAAAATTACATTGAAATGTAACTTTAAGTGATATATACTGATGTAATTTCTAGTTTAAGGATTTTGATTTCTCTCAGAATGGCAAGAGGTAAGTTTGTTAATTCAAAGGCAATATCTGGTGGATCTGGTTTACAAAGAAAGGGCTAGGTAGCTTCAATAGTCCGCAGTGAAGAAGGGGGAAAAAAAAAAAAAACTTGGGGTAGCATTTTGTTAGATCAAGTTTGGATTAACTATAGATCTCCTTAAAATAAATAAAAACTTTGTGAAAAAAACACACATAAAAGGTTACTTCAAGGCGTAACGATCGTTTTGACAGAAAATTCGTTCGGTCTTCTTCAGACAAACCCTTCCGTCAAACAGAGCAGAGGGAACTCTGCTCTCTTTTATAGATCTCCTTCCCTAGGAATTATGCTACTGCTGGCTTCTAAAATTTTTAAGTCTTGTCAAATTTTGAGATATTCTTATAAAAATATTAGAAAATAACTGAAGTATTTAACTTTAACACAGAGGTGTAAAATTAGGTTTTATAAAAATTCCTAAGGTTTTAAAACAACAAGTTCCAGTAATTTGAGAGACATTTTGAAAAATTATGTGCTATAGTGTAGTCCAAACTCACTAACATACCAATTTTACACATTTTTATTTATTTATCTGGGGGGGGGGGGGCATCCAGGGTTCGTGTTTACTCAGATTTCTGAGTCATTTACCCAAATTTTGTTGACTGTGGTGCAAAAATGTATGCACATAATGGGTTTTGCATATGCAAAAACCCATATCTCTCAAATAATGGGCCTTTGTGACCCACTTTTATCAGACATCAGTGCGAACCCTGGCATCAAATTGCCCATCACTAAAAATTGCCTAATCCAGTGCCCATTTAGTGAAATTTTGCACACTGCATTAAATAAAGCCGTAACTATTAATACATTTTTAAAGCCAACAAATATTTCATCCATCCCTTTCAATAAGGAGTATTCTGTTATAAATTCCCATACACTAACTTTAATTGGCTCAAAATGTTTTTAGTCTATAAACTGTGCTTTAAGTGTAAATTTATAACTGGTCATAGACAAAAATATATTTAAATTATTTTGCATGCTTTTATTTTTAAAAAAAAATGTGTATGCTACATATGAATTATTTTTTACTGACAGTATTATTTTATAAACTTTAATATGATTTTTTTTTCATTTGAAATAAATTAATGCCTCGACGTACGACAATAACGTACGACACTAACGTCGTCCTCTAACGTACGACATAGTGTGCTCTGTAAAAGAATTGTTTGTTAAAAAAACCAAAATTTTTAATAGGGTACATGTTATATTACAAGAGTTTTCAACCTTTTAATTCACACTAACATCTTCTAAAATACAAAAGAAATTTGTGAATTCTTTGTGAAAATGTTTGTTACACTAGGATATTATTTTCATGAAATGCTTTTATAAACCTTGTGAACCTCCGAGAATTTGGAAACACACACAAGGACGAATTAATAGGGTAGGGACAGAGGGAACAACACCTCCTTTTTGAGAAAAGGAAATTAATGTTTAAGATCCTATTCTACTTCTAAGAAATGCATGTGCTACATGTGAATCTTCCAACTAGCTACCCCCACCCACAAAACTGCATTAATTTTTGACTGTAATAACATACATAAATTTCATGGCACAAAAGAAAAAAAAGCATGTCAGTCAATCAACTTTTTAATCTGCAGCCCTGGAACTATGCACAGAAAACAGATTTTCTATTTAAATAATCAAATTTACAATCTAGATTAAATTAATTTTCCACATTCTCAGATATTATTTCAAAAAATCTTTATATGGGATCATGGTTTCGCAAATAATAAATTTAATTCTTACAAACTGTGAAGGGTGACAAAGTGCTGTGTGAATCAATCTTCATTTTTACAACTAATTTTTATGAAAGTTGTTAAATACTCCTAATCATTACTGAAAGTATATTTATCACTGCAGATGTGTTAAATTGAAGAATGTAATAAGCAGAACTAATAAATAAATTTCATTTATCAGTTATCTATTTAAAAAAAAAAAAAAAAAAAAACAGAAAAACATTGAAATTTTCAATAAATTCATAAATATATTATTTAAAGAAACCATACTTTTTTTTAATAATTAAAACGTTTAAAATTAACCTTACATTAAAAAATAAATAACTTATAGAAAACACATAACCTTAAATGATTACATTCCAATACATTAAAAATTTAATTTATGCATCTGTCTTGAAAGATAAATGCTTATCAACCTTTAACATTTATAGTGACTTTTTGGACTGCAAAATTATCCAGTGACCATCTGAGCTTCAAATAGCACCTCTAGAGAACATTAATAAATTAAAGATTAGTAATGCTACTAAAAAAAGGAAGTATAATGGAAGCAAGATCTAAAAAAAATTACAACTTAGGTTTTTATGTTAAAACACAATTTTTAAAAAGCAGGTTGAATATTTTTTTAAACAGGTTATTTTTTAAACACAACTGTAGGTTAAGTAATTAAAAAACTTTGTAAAAAACACACATAAGAAGTAAAAGGAAAAAGGACTTCCTTTTTCCTTTGACTTCTTATGTGTGTTTTTTACAAAGTTTTTTAATTACTTTATCGTTTAACACCAGTATTTTGAGTGTTTTTTCAACTGTAGGTTTTCAAATTAATTCACTATCTGATGCTCATATCTGCTTTTTTTTTTTCCATTGAAACAAATTCTCATGCCTTTGTTAATGATTCACAAAATTTTCTGACAACTGGTTCAAGCTGAAGACTACTTCAAAATATGGTCTTGTAATTGTGGAAACCTTTTACATGCATTTATTTATTTATCTGCAAGGGAGAAATCACTGTTTGACTAGTTTTCTGCAGGGTCAGTTACTTCAATTGTTATGTGTAAAGTAAAAATTACTTTTAAAAGGAATGCTACTACAGCACAGCAAAAAGAAATAAAAATAACCACGGGGGGGGGGGGGGGAGAGAGAGAGAGAACAGTCCTTGCAGGCAGCCCCCCCTTTTTTCCCATTATAAATAGCTATTTTTATTTATTTATTTATTTTTTTAATAACAAACTGAAAGGAAGCTGCATTTCAAATAATAATAACATCATGGGAAATAAAAACATTCAACTAATTCAGAAAATATCTAAAATACAACTTGATACAACTCTAAATTTTCATGATCTTAAACTGGATTTTATTATTATTAATTTGTTATATACGTTGCACTAAAATATAAAGCATGCCCCCTTAAAAAATCCTAATATTTTACCCACAGTAAAAAAATTATTTATTTCGCAGTCCTTACTATTCTTATTTTTAATTTCAAATTTCCATGTTTGCCAGATATGAGAAATCTTGTTAAAAAATTAATTACCACATGCATAAAAAAGTATTTTAAAAATATTTCAATTAAGAAAATATATGAAACTCTTGATTGGTGCAATTTTGAATTATGACCAATAAACATTTGATACTTTCTTGAATTAGGCCATGTAAAGTTTGCTTAGAGGCAGAAGCAGTTTTGAGTAGTTAAGTACCTTCCAAGAACAAATTAATTGCATTATTCAAGGGATTTCAGTAAACATTCTAGTTATTAAAAAAATAGAAACTAACATTTCTTACATCATTTAAAATATAACAGATCAGTTAATTTTCAGCTTTTTATATAGTGTGATTCTTTTTCCTATTTCAATTCCTTTTCCTATTACATTGTGGGTTCATTTTGTGAACCCACAAAATGCATTAATGATTGATTCTTAATTAAAAATTCAGTTCAGAAATGTTCTTAACATGCCGAAATTAAAGAACAATCCACTATGAACTTTTTTTAAACAAAATCCACTAATTTCAAAATATGTAAAATTAAATCACTGTACTAGCTAAACACTACAACAATTATGTAACATTCGTAATCTTAAAGGATTTTCAGTGCCTTAATTATGTCAGGGTTTTAGAATCAATTGTTATGAGAAAACTGCTGTTGCAATTTTGTTACGAAGGAAGAATTTCTTCCTTTATAAAGAAAAGCAGTTCAGTTTTATAAAGAAATTTAATAATATTAGTACTACATTAAAATGTGTCTTCAAAAAGTTCTAAGGTTTCTCCTCAGACATGCAGACAGCTACTTCTGAACTAGATTTTTATACATTAAAAACAAAAAAGTAAGGAGAAAAGATTTTTTAATTCTTATGTCGCACATGCTTTATAAATGACTTTGAAATATTTTATAGCTACACAGAGTGTGACTATATTCATGCAAAATTAATGTATAAGTGAATAAGCACCACTAATATTAAACAGAAATATGGATTTCTACAGCTTTAATAAAGAGTTCATAAATTTTTATTATGCTGAAAATGCATTATTATTCATTATTATTCTTTGTGAACCTTAAAATATTTCGTTTCAATTATTTTCTAGAAAAGAACAAAATTGAAAGTTCAACATTACATTCCAGATCAAAATATTACTTAATGCATTGTTTCTATAAATAACAGGGTTCTCCTCAAGCCTTTCAGGATGGGTGCCTCGACCAACAAGTTTTACTGACCACTCAGTAGAAAATCAGAATATAATTTCAAATGCTTTAGAGTTACACATAGCAGCTTCATATGCATGCAACCCGGCCTGACTGACAAAAATTTTTGGGGAGATCATTATGATCTTGTAATCAATATTATGCAATGTATAAAATAATAATAATTTATTGCTGTAACTCAAGTATGGTACAGTCAATTTTGAAATGTACCTACTAGAGAATAATCATTCAAATGGATTGTCAAACAATAAACTTTCATTTATTTGATTCAGATTAGAGCTATCTACATATAGTAAATTTACTTAATGAAGACCATTTGCTTTATTTTATTAACTTACAAAAAATATTTTCCTTGGAACAACTGAGAAAGGCAAATTTTTATGTTAAAAAGCAGGACATATAGATGTTATATTAATATGAAAAAGAAATATGTAACAAATTACTATTCTTTTTAATAGAATAGATGCTTTCTTTTTTTTTTTTTTTTTTTTTTTTTTTTCAACATTTAACACTTCGTATTCAAAGCCTACAGTGCTTAAGTTACTGTTTAAATTTTCATAACACTAATATTCAAAACTATCTGATTTTTCAAGATTATAAAACGTAAAACAAAACGAAGACATTTGAGTACACAGAATTAAATTCAATAAACAGAATGCTGTGGAAAGAATATATATACATAAATGGGGCAGTGTAAAAAATTCTTCACTGTCTTGCATGCTTTATAATTCTTTAATTAACAGAGAAAAATATGTAAAACAAAATGAATATGTCATTAATTTTTTCTCCATATGTCAATTCAGTATTAATAAAACAAATAAAAATAATAAGTTTAATCGAATATTGAATGACTAATAAAATTACAAATTAAAATACATTTAGTAGTTAAAACGAACATTATTTAAGTTACTATTTGTAAACATCTTAAAAATTTCCATTAATTCCAATAACTTAATTTTATTTATAATTTAGTGTAACTCGTGAACACTGATACTCAAATTAAATGCAGTATTCTAAGTAAATACATGTAAAAGAAAACAACATCTCCTCAAGCATATGTCGAATAATAAAACTGTCCTCTATGTGTTTCCCAGGTGCATAAATAGAATAAATATAGTGATAAAAATTTAAAACACGCATCGAGAGAAAATTTTATTTACACTTTTTGATCTACTAATATATAAATATGAATTACTAATATGCAAATGTTAATTATTAAGTTTTAGTAGAGTTATAATTATCTTTAATGCACAAACATTTAATAAAAAGAGTAATTCAATTCTTCATTATCATTTCATACATTTTTAAACTAAGAATAGGATAAAGTAGTGTTTTGATGATTAATCACAATAGAACAGAATGAAGATTAGAAGATTTGAAAACGTAAATATCGTTGCATAAATAGTATAACTGTTAAAAAATAAAATCTAAAGAGTAAAATAACTTCTTATTGAGTGTCAACGAATTAAATAATTTATTTTGCATTGTTATTCTTTTTCTGGAGTTGTCCCGCGCTAAATATAATAAATTAATGCGCTTCAGAAAAAAATAACAATAAATAATTTCAAATAATTAATAGCACAATTAAAGCATACTGCCAGAATAATGATTACATGATTTTATAATTAAATAAAACCAATTTCCTATTCATACCCTTTAAGGTAATGAACTGCGTCAGAGTTAAATGTCCACGAGCTAAGAGAAATCCGCATGTCAGCACAGCCGGCGAGGTACGCAGTTACTAAAGACCGATTTTAATTTCTTGTAGCATTGCTAAAACACTTTGCTCTCACGAGACAAGAAAGGAAAAGTAATCCGACAAAGTTAAACTGATAATCATAAGCTGAATGAGAAAGAGTGCATCATGTTTCCGCGTTTAGGCTTACGGAGAGAGAAGATGGAGAATAGAGATTGGAGACTCCAAAATGGATGCTGTGTAGCAGAAAATTAATTTGTCACTTACCTTGCCTTCCCACAATTTCTGCAACATGTTCAGAACTGGGTACAGGCACACATTCCGTTGTATTTTGGCTTTTTTTACTTCTAGATTCCGATTCGTAACCTCCAGAGCTATAGCCTGACTCGCTCTCATTTCCTAAGGTGAACATCGATAGTTCCATAGCTAGTTGAAGCGCCCGTTGTTCTTCAAGAACATTAGTATTAGTGCGTTCCATGTCAGAGAAGATACTAGCCGGCATCGCAGTCTCTAAACTATTAACCTGAGGGATGGTTAAACAGTGGTATAAAAATAAGCTACGAGTAGTGATGCGCGCTCCTAACTAGCGACTTCGAAACAAAGAACATACTCGCCGCTCTTCACGCTCAAGAACGAGCCTATTCCTTTCGTTTCGACCAAGCCTACTCCTCTCCCGGACGAGATCCTGACGTCACTGAAGGGTTTGGCGCCACTGCGGAGATAGACCGGGGAACGAGATTTAAATGTGATTGGCTCTGCGATCGCGGAAGGGGCAGGCTCTTGTACTTGATTGACAGTCTGCTCCTTTGGAGCAACATCCGCGTCTGCGCTAAACTGGAGCGATAGCATCCCTTGAAAATTTTCTCTTTCTTTTCGGGTTTGATCTTGAAATGCGCAGCGCAAAGTGACCTTGAATTCGGTATGAAAGAATCGGAGATGTGAACGCTCTCTCACTCATCCTTCGTTTTTTCTCCAGCCGTCGATTTTTTTCTTTTTTAGATTTTTCGTTTAATTATTTCTCGGACAATGTTGTAATGCAGCATTTTTTACACAGGATATTTTAAGCTTTTGTGAATACATTGTATCTGCAGTAATGAAAAAATATGTATGAATCTCAATAGCAGCTGAGATTTAAAATATTTTATTAAGAATTAGAAATTCAGAATTTTCGTTAGTAACACACACACACACACTCTCTCTCTTCTCGTTTTTTTCCTTCTTTACATCTAATGTGCATATTTTTAAAAGCAATAAATAAATTTAAATATTACACATAAAAAGTGAAAACATCCGAAATGAACTATTTTACTACGCACTTTCAAACCTCGGTAGTACATCATCTTCTTGGGGTCTCTTAAATATGACTGTCTAAGCAGAATTTACATTAAATGCAAAACGAAATTCTAAATGTTTATGTAATAAGTGTGCCTGTCGTTAACTTACATTATAATTTATATAAATTAGTTGAATAAAAATTTAAATTAATAAAATGGATGATAAATGAAGGAAATTATAAGTAGAGACGGTACGTAGTATTTATAATCTAACTCTGCAATTTGTCATATTTAATGTGCCACGTAAGTAATCGTACGGACTTTGAAACGAAGAATACTAATGGATGAATTTCTAAAATTTGCTAATCAGACAACAATCTTTGTGAGAAAAAATTCCGAGCGTCGTGCTCAATAAAAATTAAGTGCTTTTGGCAGATAACTTTGACAAAGAAATGGCCCCGAGTTCGAATTTGTAGGTTGCACTCTTAGAAGTGACGTCTTAAGCGGGGTGGCTGAAAAATAGCGGCGCAATAAGCAGAGTACAATATGTAAAAAGGCGTACTAAATAAGTCGAGACTTTTGAAAGATGATATAATATGCGGAGTGATGTCTTATACAGGTGGTTTACTAACGAGATTCGACTAATTCGAAAATTAGGAATTCACTATACAGTAATCCTCATAATTAAATTTAATAAATGTAGTTCTTAAATTATTATCTTAAAATAATCTATGTGCGCGATACATTGAAGTAATAGGCTCCACCTCAAAGAATGTTAGACCCGTTTTTTTCCGTTCGGAATAATATTTATATAATTTGCACAATAAATGATAATTATTACAATTTTGGGGAGATAAATAAACAGGTGACTATTCTCAATGAAAATGTAAGCAAATGAAAGCAACAAATACTTTTTAAGTAATTGTCTCTGTTTTATAATAGAGAAAGTAAAGTTTTTAATTATTGTCAAATCTACGAGTCTTAGCATTTATTTCTGTCGAGTTTAAAAAGCAAACAAACACAAATTATAAAAATTTCAAATTGTGTCCTTAAATTTCTATTCCCCTTCTCTTTTTCTCACTTTTTTAAAAACTCTTTTTTCTTCATTACTCCTCATCATGTTAGAAGGATTTTACTTTTACTAACTTATTATAAACTTGTGATGTATAACTTATTTGAAACATAATTCAGCTAATAATTACAAAATTGTAAGGGTCAATCAAATAAAATCAAGACAGGTGGGGGAAAAAGTGAATAAACTAGTAATTATTCCAAAAGTAATCGCTGTGACTGTTAATTAACATTTATCCCACTGTGGGACAAAACGATCTACGTCTTCATGGGGAAATGTATGTGGTTACTTTTGAAGCCACAATTGTACCCAACCCTGCACCTCTTTATCCAAAGCAAATAGACAAACGTCTTTCTTCAGGGCTTTAAAAATCCGGAAATTGGGTGAAATTTTGACTGTATAAGGGCTTCCCAGTGAAATTTAGGCAAGAGCAAATCAGGATCGACAGTGTCTTCAGTCTAAAGAGAATGATGGCAGTCCATCCACATTCCCGGCAGTTTGGACATGATGGTGTCTATTTGCTTCTGACGAAGCGGTTCACGCCTAGGTATACAGTTATGGTTACATAGGCAACCACTAAAATTTTTCCATGAAGACATTGACCGTTTTGTTTCACCGGCCTAAGTAATTGATGAATGTACTGACAATTACAGCAATTACTTTTAAAATAATTAACAGCTTTTTGTCTAACTGTTGGCACTTGCCGTTTATAGGCATAGGCCACTACTAATGTCGGATTCACTGGTGTCTTTATTATGAAGGCACCTAATAGGTGCACCAGCGCTGCCTTGGTATAGGCTCCTCTGTTTCTTCTTCATTATCATCAGAATCATTATAGTAGGGCTTTTCAGAAGCCATTTACATCGATGAATGACAAAGAGAAAACATGGTCTTGTTCTTAGCCTTGCCTGGCAGGGGGAATAGATAAAAGATCGCTCCCTTCATTTATTCACAATTCATCTCGCTAAAGATTCTGAAAACTGACAACGAGCGTTTTTTAACGTACTGAAATTTCCGAGAAAAAGGAAATAAAATGCTTAAGAAAATTTTATTTTTGGCTTTGGTATAAAATGTACATTATAGGCGAAGTACATACTTTTGTTAAGTACGTTTTAACCGAAGTTAAACAATATTATAAGTATGGGACTTCAATAGGGACCTAGCTTCTAGGTACGTTATAACCGATAGTACGTTGTTATATCCCAGGTCCGTTATAACCGGTCGCGCACTGTACTTCCATACTTCGTTTTTAAAATGTCGAGTAGTTTCTCTTACATCTTGAAAGAAGAAAAACAAATTCAAATTCATCCTAAAAGCATTCTACATTAGGCTTGAAAACCTTCTAAAGTTAGTTTCACGGCAGCGCTGTGTTATAAATGCGCTTTTAAATGTTTACATTGCTTAATATTTTATCAAAGCGTAGAAATCGGCTCAAGTAACGCAGAGACACTCAACCAATACTGGTTCAATTGCTGTGACTCTGAAAATATTTCCTGCATGTATGTCCTAATACATACTGGGCAAACAATAAAACTTTTCTTGAACGGAATCAAAAGGGTCGAAATACTATTTTAGACAAGCATGGGCCAGCGCTCATGCCAGTCCGATCTCATACGATAGAATGGCAAGTCAATGTATTTTTCAGTATCGTCTTTTCGGATTGCGGAGAGAAGTCGTCCCGTTGTGTTTTTGGCGAGATTTTGTGATGGGTCAGCTTTGGTCCTGGCTCCCGACTGGTCATTAAAATCCCATAAATAATTTGTCCCACAATAGTTGCACGTGCACATTGACCATTAAAAAACTCCCTTCTTCGCCTCGATCGTATGGCAAACAGGCGGTCATGAGAGTTGGCCTTAAGAGCATGTAATTTACCGGACCTAAGTATTTAATTAATAAAGTGTGCAATCACTGTATTTATAGTTAAATATTGTTAATTTATTTATAGGTATAAAAATATAAACATATTTTTTTTCTTAACCCTTTAACGCGCAGTGTTCCCGCTCTGGGAACACCAAACTCTGACTCTGGCTGTTGCCGGTCACTAAGAATAGATTTGATTTCTATAAAAATAGTTGCGGGGGACAGGGCGAAATTTTTGGATAAGTGATGAAAATCCGTCTATTTATGCGCATATAAGTTCATATCCCCCCGAAAAATTTTCCTGGCTACGCGCCTGGCGGGGGACATAGCTCCACGAGAATCCTTTACTTTTTATCCTTTACTTTTTATCCTACTTTGAATCCTTTGATTTCCCGTAAAAAAATTGTCACGATTATTTTTAACAGCACTGACATCTGCTGAAAAATGGAAGAATGCGAGAACAGCTGGATAGATTGCCCAAAGCTGAAATAAAGGCAGCCGTTGCCATCACTCGACTTAACTACCAGCAAGATGGCGGACGATCGAAACGTTCATCACGTGTCACAGATCTAGAGACCCTTTTTTGACGCAGGCACAGCCAGCTGCGTATACATATATATGAGTTGTAGTAGTCGTAACCCCCCCCCATGAAAAATTTCTGGCTACGCCCCTGATATATATATATATATATATATATATATATACTATATAAAATCCTCGGGTCTTCGAGCCTCGTCAGGGGAGGTCCCCCACCTGAACCCCCTAATTTTTTAGTTTCATTGTTGCCATATTAAAACGATATTAACTGGCTATGTCATTTTATCTCTCACCCCTTTTTCTTTTTCTTTTATTCTTCCTTTACATTTATTTCATCGACTGAAGTAGGAGTGTTTCCTGATCTTTCCTTGCAATTGCAAACGTGGGTCGATGATAACTGAAGTAACTTATATAATTTATAGTAGCTACCTTAACACACCAAAAATTTTGCTTTTCGTTATTTGATATTGTTGAGAGAGCTTTAGGCGAGTAGGATTGCTGTATTTCGCCTGGTAACCCTATTGGCGAGTCATCCAGAGTGGATAAGAATCCCATGCTGTTAGGCTTATATTTAAAATTATTCTATTTTCCACTTTCACATTCGCTAGCCCAGTGCCCGATGCGTTTACACCTTTTACAAGTTATTCTCGATGCATCCTTGATTTTATGAGTCGGCTGGCCCGAGTATTTTCCATAATTTTTATTTTTAGACGCAGGTTTTCTAGGAGCAGCCACGAAAGCACCTGATCTTCGCTTGTCTATCATCGTTACGCCTGGCATTGAATTCTTCCACTACTGATTCTGAGTATTTCTGGCTTCGGAAGCTCATCTCTTGATTCCATAGCACATCGGAAATTGTCGGAAGTAGAAGGGAGGCTATATAACAGCATTAGAGTCAGCAAGTCGTCGTCTATTTTAATATCCATTTCTGAAAGTCTGTCCACTATGTCGAAGAATTTTCTCAAACGGTCCTGAATTCCATTAGACGAGTCGGGTATCTTATATTGAATTAAAGATTTCAGTAATGCAGCTTTACGAGCAGGTCCTTTAGACTGATAGATTTCTCCCAGTTTTTTCCAGACATCTGATGAAGTGTCACAATTTTTTATTTGTTTGAGTTCAGATGACGATATACATATAATTATATCTGCTTTTGCTTTTTCGTCCATTTGGACCCATGTATCGAACTCTTCTAGCGATTTTTCGTCATTTTCCAAAACTTCAGGTTTAGGCTTTGAACCTGATGCATAAATCCAGGCATCATTCTTCATTAAAAGCGCTTTCATTTGCTTTTTCCATGTTTCGTAATTATCTTTATTCAGCGTTTCAATTCGCCAAGTTCCAGTCGCCATTTTGAGGATGAATGATGCAGCCGTCGAAACGAACGTTAAAAATCAGCAAATGAATAAATTAATCCATCTGGAGTGCAAAACCTTTTAGAAATGTTAGCAGAGTCATGGCACAAACTTAGTAAACGTAAGATTTTAACATAACATTTACTTTATTAAATTAGAACAGAAGAAACAGGCACATCACATAACAAGGTAACATCAAGAAAGAAAAAAGTGTAGAAAAAGTAAAAAGAATGCGTGGGTTACAGTTAAGTAGATAAATGTTTATTGAGGGATACAGAATTCAGAGGATAAGACATTGCACAATAAAAAATAAACAATTCAATACTCAACAATTTGTTCTTACTTTTATGTCACATTAAATGTTTATTGAGGGATACAGAATTCAGGAGGATAAGACATTGCACAGTAAAAAAATAAACAATTCAATATTTAACGATTTATTCTTACTTTTATGTCGCATTTTGGGACAATTTTCAGTAAAGGGGGTGACAGATAAAATGACATAGTCATTGTATATGTATATGTAATTACTTTGATTCTAATCAATCATTTCATTATTTTTACAAACCTTATGAGTGTATTCATCAGAAACAATCAGAAAGATAATTTTAAAATTTACAAAATTACAAAAACAACATATCCATTCGCCGAAATTTAATGCTGCATTGAACAAAATCTTCTGATGTCTGACTTTGAAGAGTTGCCATTTTGATAAAAAGAAACTGTTACACAAAATAAACTGTTGCCAAGAGAGCTACAACAATTATGAATAATTTCTTACACAATTTATAAAAAAAATAAAAATATCTTTTTATGTTCATGTCCATCTTCAAATGGAATCTCCATGAGCCATTTTTGGGATGACAAAGATTCACAAATAAAATGTTTAAAAAAGCTCGTATTTCAAAGTACTTTTTTAAAAGATCATTTAAATTCAAGATACAATTTTTAGAATGCTTTCAGTCTTGGTATTTTTTTATATATTAAAGCTTTTAAGCTTGGGAGTTTTTTTCTTCAAAACTGTTCGATTACTGAGAACAACGTATTAGAAATAAAATCAGTCGAAATCTTGCAGTGAGAGAAAGATGAATCATTGTTTTAGTCATGCTCCTGACGTCTTTCAGAAAATGTTTTGTGGTATAAATGTAGACTTAGGGTTAGGGAGGAATGCAATTCCGCACTGTTTTTTTCTTCGCGAGATTGCGGGATTGAGATTTGTTGATCGGGTGGTATTAATATTTCATTCCACTAAACATTGAATTCGATAGAGAGAAGTTAGAAAAAATTAATATTGTAAACTCTAAAAAGTTTCACTTTAACAATAATACTTTATCTTGTTTGATAATTAATACAATATACCTTACATAAATATGAACATTCTGTCATGATATTCATAATAATATACTGTTATTTCGTAGTTACTTAAAAAGAAGAATGTAAAAAAAGACAATGTATAGAGGCACTGGTTTTCCTAGTCTTCATCTAATTTTGATAGAGAATACAAAAGTGCTTAACGAAATATTTTTTTTCTTTGTATGAAACCCTGAGGGAACCATACATTTTTTAGTGGTTAACTAAAGCACCTTTTAAAGATATCACTGGCATGGGAGGCCATTTGGTTGTATATGGAGGGAGATCACATGCCAAGGGCAGGGCCCGATTATGACCAACAGGGGCCCCGGTCATTGATGAATTTGGGGGCCCCCATACATGAGATTTGTTTTCCTTTTCATATAATTTTGACATATAAAGGAAGTTTTCAGAACAGCATTTGAAATTGGGGAACTTTTAAACCGGTGGCCCTGGACCAAGTCCCGATTTGCCCATGCGATAATAAGGCTCTGGCCAAGGGTCCTGTCTCAGAAAGATACAATATTTATAGTTGAAGCACTTCTGTGCTAGAACGCTTTAGAACGTAATTCATAACAATATGGGAGCTTGGGGAGCTAAGGTGCCTAACTGTCAATAGGAATGAGTGCCCAAGATCACTGGTTCCTATTGTTCATCTTATGCAAAAATGTTTGGACAGTTGAAGATCGGGAAAGAGGCATAAAAATGTAATAAAAATAATTCATTTTTCAGTTTCAATCCCGCGGGACTAGTTGCGCAAATATTTGTGCGGGATCCCGCGCGATCGGGATTGCATTCTCTACTTAGGGTAAGAAGGGACACGTGCAACTTTTTCTGGAAATGTTTTGATTTTCCACACTTGTACCGAAATTCAAAAGAAACTTCCCTTTTCTATTGTTGAATTCGATGTTTGTTGGACTAGAGTCGAGCGACAGCTCATTCACACTACTGTTCAGGCATTATGCAAATACAGTGAAACTTCTGTGAGCTACCACTTCTATTTCGCGACCCCCTCCTCCAACGACTAGTTTTTTTTTTTTTTTAAGGCACCGATTTTTACCCTAGTTACTTAATGTTAAAAGATCCTCTAGAAGAGACCACACTACCTTCCATAAGCGACCCGTTCCAATTGCCTGTCGAAAAGTTTTCTTGCATTTCATTGGGAATAAAGTTAACAAAATCCATATTTGAAACCATTCGCTCTGCTGCAAAAACGGCACCAGGTGCAAGTACACATACAAATCTTGGAGGTTCAAGAAGAGACATATAGAAAAAACGAGTGATTTTACTGTTGGGGTAGCTCATTGATGTGATCGATTCACACAAAAAAGGAAATTCAAACAGGAAGTTTAGCAGTTACTTTTAGTTGCGGAAGAATTCCAAAAATCGAATAGATTTTATTAGGACAAATTCAGAAAGCCTGAAGAATATCAGGATACATACTTTTTGTCAGATGTAAGAAGTACTTTCGAAAAGAGAAAAGATAGTAAAACAAAAATTTCTAAATACTTTATTAAATTTTCAATTTCAAAATTATGCTTGCATAATAACTTATGTATCAGTTTACAATTTCATAAACGACATAACCAACAATATTTTTTAGCGTTTTTTTTTCTTTCCTATCAAATGTTTATACTTCTGTTTACGACCAATTTTTCATGGAACTGAGGGTAGTCTTCACTGTACTATGCCTAGAGAGTAGAAAAGTCTCACAGGTACAGCACTCGCAACAGCATGATAATTTTTGCCAGCTCTACTGCTTTTTATTCGCTAGCGTAACAAAAAAGCACAGATGTCGGACTTTTTTTTTTTTTTTTTTTGGCGGCTTTTGCATCTGGAGCATTGTTCATACATAAAAAGATGTTAATTCTTGTTCCTTGTAATTGGTTGTTAAGTTTTTAATAAAAGTGAAATTAGTTATTGTTTCTTCTGTCTTTCAATTGAAACTTGCGTGACTATCAACAGGAGCGGCTTTGGTTATTAAGTCATTGCTAAAAGATGTTTAAAAAGAGGCTATTTCGGTGTAAAAATATTTAAATGCGTAGCAGGGTATGACTAACTACTGTGCAGATCTGCGATGACTAATTTGCGTGGATACGTGGCGCCCCTGCAAACGTAAAGGAAGGCGCCCCCTTTTATTCTCCAGATCATCTTTTTCTCAGTTTTTGGGTTCGAAATGGCGTCCCGATGCGATACTTGCCTTGCTTATTGTGTCGGGCAGCCCCTGGCTGTCAACTTAAAATTAAAACCTTCTGACACAATTTATGAGAGTAGGGATGGACGCGAGACGCGAGAATTCTCGCATTGTCTCGCAGTCTCGCATTGTCTCGCGAGACGAGACGCGAGACGAGACAGGCATTTTTTTTGCGAGACGAGACGCGAGACGAGAAAGAAAATATTTTGCGAGACGAGACGCGAGACGAGACAGAGTCTTGTCTCGCGCGAGATTTCTCGCGAGAATTCTCGCATTTTTTTCCGTCTCGCATAAATACGATCTGAAAAGCGACAATTTGCCTGAAGCCTCTAGCGTTTAACTTGCGTCTCCTTCGTTTTCGGTCCTGGTATACTATCAGCACTCTACAATACGCACAAACACGTAACATTTAAAATTAGAACAGACGAGAGATATACAAAACACACAAAAGAGAGGATAAAGAAAGAGGCGGAAAAAAAAAGAAAACAGAGAAGAGTTGAAAGAAAAATAATAAGTAAATAGGAAAGGCGGTACGGTATGTTCAAATCTGACCACTTTTAGACGGGGCCCGGGGCATTAAGTTTGGGGCCCCCCTTACTATCCCCTTTTTTACGCATTAAGCCCCTTTACTGAGCCCCCTTTTTTAAGCATTTTAACCCAGTTTTGACCACTGTTGTACTCGAAAATTGCATTTCAGTTAACTGTAGTTTTTGTACTTTAATCAAATCGTATTTATCACCCCAAAAAAAATATCTCTAACTGGATCTAGTGATAGGCAATTAGGTAATACCTGTATTAAAGAGGAAATTCAGTTTTTTCCCCACAATTACTATTTCAGTACATATGAATTTATAATTTAGATAATCGGGATATATATATGGGCCCCCTTTTTCTTCAGGGGCACCGGACTACCGCCCCCCCCCTTGCCCTTGTGATAATCGGGTTTCTGGTATATCAGAGAGAGATTAGAAGTAGAGCAACTTGCATTCGCATTGATGCTTAGTCTGAGTAGGTTGAAATATGGTTGAATATCCTTGGTTGAAATATCCTTGTACCGATATTATCCTCAAACTTTCCCGCACGTTTCGGCGTGCGTAGGGGGGGGGGGCGCCCACCCTGGTGACAACTTTCTAGGGGCGGTTAAATCCCTATCGTTGGCCTATTTTAAATAGATTAAAATGACATTTTTTATTCTTATATATTAATATCGGACGGAAAGAAATGCAAGCAATTTTTTTTAAACTATTTCTCTTTTCGTTTATATTATCATGTTTTCCCTTCCTTCGGCTTGCAAAACTTTTATAAATTTTTTTCCTCCCCATCATTTTATCTTGCAGTTGGGTTCCTATTCTAAAATTATCTTCGCCTGTTAGATGTCTTTTCATTTTTTTTTTTTTTTTAAATCCACACTGGATATACATTAGGGGGATTATGGTTTAATTTTTCTGTAAGCAGGGCGAACATAACGACTGTAGTACTCTCGCTAAAAATTATTGTGGAAAAGTACAAACGGATAGTCGTCAACAAATTAACTGTTCAGTAATTTAAAATATAAACAAAAAATAAGTCGTCTATTAACCAACTGAGATACTATAATGAAATCTAAAAATGCACACACGGTAATGTTATTGGAAATATTAGGCAAATAATTATAATTATCGTTAATATAATCTTGTTTTCATTAATATAAAAATTACACATATTTTAGAGACTTGAAATTGACGTTAAAGTAAATAGTAGAGATTTAATAAAGACGTACTATATCCGCTTTATTCGTAATATTGCTATTAGGTGTACCGAGAAATAATGTCATTTACAGTAAATTCAAGCAAATAAGTTCTTAATTACCACAAAGCTCTACCTAAACATAGGATTTGTATTTTTTATATTTCAACGCAAGATACGGATTTTATTTATTTATTTTTTTTATATTTTTTATTTTTTTGAGACAGAGTTGTCATCGATCCTTTTTAGAGAACTAATTTCAGAATGAAAATAAATTTATTTTTAGGTATTCGCGGGGGCTGTATTTTACATCAAGAATTTTATCGATATTTATTTTTTTTTAGAGGAGGGATTTGTGAAAAGAACGTTCTGGTTGCCTACCCCCCCCTCCCTCCCTTCCGTTCCACAAGTTACGAATATGGATATTATATTATATATACATATGTATAGATATGCTGGACTTCCATGTGATTTCTATCACTACAGATTGGTATGTCGATTTTTCAGCGCTTTTTCAATTATTTTGATCAGGGGCGTAGCCAGAAATTTTTCATGGGGTGGGGGGGGTTACGACTACTACAACTCATATATATGTATACGTGTGTGTGATAATAGAGTGAAGAATATACATTTTATATGGTAAAAAATTTCTCATGGGGGGTTATGACCCCCCTAACCCCCCCCCCGTGGCTACGCCCCTGATTTTGATATCTTATTGTTTTCCTTTTTTCCTTATTTATAGTACGATAGAGCCTAAAACGTGTGGAGTGAATATCTCTTTTGATATGCCACACAACCGAAATCCTACTATTTTGTTTGTCTTTAATTATAATCTACTGGTTATGGCTCCTGACAATGGTGCCAGTGGTTATAATTCCCGTTCCATTCTCATTTGGCTGAGCATCTATTTTTTTTTCCACTTGTGGTTTGTAATTCTTGCTTCTGCTGTTATATATTTTTTCATGCGGGGTGTTGTCATATTTGCAGAATATTTTGTGTTTTACTTATTAGTTATATATATACAGGGTGATTCTCTACTAGACTGCCGAACTTGGAGGGGCGTAGGGGGTGCAGAGACGGTTAAGAAAAACATAGTAATATATGGGCGGAAACGTCATCTTCATGTGCCTTTTAATAATACCTTTGGAAGAAGTGTTGAAGTGTGCGCCTCATTTCTTAACCAAGTTTCATAAACAATGGCTTTCCTCAGACAATTTCATAGATGTAATGAAAGAAACAATTCTGAAATAACAATTTTTATCAAGTGCAATCAGTGAAAGAGGGATTAGTTTTTGAAAAACCATAGACTTAACAACATTCGACGTCTTTTTACTTTAAAAACCGAATTTCAGTTTTTCATTTGTTGTCTTCGAAAATCTGTTTTCTTTCTTTTTTGTGTGTGAGTGTGGGGCCCCGACAAAGGGTGGGCAGTCTGCAGGCAGTCGGACACGGCCAGTCCGACCCTGGTTTTGACTCTGCGTTGCGTATGCTTGTTTAGTTAATTAGCCAGATGACAAGAAAACGTGCTACAGGGCCGTCCACAAGGGTTGTGCTGTGGATGCAAGGCACCAGCGCCCCGGATTCATAGGGGCACAAAATTAGCACACATCAAAATCCACAATCCACAATCCACATCAAAATTAGCTTTATACTTCTTATCGTGTCAAAAAAATTAAGGGGGGAATTTCAAAATATTTTATAAATCATATAATTTGACAGTTAGTATTGCTATTCTGCAGCTTCAAAAACTAAAACACCATTTAAAAAGAGTCATTTACTGGTGCTTGACAAAAAACAACTGCTGCTTTGCTTGAAAATTTCCATTCTGACTAACTTTCCAATGCCCATTATCTCTGTCATCTTCACTCAAACCTAGGGAGAAAAAGACTTTCAGTAAAAGAATGGATAAAGACGTTGTTTCTGATTCGGTTCAGGGCAGATGTCATTATCCATTTCCTGGAAAACTCGTGTGTGTGAAAGAGTATGGGCGAAAATCTCCAGTCTTGGTATATACCTCTAAAAGCGGCATTTTACACAGAACAATATCACCACCCCTTGTGGTAAAGTTCGAAAGACTGATGGGCTTTGCAGTAACAAACATGTAAAGCGATTAGTATTGTATAGTCGTTCATTTTTAAAGGATGAAACTTAATTGCTAGCACGTTTTCTCCATACATTCCAGAAAACCGTAAGTTTTCTTCACGCTTCCTTTTTACTGATAGAGGGGCGACGCATGGGGTGATCGTTAATTGTAGAAATGGGACAGTGCTGCTTCCGAGAAAATTAGGACCACCCACACACCCTTTTTTAACAAGATGTTTTCACTGCCAATAAAGAGACCCAATAATGCCGCCCCAATAAAGAGATCAATGAAGAAAATTTACGATGTTTCAAGAGCTTGCTGTTTGCAATTTCCTTTTCAGGAAATACGATTTTCCTTATCATAAAAGAAAAGAAATAATTGCTTTTCTAAAACTTTTTAAGGGGACAAAGGGACTTTAAAATTGAAAACTATCATTTCTTAATTTTTAGTCTCAAAGTATACGTACAGTTGTTTAAAACAAAGGTTTGCATTTACATTAATACTAAAAATAAAAAATTAAATCTTTTTTTAAAAATTATGGTAATATCTTTAAGGAAAAATGGGCCATAAATATTTTTTTCAAAATATCTCATGTGCATTCCAATTTAATAAAAAGCTGTAATTTTTTTTATAGTAAACTTGTAATGCATGCATGAACATAATTGTACATTAAATTTTCAAACAAACGTTATTTAATAGAGATATAGGAATTTAAATGTAACAGTAGGATGGAATTTGAAAAAAAAAAAAAAAGCTTCATCTCACGTGAATTTATTTTTTATATAAAGCTTACCTTTTTCCAGGGGCGTAGCCAGGGGGGGGGATATCCGGATATATCCCCACCCCCCGACATTTTTGGATTAGTGATGAAATTCCGTCTATTAGTACACATATAAGTTCATCTCTCCCCCCCCCCCCAAATTTTCCTGGCTACGCGCCTGCGTTTGTCACACATAGAAATGAATGCACAGATATGTTCATACATATATTGCAAATGTATATTAAAAAAAAATATGTCGCTTTTTATTAATTTTGAATGCGCATGGGATATTTTAAATAAAAAAATAGAAGACGTATTTTTTTCTGAAAAATATCAATTTTCATTTTAAAAATTATTATTATTTTTTTTTTTTTAGTTTCAATATAGATGCAAACTATTATGTTAGACAACTATGATTTTGTGTGAAACAACTATACATAAGATTACAAGTAAAATTTAAAATGGAAAGTTTTGAATATTTAACGTCCCTTGTCCCCTTAAAGATCATGAAATGTTTGCTTTTACAAACAGGAACAAAAATTTTTAAAAATTACATCTCTTTTAAGAAAGATGTATATTTTTTAACACCATTATCGAGGAACATTTTCTTCAAAAAACGTTCCTCGATGCCTGCGTTCTTTGGGGGGGAAGGGGCTCAGATTTTTCCAGGGGGTCTGATCCGTCCATAGCGTCCCAGCGCTACGGCCTTGTTGCGAAGTTTGTAATTTCCTCTTCAGGCAATACAATTTTTCTTATCTCTAAGGAAAAGAAATAATTGATTTTCCAATACTCTTTAAAGAACATAAAACATAAAATGTTTGCTTTTACGTACAGAAACAAAAATTAAGAAATTTGCATCTCTTTATAAGATTTTTCAAAAAATGTTCCTCGATGACTGTGCTCTTTGGCCTGGGTGAGGTGGCTCAGATTTTTCTAGGGGGGGGGGGGTGGCGGGGAGCTGAGCCGTCCATAGCGCCCACAGCGCAACGGCCCTGCTATTAACATCTGTGAACGTTTTATATATTTTAAAGGATTTTTCAGCGGTAAGTGGAATTTTATGACTACGGTGTTCCATACCTAAATATAAACTTAGTGGTATAAATTTAACACGTCATCTGCTTTTGCTTTACTTCGTGGGTGGATGCTGAAAGAAGCGCATATTTCAATTAGAGGTTTGTTTAAATTGTTCTGTACGATTTAAAAAAGAAATTAGATTAAAATTTTATGCTACTAATAATCACACAAGTTTTCAAAATTATTTATCTGTAAACCGTTATCTTAATGATAATACTGGTCAAAATATCCAAATTAACTTGCTCAACGAACCGGGTTATCTTATACGGCAGTTAAACAGTGACGTCATAAATTTTAAGAAATGCTTGAAAATTGTAAACTCTGCAACTCTAACGTCCTGACACAATTATAGCGATTCTAAATAGCTCCTCGAGATTACAAAGTTTGACGTTTTCAGGAAACAGAACCATGGAGGATTTATAAAATACCGCTATAGTGGATATATGGCTATTTAAATTGGCACCGCTTTGAATATGTGTCACTACGGCCCGTGGTGACAAATATTTCATCCACCACAAAACATTTCATCCACCGTGGTCCATGGTGGATGAAATGTTTTGTGGTGCTAAATACCCCAATCTTACAAAACTATGCATAAATTAAATATATATGGAGAGCTTTCTTAATAGCAACCATTATGTGAAATGATTATTCCTTATGCTAATGCTTAAATTGCAAAGAATCGCCATAGAATAAAAAGGACCTATTTGTGCCAAATAATGTTTCTTGAAATCGAGCCTTAAAAAGGAAGAAGCGAAAATAGATAGTATTAATATGCGTAATAGGTAGTATTAGTAGATTTGTAAGGATAATATGAATAAATCACAATATACCACATTAATAAATATTTCATGAAATTAAAAGTGTTCTGTTTATCCTTTTTCAAGGGTTATCACCAACTGAACGATAAGTAATTCTAATTTGCGTTAATATATCCCGCAGTAATTTCAAAAGAGGAGATTACTTAAATTTAAAAAAAAAAAAATCTGTTTTGCAGATAGGATTTTAGTAAAATATTCGCTTCTTCCAGTATGAAGAGCGGGTGCGCAACTATTTTAAAACAAACGGTTGTCCATTTCATGTAGTGTCTGAGGTATTTAATGCTACAACTTGAAGAGTATGATGTAGAAATAACACATTTTGAAAGTCGGGAGTTCTCTGCAAATCGCCATGCTTTTCACTTTTCTGATCGCGAATGATACTGACGTAGTTTTTTGAGTCATTATATTGCAATGATGCCAGGTTAATACTCATGACGCAAACTTTACATCAAGAGTCAAATAATTTTGCTTTTATTTTAGATTCCACATCACTGGAATTAATTGAAATTACACATGTTAGGAAAATTTTCGTTTACTACAATGCGAAGAACGGGCACGCAGCTAGTAAATAAATAAAAATAAATACTATATTTTCGGTGGGACATTATATGTACGGATTAAAGCTGAATTTCTTTTACTTCAAATGCCGATATATGCTGATATAGTTATTAATATATCTACTTATGTGGCTATATGTAAGTAATTGTTATTATTAATATTAATTTTCAATAAAATCCCAATAATAAGTTAGTAAAAAATGGTAACGAAATCGCAGTCCTTAATTTTGCGAGACTCGCGAGACGTCTCGCGTCTCGCGCGAGACGAGACAGCAATTTCTTTGCGAGACGCGAGACGAGGCGAGACGCGAGACGAGACAGAGGTTTACCATTGCGAGACGAGACGAGACAGCCCCGATTCTCGTCTCGCACGTCTCGCGTCCATTCCTATATGAGAGGCTTCCGTTAAATCCTTAAATTCGGGAGCCTTATAGTCTTAATTAACTTCAGCCAATCTTTGAATACAATTTTCACGGTTATGAGTAATAAAGTTTTTTCTTTCTATTTTTGCTGGTGTCTTTCTGCTGGCCAATCTTCTATTTGGCAAGGTATAGTATAGAAATGTGGTACCCTTACGGACTTTCTCAAGAAATATTCTGATATTCACCATTCAGTACAAGACCTGATGATACACTTTCAAACAGTCATATTTATAGGCGCTTCCTCGAGTATTTGTGTATTTTTTGTGAATTTGTATATTTTTTGTGAATTTGTGTATTTCCTCGAGTATTTGTGTATTTTTATCTCACTGAACAGTCTTTATTACTGCTAATACTACGGGGAATTAAAAAAAAGCATAAAATGGCACTTTTTAACGAATATTAAAAGATTGCCTCTCAACTTTATCAAATCGCATCTAATAAAGAACAAAAAGCGGTTTACTTTATGTATTGTACTATTACAATACTCATTTACGTAATTCACTCTCATCGGATTTACAAGGAAGTCTGACCTACATTAATCGGCTAAAACTTTCATCTTCCAAGAAACACCTCGTATCCTGTACTGTGCATGCTTCAGTGGCTCTCGAGCCAGAGGAAGAAAACAATCGTTCCAGAACTATGCTCAAGCTGATGGTGAGAAAAAGATCTCGCCTGACCTTGAAAGTGAAGGTAAATGTCATGAAGAGAAAATATACTCGAGAGCAATGGCAAATGGAGGTCACCAGACCAAAGGCTGGATGACCTAAAGATGGCTCAAGATGATGTTAAGTTGATGGAAGCTGTAAAAAAGAAACTTGTTGAAGTATGACAGGTAATTAAGATAGCTGTAACTCAGGGGGAGACAAAGAAAACCAAGTGCTGCTGCAGAACCGAGAAACAATTGTGGTAATCAGCGAGGATTTGCCACAGTTGTTTAAACAGCAGTCTGCAATAGTTAAAGTTTTCTGCAACATGATTATTTTAAAAAACTTAATCGTAAACAACGTTTTCCCTTGTTGTTCAGTTGGTTTAGAAATGCTGGTCACTGCGTCATCGTCATTGTCATTTCATAAGACATTAACGAGAGAAGCAAATATGATTCTATATTCTTTGGTTATTAAGTCATTGCTAAAAGATGTTTAAAAAGAGGCTGATTTCGAATATTTAAATACGTAGCAGGGTATGACTAACTACTATACAGGTCTGGATGACAATTTTCTAAAGAAGTTTTTATCTCTGATTAGCTTTTAAGAACTAATTTCTTTAAAAATAATCAGAAAAAAATTATCCTTAGTAGCAGCCCGTCAACAAATTGTACATTTAATTGTATATACTAAAAGATTTTAGACTTTTCCGATAGCACCAATTTATAAATTAAACTAATTTATGCGTTACCAAAATCGATGATATTTCTACGCTGCGAATGGCAACAAAGCTGTTTTAACATTAAAGAGTACTAAGTAAGCATTGTACACTGAAAAAAAAATGATTACAGCACAAGGTGCGGGTATACGTACGCCCAACACATTGTGCTGTTGGCGTTACGTTTATCCACATGTTGTGCTGCGGATTTTCAACACGTTGTGATGTTGACGTTACGTTTATCCACATGTTGTGCAGTGGATCTACAACGAACAGTGCTATATTATTTTACAGCACAACGTGTGGGTAAACGTAAAGCCAACACGATTTGATGTAGACTGTGCCTGTTACCATACAATCATTGCCATAGGTACTTCGTGATTGGCTTATCACTGTCATTATGTCATTTTTGAGTGGATTTACAATACACAGTGCTATATATTTTACAGCAATATGTATGGTAAAATTACAGGTAATTCTTACAGTATATGTATATAAACATAGCTAGTACTTTTCCGTTTTTCTAACACTGCTCATCGCCAACTCCGCCAAGTTACATTATTTGTACCTGCTGCCCTTAAAATAAACAAAGTAATAGATACAAGGTTGGTATCCTCACGTTTTAGCACATTTTGTTAACTATAACGATGTATATGAGCAGGGAAATAAGGGTGAAATACAAATCTACATAGGAGGCGTGAAATTCACATTGTCTATCAACATTAAAAAATAAAAATATATTGAGATGTTGCTTTCGCCACACAAATTCTCAGAGGCGCGTTTCTAGATGGTGGCGTACAGTGGCACGCTGACGTGCATTCGGCCATTTTGCGGTTCCCCACATTCGCTGAACTGGACGTACGAAAGTATATCGGCGAGTGACAGATGGTCGAATCCAGCATTTTTCAATGTTTCTGCCTCTGCGCTTGATTATTAGAACAATTTCTGTTATTGTGCAGTATTACTTTTTCGTGGAGAAATTCAGTCGCGTCTTTTTTCAGTACTAGGTAGTAAGTCCAAGATTGTTAAATCACAACTAGCTATACAGCATTTAAAAGTTTTCAGGTGTATTCTGCTATTTCCTGTTTATGTTATATTATTATAACAAGGTTTACCTATTAAATAATGTAACCACAAGACAGGAAAAACACCAAGTTGCTAACTTTGGCTATCCTCGTATTATTTAAACAGGAAAGTACCCATTAGCGGAACCATAGATCTTGTGAACGGCATGGCAACGCACTGAGCACTAAGTTTAGAAAGTTCGCAGCTGCAAAATCATTTTTATGAGTGGAAATGACACCACGTCTGTTTGTTTCTTTTTATACATTTTGCAGTGTCAGTACTTGGTATGGCCATCCTCGGTTTTTATGATCACACCCAAAATTTGTAGCTATCCTAACCTAAATAAATTTAAAAACAGATTCTGCTAAAACAAATAAAAATGATGTTCGTTGAAATGAATCCAATAATTTGGCCAACACTGTACTAAGTATAAAGAACAGTATGGTATGGGTAGTACATTTAGGCATTTTTAAGAAGGCGAACTTGAGATTTAAAAGGTGAACAGAGAATGGTAAAATGCAATTTTTATAGAAAACTGCTGCTGCTAATCCATTGGTATCGATGAAACAGGCATGTTCTATACGGAGATCCGTCGCAAAGAAGTGACGTGATCTTTGATTTAGTACTAATGTAGCTGTTAATGGCATTGCAACTTTATAAACGGTAAAACCAAACTTGATTTCAGTTATACCAATGCTGGATTTTGCAACATCTGAATACTAATGCTAAGAAGGGATTAAAATGAGACGTAGTAGAGGAATTTGCTCTGAAAAGCGAATGTGCCTGAGATCATACTTTTACATTATAGGGATACACATATGCTAGCCTTTTTAAGAATGTTTTCTAGTAGAAATACTATCATTTAAGAGCTCAAAGAGAGAAACTTTGAATATTACTTTTCCCTTCTAGCATTAAATTAAAGTATTATTTTTGGGAACTGTTTGTAATAATGCTCAAAATGTTCATTTAAAAAAAAGTAAAAACACTTATCAAGAATTTTTTGCAACATTTCTGGATTTTTATTTTCCGAACACGTATCAAAGCCGTAGCCAAAGGAGGACGTCCCCCTTTCTTTCCCCCGAACTTTCACAGGCATATACAGTGGAACCCCGATCTATCGTTCCCGCATTCATCGTTTTCCCGTATTGATCGTTTTATTTCTGTGGTCCCTGCACAAACTGTATTCCAATAACGTTAACAAAACCCGCATGTATCGTTGTCAAAAATTAGCTTTCCCGCGTTCATCGTTGTAAAATGTTTCTTCTGGCAGAAATGAAATTGATGATGAAGTGGATCAAAATGGCTTACAAATCTAATAACTTCCTGGTATGATATCTTGGGTTGATGATGGTATAGGTGAAGAGTTCTTACATCTAGTAGGGATGAGTATGGTGTGAAATGTAGGGATTATATTTCTATTGATTTAGAAGTAGCAACGTGCGGTATCCTAAGATTGAAAGAAATGTGAATCAAGAAATGAAAATAATCGCGAAGAGCCTAGTTTATCCTACGCAATAACGGTATTTGAAATTGTATGACTTTTATATACAAAGATGAATACACATAAAAAGACACAAAAAAATGTAAATCTTGAAAATTTTGTTTAATTAAAAGATTAAGGGAAAACCCAGTATAAAATTACTGATTTTTTAAAAATAAGTATGACTTAATTTCTACAGAACTTCAATTTGTTTCTTTTACAGTTTGGTAACAAATTTAGTATACTGTATACATTGTGTGTATTCATAAATACTGTTTTCTTCCTATTTTGACTTTAACCCGCATTCGTCGTTTTCCCGCATGCATCGTTTTTTACTACATACCCCTTGAAAAACGATAGATCGAGGTTCTACTGTATTACTATTTGTAGATGGCTATTAAAAACCTGCCCTACTGAGAAACATAAAACTCAACCCCAGCCCCCCCCCCTAAATTTTTTTCCTGCCTACGGTTTTGAATGTATCATGCAAGGAAAGCATTGCAATCATGAAAAAATTCGACTTTGATGTATTTACACGTTTTGAGGTCTTCTGAATTCATTCATGACATTTTTACGGGATGCATGTATGAATGTGTGTGTGTGTGTGTTTGTGTGTGTGTTTGTGTGTGTGTGAGTGAACACGATAGCTCCTAAACGGTGCATTCGATTGAGCTCAAATTTGATATAAATACCACAGACCATCATTTCATGACCGGTATTCATTTTTGATGTGCATAGGGCTTATAATTTATTTTAAAGCTGCAAAAAAAAAGAACTGTTTTATATCACGGTCAAGGACATAAATTCTTGAAAGTGCACTAGCGTCTAAACGGTGCAATCGATTGAGTTCAAATTTAGGTATATGTTATAGACCACTCTCGCAGGACCAGTATTGATTTGGGTGTGTATAGAGCTTATAATTGTTTACAGGGCTGCAAAAAATAACTGTTTAACATTATAGCTTATGGACAGAAATTCTTGAAAGTGCGCTCGCGCCTAAACCGTGCGTTCGATTGAGTGCAAATTGGTTATGTATATTATAAGTCACGGTCGCATCCCTGTATTGATTTTAGTGTGTGTGGAGACAATAGTTTATTAACAGGGTTGCAAAAACAATTCTTATACATTACAGCCTACGGATGTGCGCATGTGTTGTTGTTTATTCCGCAAATTATTTTAGCAAACAAATTTGTTAATTAAATGCTGTTATCTTAATTGTTCAGCTTTCTCTATCCAGATCAT
Source organism: Cheiracanthium punctorium (assembly GCA_038373885.1). Taxonomy (NCBI): domain Eukaryota; kingdom Metazoa; phylum Arthropoda; class Arachnida; order Araneae; family Cheiracanthiidae; genus Cheiracanthium; species Cheiracanthium punctorium. Next base: position 97,321 of record JAWZYV010015393.1, on the reverse strand, counting down.
AAATTCTATTACATAAGGTGATACTAGACAGCTCAAGGAAAATCAAAAATCACTTGAGTCAATTAACTTTTGAAAAGAAAACTCATAACCATAAATATCAATTTAGTTTTTTTTTTTTTTTTTTTTTTTTGAGGGAAAGTAAAATTATATTTTTCTTCGCTTTGTCTTTTCTTCTTTCATCCGAACGAGTGATTATTTAGTAATAATTGTTATATTAATATTTATAATAGTTTATGTATTTATGTAAATATACAGTCAGTGGCGCACCCAGGATTTTAGTGTAGGGGGGGGCTGAGCTGAAAATACTGCTGAACTCGGTTATAGTGAGATCGATAATAGTTACAACCCTCTTATAACGTCAAAATATTCTGTACCACTTGATTTGCCCATACAACACACGCCCACAAGCAAAAACTCATTCAGAGCCATAAATAATTATTTTATTGTTTCAGTGATATTGTAACTGACTTTAACAGTGTTTCATAAACTCTCTAAGTATTTATTTAAAAACTGACATCTTTTTAGGTAAAAAATATTTTAGAAATAATTTGAAGACAATAAATAATAATAATAGTAATAATTCATTAGTGACAATTTTCATTTTTTTAAGTTTTTCACTTCAAACTTTCCACCTTTAGGAGGGGCTTGAGCCCCCATAGCCCCCCCCCGTGGGTGCGCCTATGTATACAGTACACGAGTTTTAGAACTATAAAGTTACCGATTTATTGAAATAATATTATCCTTGAATAATTTATATTTCAAGTGCTATTCATTGTCTGAAATAGAGAAAAGGAAAAATCAGTTATAAAAAGACAAAAACTGAAAGTACTTAACACTCCTTTGAAATATCTATACCCATTTATAAACCAAATGGAAGTTTTCCTTTTTATTATTTTGAAAATTTTAACATATTCGTTCATGAGAGAAAATTTAAACAAAATTACTTTCAAAGAATTATCGCTATTTCCACAGTTTCAATTTCTCAGAAACGGGAAAACCACAGACTATAGACGACCCAATCTGTAATAGTAGTTGGAGCACGTTGGCAGCAAGCCTAGACTATTACAGTTATTTGATTATATGATGACACGTAATCGAGAGTGCGTAATTGATAGTTACGCCCATATGTGTAAGCTCGTGTTTATTCGAGTGGGTTAATAATAAAATTTTATTTGTGATAAACAAGTCATTTTCTATAGAATAATATTTTTACGCAGTCAAACCATTTTTGCGGCTATGACATATTTTATGTGGCAGAATAACTACTACATTTCTCTGAAATGAATTAAAAATTAATATTTTCGTTTACATTTATTAATTTATTTAAGGAAATCTTATTTTTGTAGTATTTATACACGGAAGTTTTGTATAGATCAGCAGCGAAGTTTTCAGAAAAAAAAAACAACACCGAATAATTTTATTTTTATGAATATCTGTGAGATAAAAGCAAGCATTTCTGTTACGCATCTTTAAATTAAAAAACAAATTTTAAAAACGAACGAATGAATGAAAAGAAGAAGCCTTTCTCACATAGATAAACGAAAACTGAATTTACAAGGGTTTTGTCAATTGGGAAATATCTGTCCTCCAAATTGACGAATCTTGGAGCAGTTATGTTTTTAAAACATTTTTGCTAAAAGTTAATCAAAGCACTTACTCGAAAAAAATTTTTTTAGTAAAAAGTCTTGGTTTATAATTTTTTACTGAAACGGATATTTTGAGTCCGAATAAAAATGATAGTATTAAATGTTCAGATGATTTAAATTTTCCATTGACAGTGAAAATTACCAAAATTAAATTAAAACCTACTTTACTTTTTATCTCAATTGAATTATTTCTCTGTGTAGAACGATGCTGCTTTCTATTTCAGGAAATTGCATGCTTTAACCCTTTGAGGCCCAACCCTTTCCCAATGCTGAAAAAAGGGCAGCCGTTGCCATCGCTCGAGTTAACTACCAGCAAGATGGCGGACGATCGAAACGTTCATCGCGTGCCACAGATCTAGAGACCCTTTTTTGACGACAGCTGTTCAGCACAGCCAGAAAATAAAAGGAAATGAAAAGCGATTGCTAATTTTTTTTTTTTTTTTGGTATGTGAGTAGGTCTTCCAGATGTCACTTTTCATATAAATTTTCGATAATTATCCAATCAGATTCATCATAATCAAATTGACTTTATTTTATAAAATTCTTTAAAAGAAGAAATTGAATTTATATCCCTTAAACTTAACGAAAATTGAATAATAAACATTTATAAAATTAAAAAACAACTTTCTGAGTTTATTTTTACACAATCATTTAACATTTATTTTTTGAAGGTTTTATTTATGTAACATTAAGAACAATTTGGGTCAGATAAGTTTCCTGTTGACATTAAAAAAATAACAGATTTTTTAAGCTAATTAACATTATGGAGAGTAACTTCTAATGCATTTTCTAATGATAGAAAGCAACTTAACACTTTCTTTTTTCCCCTTTAAGATATTTCACTTATAGAAATAAATTAATTAATTAAAAATATTAATTTGTAATACCTACTTTATTTTATGAATAATTGCAGTAAAATATTTCCGAGCTATTAGCAGAATGACTATAGTAAAAAAAAAGTGCTTATAACCAATAAAAGTTGTGGATTTAAGTAGGTGTTATATCAGCAAATATTACATACTAAGCATTCAAACACAATTTTTCTTTAAGATTTCCATCATGTACCTTAGGTTCAGAATCACAAGTCTAGACGTCTAGACAACGAAAGTAAAAGGATATTTAAATGCCAATCGAAATATACTGACATCATTCAATAATTAATAAAAATTGAGTCTGCTTAAGGGATATATCAGAGGGATTAAACAGGAGCCCATAGAGAAAGCGGACAGAAGCGCGAAAATATTTCTTAAATAAATATTAGATAATAAAAGTTGGCTTAAGCCCATTTTGAACATTAAACTACTTTACATGTTTTCTTTTTTCTACTTTTCTTTAGTTTTGGATGCATTACACTGGTGAAATAAATAAAGCGAATTTGCATATTTTATCGTATTTCATGAAAAGAACTGAATTGAATATGAAATCACTGCTTGTAGACAAAAATGCAAATCTTGTACGTCAGGGTACACGTGTGTGTAGGCGGAGTCAATAGAGAAGCAGGCTTTATAAGCACGCGTAAGTTAAGACGCATTTCGTTCATTAACACCAAGAAATTCGCCGAGGTGAGCTATTTTGCAGCAATCAGTTAATTTTAAATTGTAACAGTAAAAATGAATAACCACTAACGTTTAGATGATGAAATGAGGTGGAGAATTTTGGGGAGGGTACCAGCAGGTCCATATCAAATCCAGATTTGTAGAGAGTTCAATTTAACGCCCAGCGCAGTATGCAACTCATGGAAACAGTTCCAGGATACCGGATCCATCGAGAGAAAGCCTGGGCTCGTCCAAGAGCCATGACGGCCAGAGAAGATCGCCATTTGTCCATCATAGGGAGGCATAACAAGAGTGCTACAACTTCTCAGATCTCTAGCGACTTGTATGCAGCCATAGGAACCCGTGAATCAAGGGTGACTGTTTCCAAAAGACTTCATGAGAGAGGGTGGTTTGCAAGAAGACCTGCTATTTGCGTCCAGCTCACTTCTACGAGCAGAAGAATTCATTTAGCACGGTGCAGATAGCATCGAGATTGTAGTATGGATCAATGGGCGACCGTTCTCTTCACTGATAAGTCCCGGTTCAATCTAAACACCGATTCTCGACGTACGTTCATATGAAGAGAAACAGGGACCCGCTACCTACCCTACAATGTCCGCGAAATTGACCATTATGGTAGAGGTGGTTTAATGGTCTAGGCAGACATCATCCCTACTAGCAATTTTGCTCGGGCCATCATCGGCTGGCTACGTGGCCGGTGGTAGCACGAGCAAAATTGCTAGTAGGGATGTTGAATGGCCGCACACTTCTCCATCCCTACTAGCAATTTTGTTCGGGCTACCACCGGCAACGCAGCCAGCCGATGACGGCCCGAGCAAAACTGCTAGTAGGGCTGTCTTTGAAAAAGCCAGTCACAGTTTGCACTGTGACTGGCGTGAGGTATGGGGATGAGGTCTTGGAGCCCTATATTCGCCTTTTAAGGGGTGCAGTTGGCCCTGAGTTCATTTTAATGGACGATAACGGGAGGCCACATAGAGCTCTTCTGGTCAACGAAATTCTAGAGAGAAGATATTCGCCGGATGGATTGGCCAGCCAGATCTCCAGACCTTAACCCTGTAGAGCATGTCTGGGACGCTCTGGGGAGGGCAGTTGCAATTCGCAGCCCCTCTCCGAGAACCATCCAGGGAATAAAAACAATGTTACTGAACGAGTGGGACCAATTGCCTCAGGAAATGATAAACTGCCTTATTTCAAGTATGAAATCAGGCTGCCAGACCTGTATATCTGTAAAAGGGAACCATACCCCCTATTAACCTATCTATTAACCCATTTTTTTTTTGTTTATTCTGCAACCGCTGTTTCATACCTTCCGATTCCAACGTGTGTTACGCACGATCATGCTAGTGAATTACAACTATTGAATTTTTATTTGTTTTATATTGTATCAATGTACGTACGTACATATCAAATTTCATTGAAATCGGTCCAGTAGTTCTAGAGCTAACCGACTAAGTTTGCAAATTCTCTTAATTTCTTACACCAGTGTATTTTATCCAATATTTGAACTTAATTACATGATATTAATTAAAAAAACTTTGATACAAGAAAACTGAAAATGTATATTGCAGACGAGTAAAACGTTTATCGACGTGCACAATTGCAAATAAAAGTTGAGAGGGGTGTCCAAAAGTCACTTACACATTCTTTTAATTTTTCTTTTTTTCAGGCAAACTTTTTGGGATGTGGCAATAAATTTCATTTCATTATTTAGTAACAACGCGCTTAGGTTGACGTTGAGCAAGTGGCCGAAGCATATGCTTCTGCACTCCAGAGTTCGTGGCCGTGAAGGCTTGGTTGGGCAGCGCACAAGCCTTTTGCCCCGATAGTGGGCTGCTGTGTCAGTGCTTATCTTAACTTAGATAGTAACATTATTCTTTTCAAATGTAAATAATTTTGACAAAATTTAATATATCGTTTGTTTTTAATCCAAAATCTCAAGTCTTGGACGTTGAATAAATATGAATGCACAACAAACTGACACAACGTACGACAGTTATCTAATAATAATATGCAAATAAATGATCCCTTTTTCTCAAACGGAGGAAATGCTCTCTTCATTTTCATTTAAGGAAGCCTTTTTTCCAGTTCTATGATGCCCCACCGGTGGCTTAGCGCCAGCGCTTCGAACTTTGAGACGGAAGGTGCCGGGTTCGAAACCAGGTCACGTCCGCCGACCTAACAGTTCGGAGTTTTCCCGTGGTTTTCTCCGAAACTTAGCGTAAATACGGGTTAGGACCCTTTAAGTCCCCCAAGGAGAGCAATCCCACCCACGCCCTCGATCCCACGCTTAGATAATTGGCCGTAACCCACATTTCCATTTCCAGTCCTGTGATACTAGCCTTGGTTAAGCTTTTCGAGATACTCCACCATATGAAATACCTGTTGGGCTCGCATGCAGTACAGTCTTAATTCTGAAACGTCGTAGATATTGCTCAGGCTGTAGAATCGGGATTATCGACTTGACGATCCCATCGATAACATAAAACTGATCATATTTCTTAGAGACGTAATAATTACAAGTTTCTCCCTGCAACATCAACGTCCAACACGCATACATAGTACCTATATATATATATATATATATATATATATATATATATACAGTGTCCCCGCTAAAGTCGGTTCTCAACCAAATAATTTCTGAACGGCAAGAGCTATAGTCATCGCTTATAGCTTATCATAAAAGTGGTATCTAGGTATAGTAAAGTTGCCATGCGCTACCCACGGAAACCGCTTATAATGCTACCTGTGTCAGCTAAATTTGGAGTTAGCGTTCTTATCTAAAAATTGGTACGTGATACGGAAAAAAAGTTGTTCAGTATCACCGATTTTTTCAAGAAAAGCCATCTTGAGCACATTAATGTTGAAAATTGAAGGCGTAAAATATAAGGTGTAAAAACTTGTTACTGATGCTTTTGCCAGGCTGTCACGAGCCATATTGTAAAACTTCCAGCGGGAACTGCTGACCTAGACCCTATTTTTATGACCCCTAGACCTATACCTAGACCCTACTTTTATGATTATAGTACTTGCCGTTCAGAAATTATTGGGGGCGACAACGGACTTTAGCGGGCACACTGAATATTCTACGCATATTTAAAAAAATATTCCTACCAATGTATTCTATATTAAAACACAAATGATTTAAACTATATTAATTAATTTAAACTGTAAAGAATTTTTTAACTTTACCTGGTATTTGAATTTACAATAGCATTTCGTTCTCGCGAGGAAATTGTCTTAAATGAAACAATGTTTTTGGCAGGTTGAATATCCAAAAAAGGAAAGGTGGAAAGTAAGATTTTGGTAAATTGCATATTCAAGAAGTTCACGAAATTCATTCAATGGTTATTCTAATGAAACGGATGAATATTCTCTAATTTTGTTCAATGATGTAAATGACTTTGAACAGTTCGAAGGAAAAAAAGAAATTTACACCTTTTGTAAGTGGGGAAAATTTCGGAATAGGCTTTTGCCATATGAATGTGAAATCTGTTTTATAAAAATAAATGTAATTTTTTTTATCATATGTTTTCTCCCTTCTTTAGAATGCCCTTTTAAGTATCCGTGAAAACTATAGTATAATGCAACGTATATTTACAATTCCTTTGTACACTTTTACGTATTATTTAGCAGAAAACTCGATTTCTAACATTAAAATGCATCAGTGTTTCAAGAATTACAATACTCCTATGATACGAATAAAATATATATGCAATTAGGGAGTGTTGATCCTTCCCATTAACAGTAAAAACAATCCATATATTTTAAAAATTATTTTCAGGGTAATAAAATACAACAAAAAGTTGATCCTTAATTACAAACTGACTTAAAAAATCAAAGTCTTTTTCAGAAATAAAAATTAAAATCTGCAAAAAATAACCCTAATTCTCCCTTACAGCATATCGCTTATCCGCAACAAAAGTGACACAGTTAAAAAAAAAAAAAATCTGAAAATCCACGAATGTGTTGTATTTGTCTTTCTTGTTCCATAAAACACGTTTTTGGAGTTGAAATCTATATTGAAATTGCCTATTAAAACTGTTTTACAATCCTTTCCCCCAGGCATATTCTACGCGCTTAAAAGTGTTTTACTGAATTCAACAAAACTTGTTTGGTTAAGTAGTTTGGTAGCTTTGTTTTATTGATTTAACAAAAGTTTGTTTGATACAACAAAACTGAGTTAATCAAATGCTTTGAATTTTAACTAAACGTTTTTGTTAAAACTCAGAACCAATGAAGTTTGAAATCGCTCGACAGTCAATTTACGCGTGCGTCAGGACAATGCGCAGGAGTGCGAAAGACAGCTAGACCCGCCTGGAGGAGAATGTTTAAATTATTTACGGAAGAAGAGTGAAGAGCTAAGGAAGGATCTGCACTGTCTGTTAATACATTTAAAAATAGATAATATCACACATATCAAACACAAAAATAAATTGGGTTTTTTCTCAGTTTGTTGGAAATTTCAGAGTTAAACCTAATTATTTTTATCTATACATAAAAATTTAGACTTTTATTTTAGTGTTTTTGCAAGTTTCTACAGATTTAGATTTAAGCCACTCAGCATCCGTTAGACTAATTTAGTTAAAACAATCAGAATAACTTTTCCCACAACGTAACGGGAAACAAAATATCGAAGGATGCAAAAAATCTTGGTCCGTAAAAATATTAATTTATGTATATGCTCGATGAAAAAAAAATCTTGAATATAGGCTAAGCTGGACAATACCGAATTATAAATGTTTTGTGTCTTTTTCGAAAGTATTGTTGTAGTTTACGGCAGTACACATATTTTTAAAATCCATATCTTTTTTATGTCGCAACCAGTTTAATTCGCATACCGTGCCGGAAAGAAAATCACTTGTGGTTTTAGCACTTTATCTTTTTTTATATCTTTTCTAAGAGAAAATACATTCATTTTCTAAATGAAACATTCGGGTGATAAAAATGTTTATGTTACGTTGATTATTTATTATCTTTTTATTACGTTTACAAGAGCGGCTGAGTTCTGCTGGATAAGTCATTGTATATGAAATAAAGTAGACTACTGATTTCGTGTTGGATCGTTTGACACTTCAAAACACAGCTTCAAAATAGCTGACGCGAATACTCCATTTAAGTCGTCGAAACCGTCCTTGATCATTATCAAATAAATTAGAAAGTTTGAGATAATACACATTTATTTTAAAAAATTGTAAAGAAATTTTTGACTACCTCTTTTCGTATGAAGAAAAATAATCTAGCATCGAATTTCTTTTATTTAACTTTATAAATATGTAAAAAAACTAAAATAAAGTTAAGAAATTTTGATGAATAGATAAATTATTTAGTGTTATTTCACAAACATTCAGCTAACTGATTGTGAGTTAAAAAGCATAACAATAAAAACAACAAAATAATTTTGTTAATTAGCCAGCACAATACGAATAAACAAAGAAATTTTGTTGATTCAAACAGATAATTTGGTTGATTTTAACCAACTAAACTATTTAGAGAAATTCTTCGGTTAAATTAACAAAAAAATTTGGTTATTTCAACCGAATTGTTCGATTAAATTGACAAAATGTTTTGCTGAAATAACCAAATAATTTTAACAAAATAATTTTGTTAATTCAACAAAAATTTTGTTGGCGCTATTTCAATCGGATAATTTCGTTGATTTAACAAAATTTTTGTTGATTCAACAAAATAGTTTTTCAGTGTAACTATACTTCACTTTTATTTACACTAATATAGACATCTTAACAGACGCTAATTAATATTACCATTAAATTAACAGTAAATCTTAGTAATGTCTCGCCAAATATTCGAGAGCTGTTTTTTATTCGATCTCCGATGGTCAATGAAGAAAAGACAAGAGTGAAGAATAAAAGGTATATATTAGCAAATGTTCGGTACATAACACATACATAGTCTCTTTTCAGCATAAACATTGTGAAGATTTGGGCATTTCTTTAATCGCTACATGAGCTTCCCAATGACCTCTATCGGAAACGTTACCACCAACTATGCAACCATGCCCCTGAACGTTGTTTTAAAATTGTTCATTGGTCTGGAAGCTTTCGGCTCTTAGCCAGTTCTTTATTTCAGGTAACAGGTGAAAATCCTTCAATTTCTGAATCAATAACCAATAGAGACCAGTAAGGGGTTTCAAAGCAATGTTGATGTGAGAGTGAGATCTTTAATAGTCTATATTAGCCACTGACTTAGCCCCGAGTAATATCCGATACTTGAACTGAATAACTGGCTAGGAGGCCAGAGTAAGCCCAAAAGCTTCCAGTCAATGAAGTTTTGCAAAACAACGTTTAGGCCCTTGTTCGCATCTCTGACGGCAACGTTTCTCTAAGAAAGTATCGGAAGGCTTGTCTACCGATTCGACAACTGCCTGAATCTTCGTGGCCAACCATATATGTATCTAATTTTTGGCAGTAAATTCTTTTTATGCTGCACTATTGTCTTTCTTTACATCGGAGGAAAAAACAGCCCTCGTAGAAGATATCGTTAAACTGGGTTCAGTTTTAAGGGCTTATTTTTTCGGCGGTAAACGTGACAAAATATCACCAAAACTGGCCAACCTTCGCGACTTTTGACTTTTTTTCACCAACAATACCAACAACACCAACAATTGGGGACAATACCTTCCTTTAAAAACAAAAAGCACTCGCCTGTGGAGCACTAAAGAAGTCATGTTGTGGTAAACTCCTATGTGAAAGAATAATGCGGATATGGTAATTGGTAATACTGCGTTATACAGCAAATACTCTTCACATGTAAAAATAATATTTTCCTGGTGCGTAGTGTACGAAGATATCTAAGAAAATATTGTATGCAGTAGATTAATATTTCATTGCCACCACAAATTTTACCATAGTTTTGTGAAGTCATTGAATGGGTGTATAATTTTAAACTTAGCACGAATTTCAAGCCACTTAATAAGTTCATAAACAAGATTTAACAATATTCAGTAAGATTAAGTATTAACATTCAACAATGCATAAATATTATCTCGTGATAATTACAAGTTTCCTTTTTCCTTTAGTTTTTTTTTTTTTTTCTCCTTTACAGCCATAAATTTTTAGATCAATGACAACACATTTCCTTTCATTATACAGCTGAAACATCATTTTTACTTTCATTTTTCGAAGTATTTTCCTTCTTTTTTAAATTTAAAAATATTATTTTCATCATAAAGCAAATCAATGATGGTTATTAGAACAATGCATTTGAAACTTCTCAAAGAGATAAGAATCAATATTTTATTTTCATACCTTAAGTGGTAAGTTGTTAGAAACGGTCTTCGATTTTTATCATGTTTAAATATTTTATTGCACTTATGAGCGGAAAAGGTTATCTTTTTATTACTTCTTAATGGAAAACCTAGTCTAAAAAACGAAAATCCGAAGCTGCAGTATCGATTTTTACACGTGATAATGCATTTGTCTTATTCTCCATGGATTCTTGATAGTATTTTCTTTGAAACGAATTCATGCGTATTCTCGCAATTATCTAAATGGGGGAAAAAAAAAATAATGAGTTTGCTATTTCGATTTATTTTCATTTTAAAATTTAAGTGCGAAGATTGAGTAGGGATATTATTTTAATAATTTCAATTTTTATCTTTGAGAAAAGAGCATTGCACTTTAAAAAAATGTTTTACAGGTGTTAATGCAGATATTTTTATTTATGTTATAATATGAAACATGAAAGTACGATTTACGGGTGATTTAATATGTTTTTCAAACACCATAGAGCATAAATTTTTAAATAAAAAAGTAGAGATTATGGAACGATCATGTACATTTTTAGTTTAGTGGTGAAACATCCGTCTTTTTCGCCTTAAAAGATAAATGTATTTTTAAAAATAACTAAATAAGAATTTCTTTCTCACTATAATTGTAACTATATTAAATAAATTTCCTTAGTGCAAACACTTATAGCTTTAGAAAGATAGATGATACATGCTATGAAATGGATGATACATGCTATGGTGTGTTCGGTACAGAAGTGTGCATCATCAGCTAAAACTTTAGCTGATGATCTAAAATCTCAAACTGAAAACTAATGCATGTCAATCAAACAAAACTAAGTAACCAAATAAAATAATTACTCTTTCAACTATGTACTAATAACTTGTTTCAATTAAATTAGCTTTACGTTTCCATTCACCTAAAACTAATTTAGTTGACGTGAGTTGGTTAGACCTTCAACTATAAACTGTTAGTTGAGTCAGTAGTTGACAGTTCTGTTGTAGCCTTTTGATTAATAATGAACTTCCTGCACTGTGAATCTATTTGATCATAATGAAAATCTCAATAAAAAGTGATTTTAAATGGTTTATATATGAACAGCTGCGAAAAAAACGCCTACTTGATCTTTATTTGGACGTCGATCGTCGTACAGCAAAATTATCTATACCTTCCGTTTGTAAATAACGTATACTTTAATTTACTATTAGTTTAATTTGCATAAGGGACCGTCTTCATATTTAATTCTGTATCAACTTCGTTTTTTTCAATGGCAACACTCTATTTTGACTTTATTAAACGAAAGAAAACCTTCAAATTACCCTAAATAAAAATTATAACCAATTTTCTACCATAATTTCCTGAGATATTGCAAATTCTTTTTTTCGAGTTTTTAAGGGACTATCTGCAAATTGAAAAACGCTATTTGTAGGTCCTGAAGTTTTTCATTTCATAAATTTCGCTTGCGACAACTAAAAAGAAATAAATATGATTTACAGGGAAAATACTGTTTCTAGTCTTTTGTACTGAGATTATCAGGGGTAGAAATTAGAATATTTAGTCAGTGGTCCAAATAGACCGTAACTCAAAAACTTCCTTGGTTCGTATACATGATTTAAAGAAAAATGCAAAACGATTGCTACGATTTTGAAAATCTTTCTAATTCTGAAAATGTTATTGAGTATTTGAAGGTCCTCTTAGGTGAAATGTTGCCAGGAGTGAGAATCTGTTCTCTGCTCTTCTGACTACAAGCATGAAAGCTACTCAGCTACGGTCGAACATGAAGAATGGTTTCATGATTTCATGCAAAAAAAACGCAACAACTTTTTTGCCGATCCAATATTACCACTGTGTTTGTTATTGCACTGTCTTCATTTGATATTATCGTCTGCAGTGTGAATTTATAAGACTTTTGGTAGTATTTTAATTTATAGTGAGATGCAAATTTAGACAGAAAAATCTGATTTTTAATGTTGAATGTTTGATAAAATAGGGGGAAGTCCAAAAACCTGATGCTTCAGATATTAAAAACGGTCAAATTCATGCCTGGAATGTTAAGGATGTTAGTTTTTCAGAAATAGGACTTTGTAAAAGTTATGACATACATCTACAGCATCTAATTCTATACATGGAAAATATTTTATTTGGGTCGGGGGGAATAGTAGTGGACGCAACAATAGACGCTTTATGGAATCATCATCAAACTGAACAAACCTCTCCAATTTATTTGCTTCAAAATTCACTAATTTTTAATACCGCTAATTTTTACTTTTTTTTCTGCGAAAGAAATCTAATTTACGTTTGTTTTTAGCAATTAAAAAAAATGTCACTTAATAAGTTATGGTCCCTTAACTCATGAAAAAATAACACATTTTATTTAATATAAATTAAACTACTGAACGTAAAAATTTGAAATTTTGCACAGCCATGTAATATTACTTTCTGCATCTATTTCCATCGAAATTTGACTATGTCGCTATTCCTAATTTCTTTTAATATTAATTTAATGATTCAAAATTCATATTTATATTTTATTAAAATTATAATAATAGTAAATAATCTTAGGTCGTTTAGTTCTAATAGTACGAATAAAAATCATTTTCTTATTATCAATATTATTTGAGATATGAATATTTGAGGTAAGTATGAAAAAATATTTTAACATAGGTGGAGGGGGATTTTGCAAGCTGATAATCACCCATTTTCAGTTCAAATTTATTAAAAATTTGTATTCGGGGTTAAAATGAGATAAATTTTTGAAATATGAAGAGAAAGCTAGGGGTTGCTATTGAAAAAAAAAGTTGGTGCGAAATTCAATATGGAGATGGCCCTTATGAAATTTTTATGTATAGCAAATTAAAATGTACGCCAATCGTAAACGATTGGTAAATGTAACTTTGCTGTACGACGAACGACGGCCGAATAAAGTACAAGTGGGCTTTTTTTTCCGCAGCTGTACATAACGTTAGAACTTTATGTAATATATTTACAAGATGATAGTGTTATTACATAAATTTAAATTATTTATATAAATATGAAATAATCTTATGTTACTTAATTAAAATGTGAATTTACTAAAATTTTTAATAATAAAGTTTCATACTTAGTTCTGAACACTAAAAACAACAAAATATCTTCAAAAAGAAAAAATCTTGGAAGGATATTTTTCAGAAAATAATTAGAATGACAAAAAAGATAGGGAAGATTGTCTAAAATTGCCTATTCACATTTTCATTATTAAAGCTAAACAAAGAAAGATTCGTGCTGTATTGCAAAACTCAAAATCTGTAAGTTAAAATATTAACTTACAGATTTTGAGCAATATTCTAGAATGAAACGATGCTAATTAATCTTATCTCGGGAGCATCGAAAACGATTTTTAGTTTTTTAAGTTAGAGAAACAGAAGCTTGAAGGAAAAAAAAGAAAACCGTGTTATGGTGATTAAATGTAATCTGTCTTCAGCAAGATGCATATATATCATAGACTCCTGGGTCCAGGATCCGGCTCTAAAGGGGCCCTGAGTGTAGCCTTACGCAGTTTCGCTTTAATTATTCTAACTAATAAAGACTAGAAAAAAAATATTTTGAATATATTTTTTATCCAGCGCAATTTTAGGAGACTCTGCAGATAATTCTAGCGTAAAATTTAAAATAATTTATTTATGGTAAACCGTTTATCATAAACTTTCAGAAAAAATGTCATTACGGGAGTTGCGTGCGTATTATCTCCATCATTTCTTCATGCCAGGCCCACAGAGAGGGGGAGGGGGTTAGGAGGGACAATTGCTCCCTGGCCAGGGCTTTAGGGGTCCCTTAATTTGATGGAACATTTTCATTATAAGGTTATATGTATAAGGTTTTGTACATGCAGCCTGCTTCCTGCCTTGGCTATTTTTTTTTTTTTTTCCAGCCCATTTAGGGTCTGACTACAACATTTTCATACTCAAGGCACCTTTCAAAAATTCTGTGCTGTATTGCAATAGCCATGCTGATAAGTGTGCTGATAAAGCTCAATTTTTCGGCCTAAATCTGCCTGTAGTGCTCATTTTACGGACCCCAAGTGGCTGTGCGATAATCAGGACTTGAGTCCACCTGTCGAATCTGTGGTGTGAATTCAGTTCTATAACTTTTGTGTCCTACTAGTTGGTGCAAGTGATAATATTTATTTCATAAAGTTTCACAACATGTTATTTTGTATAAAAGTGATTTCTTTTCTTACAGTTTTGTACAGGTGGAAATATTTTTTTAAATAAGATAAGTCAAAATTAACCATTACGAGTGATACTAAACTTCAGTTCTTTTAGTAAGACACTGAATACTTTCATATGGAACTTAACTCTTGCCATTTTTAAGTATCAGAATATTATATAGTATGGACTTACTAAATAGTTACCATAATTATTCCCCAAATTTTCAGGTTAAATTACATTCTAAAAAAAGTATGGGTAAAAAATAAGAGTGCAATTTTAATATAGCATATGGCTGCCCTCCCCTTCTTGAAAAAAAAGGACTGGGAGCCCTTCTTTAATACTGACTTCTTTAATACTGCGGCACAGCCAGTCTGCATCAAAAAAGGGTCTCTAGATCTGTGGCATGCGATGAACGTTTCGATCATACTCCATCTTGCTGGTAGTTAAGTTGGTGGCAACGGCTGCCCTTTTTTCAGCATTGGGCAATCTATCCGGCTGTTCTCGCATTCTTCCATTCTTCAGCAGATGTCAGTGCTGTTTAAAAATAATCGTGACAATTTTTTTACGGGAAATGACGTGCTGAAAAAGTAAAGGATTCTCGTGAAGCTATGTCACCCGCAACTATCTTTATAGAAATCAAATCTATTCTTCGTGGCTAGCAACAGTCAGAACGTCAGAGTTTGGTGTTCCCAGAGCGGGAATACAGCGCGTTAAAGGGTTAATTTATTGAATGAATTTTTTTCTTCTACTTTCATACAACTTATAGCAAATGATTTTAACCCATCAAATACCTCAGTAAATTATGCTAAAGATTTTTCCCCCCACTTTCTTGCATGCACATGCTTAGATATCCTTCTGAAAATACTATAGAAGCGCTCAAACCGCCCCCTGCTGCAAGATATTGGAATTATTTAAACTCTACCTCACCAAACGACTTTTTTTTTTAATAAAACAAAGAATGCATGCAGCATCAGTTACGGGGAAATCTCTACTACTCTGACAAAGACCCAAGCGAGACCGTCAGTTCAATAACCCAAGCCCTAGACATTGAAAAAAGATCCGCGAAAATGCCAGAGTTGGGCGGGACCAAAACTTGGCAAAGTTTTCTCCCCGTACGGTTCCCAAGTTTTCTGGGGTCCCCCCGAATCGATATCCGTAGGGGCCAACGGCCTTTTCCGTTTTACTCCGGGAGTGATCCGAGCGTCCCGACATCTTCCGCGCCTGCGCATTACGGGAGCACTCCCGGATCAATGACGGGAGCACAACTCGTGAATTCGGAACAGCTCGTGGAATGGATCCGGTCCAAACCTGAGGAGGAAATATAGTTAGTTGGTTGTAATAGTAAAATTTTACGTAGTAAAACAAGATAAATTTTAGCTCCTTTTTATGAGTTATTAAGTGCAGTTAAGCAAATTTCGGGCAATTTTTTTGAGAGTGCATTTTCTCCGCGTTAATTCTCATTTGCACAAAGGTGCAGGGAATTTTCTTTTCATAAGCACAATTTTTCCTCCAGTTCTTTCATAAAACAATTTTTAATCTTTTCTCTCGTGATGATTTCTTATTCCTAAAAAAAAGGGGGGGAGTTGGAGGGGGGATAACTCATCTCTAGAAGTTCATTTAAAAAACAAGATAATCAGTATTTTAAGCAAAAAATTTAGCATTGCACTCTTTGCAAATTGTGTCAGAAAGTACATTAAGTCAATAATACTGAAAGCTTAAAGTCAGTGTGTTGAATAATTACTTTTTCGCTATCTTTCAGTCATTTTTCTGGTCATTTAAAAAAATAAAGACCAGTTTTCAAGTAAAATTTTAATAGATTAGATTTACCATAAATTGAGTTTTTTTAGAAAAACGAAACGAAAATCTTGAATATGATATGCGACATTGTTGCGCAATATAATCCCCACTTTTATCCACTATGCAGTGTCATCCTCCCAAAATTTTGCATCTTCTCAAGCAAGGAATCGTTCAAGGAGAATTTTACGGGTGTGAATTCGGGAGTTGAATTTTTTTCCATTAAAAAAATTTGCAATGATCTAAACAAATGAAAATCAGATGTGAGATATAATGTGAATATATGGATGAATCATCACTTCCCAACAAAGCTGCACCAATTTTTGCCTGGTCACCATAAAAGCATGCGGTCTTGCACTGTATAATGGAAGATTATGCGATTTCTGTTCATTAATTTTGAATGTTTTTCAACAATCTCAGCTTTCAGCTTGTCCAATTGAAAACAATACTTATTACGCATAATGTAGGATTCCTTTCTAATTCTATTGTATTCACAACATGACACTTTTGGGATAAAGACCAGATTTTTATGCATCTTGCGATATATCATTTTTGACACCATGTGCCTTTCTGGTCCACATTATTGTACAGAATCCATTTTTCTTCTTTACTCACTATCCGTCTAGCACAGGGATGGGCAAACTACGGCCCGCCGGAAGGTTTTATCCGGCCCGCGGGTGGAATTTTAATTAGCCGGTCCGACGGAAATTCAAAGAATATATATATTTATATATTATATATCCAAATTATGAAGATGGCTTGAAAAAAGTGCATTTTGAGTTCGAACGCAGATTTCAAGATTTCAGTGCCATTCAAACAGAATTGGATATTTTTACCATGCCCTTCAAAGTAAATTGTGAAGCAGTGAGGTCAGATTTTCAGCTTGAATTAATTGAATTGCAATCTAACAATCATCTCTAGCAGTTGCTTCTAAATATGCCAAAGTTAGAGTTTTACAAATCATTATCGAAAATAGGTCTTCCAAATTTAATACGCCCAGAAAATCAGTGCTATGTTTGCATCATCTTATATATGAGAACAAGTGTTTTAAACTTAACGTAAACCTTAGAAAGAATTCTTTCAGTAGACAGACAGATGAGCATTTAGCCTCGTTCCTTAGAATTAGTGCATCTCACTTCGAACCTCAATATAAGGAACTTTTAAAAATGAAATCGCAAATTCATTCATCTCATTAACATATTTAAATCGTAATACTAGTATATTGTTCTTGAAATTTTTGAAAAATTTATCTTGGCCCGCCAAACTTTTTCTTTTCGATTTTTGGCCCGGGACCGAAAACGTTTACCCATCCCTGGTCTAGCAGATTTCATGACATTTGTGGGGGGAGCCGCGTGCGGACACAGAAGCCATTTCGTTCGCTTCGAACAAATGCGGAAGTCAATTTTGAAATCGGTTAGCATATTCATTTGGTTAGCATATCCATTCTGTTGTAATTAATTTTCAACGCTTGATTTAATAGAGATCATTGATACAGCACAGTCATTCAGGGTAACTTTGTGTTTTCAGTATGTTTGGTTTCACAGAGCTGTTCAAGGTCCATTGCTGCACTCTGTTGACCAGATTGTTAAATTAGTTTTCTGCTAAGTATTTTAGAAAATAAGTTGGCAACATGGTACATAGTTAATTTAGCCATTCAGCTTTTTTTTCTGAAATATTGTTTGCAAGCTCTGTTTTAATCTTAATTTTCCTGGTTTGAAGTTTTCGGAGTCCTAGGTTGAATAAAAGAAAGGTATTTTGTGTGCATTCTGATACTAGTTCAAAGTTACTCCGAATGACAGAGTAATCGCTTACTACTTTTAGTTTTTTATGATCAGAATTTTCTAATTTGCATAAATTAAGTTAAAATTCAGGGTTTATTCTTCCATTTTACGCCTTTTGGTCTACAAATACTATTAAAACATAAGGGAGATTAATGAAAATACAGAAAATGTGGATCAGTGTTAACCTTAATCACTGTATACGTATAGCCTTAATTGTTTTTAACTAACATTTTGATTTCATCCCAATCAACTTCGGCTGGAATCCTTAGACGTAGTGCATTTTCCAATGAAAAATGTCCATTGAAAAGAACTTCTGATAACACCTCCTCCATTCAAAGCAAACTTTATTCTCCACTTCAATTGCATTTGTATGTTTCTTGGAGTAAAAAAAGGATATGTCCAAACTTTTTATTCTTGTTTTCCATCCGTAACGTTAAAATAGCGATGTAAAGATCAGACGGTTTTGTTCAAATTTCATTTGTTCAAAGAACAAAGGTTCGTTTGCCAATGTTTTCAAAAATAAATCCAAATTCCTAAACCGTTTTAATTTCTACCAAACAATCAAAAAAGAAAAGAGAGAGAAAAGGATTTTTTTTAACATTCTAGCCAGCCCAATAGTACATTTGGCTACAGTTTTTACATTTATAAAAAGAATCACTTCAAAGTGTCTAGAAATGCGTCCACAGTGACACATTTACTTAAGATATTAAAATTGTAATTTTTCTGAGCTATTACTGATTCGAATTTAAGATGTAATTTTAAGCACTATAGATGTAAAAGTCTTAGTGAAGAAATTTGAGCTACCTATAAAACGATTGCAGGCACACATTTGCCAGTTCAGACTCTACTGATAAAAGTTACAGTATATCTGCCAAACAGTGCTTGTAAAATCGTCCTTTTTTAATTAAAGCTAGAGCCTGTTTCGGTCAAATTTATAATTATTTTTATTAATTATTCACAGTCGGGCCAATAAATAAGTAATGAATTCCCTATAATAAATAATTAAGTGTTTTATTATTATTATTATTATTATTATTATTATTATTATTATTATCATTATTACTATTCAGTTTACTGGAGTGCTAGCTGATAAAAAGCAAAAATCAGCAAGAAACTAGAATTTTGTCGACGTGATATATTCGAAGAAAAAAAGACATTCAAAAAAAAAAAAAAAATAGAAATTTTACATTCACTATTTTGGCGAAAATCGAAATAGTTATAATTTTTTTTTTTTTTTGCTACAGCTATAGAGAGTTTGTTTTATTATTTTGAGAAGTTTCATGACTAAAATTAGTCAAACGTATTTTTAAATCTCCTATACAAAATATATTTCTAAATGAAGACCATGTTATTTTTCAAAAAACTTTGCCCACTAAGTTTTAAGTTATAGAGTACATATTTTATTTTAGTCTTTTATAAAGTTGCAAGTTTTTATAAAATAAAATTGCTATTGCTATGATTAGTATTTGCATTTTACTTGAGAGGATATAAAAATCTAGCCTACTTAACTAAGTTTTTAGTCAGTTGGAAAAACAGGAATATTTTCATTATACATCTTCATTTTCCACAAAAGGTACATAGACAAAAGTGGGGAGACATTTCATTGCTAGAGCTTCCGCTTCATCTAACTGCGTTGAAGAATTTATAGGAAAATCTTTCATCTTTAAACTTAATTTTCTTTAACTAGATGAATTATTCCATGTTTCCTTTATTCAGTCTTGGATCCTGGATAGTCTCAAAAAATCTTATTTCTCGTAGTTTGTTTAAGAAAAGTCTTGTTACTAAAATTTTGTATCATTAGGCATTATAAACCGAGCTTCATTCTCAATTGCCAACTGCAACAGAGAATGCAGATAAAAATAGGGATAGAAATTAAGCAAATTAACATCATAAATCATTATCTCTCAGCAATGATTTATGATGTTAATTTTTTAAAGAAATATAATGCTGACATATTTAATCAAGTTAACTATAAGACAATCTTTAAAAATAAATTAAAATATTGAATAAGTATATTAAAACCCTTAAAAAATAAGGCTATGTAAAAAAAGTTTTGATAATGGTGCGTGTGTGTGTGTGTGTGTGTGTGTGTGTGTGTGTGTATTCCTTCAAAATTTGCTGATTATTCATCAAAATGTATAATACTATTGCTTCATTTTTAGTATCTTAATACACATTGCATTTTAATTTTAAGGGGAAATATGTACACATTTTTTCTCTACATAATTAATAAAATATTTTATTTTCCTCATATACATCTTAAATATTAAAATTTGGCAATAAGATAAAAGAAAACAACTGAAGAGAGCTTTCAAGGTTTACCTTTAATATTGTTTAATAACTTTGCCATGACATTTTTTGTTTTCACATCTACCTCCTTCACATAATAATATTTTGGATTATGTCCAAAAACAATTTTCTACATACCATGGTTCAGAAATTTGATTAGTCGATCGAATTTTTTTTTCTTTATTTTTTTTTTATGAACTTGAAGATGGTAAGTAATATTGAAAAAGAAACTGTGATCATGATTTTTATATTATACTAAAAGGAAATCTAATGGCAATAACAGGTAGTTGGCAATAGGACAAATGAGATCGAAATCTAAATCAATCTCTTGGCTCGTTAACAAGTCAGCGTACGAAAGGAGTTTTAAAGTGGTGATACGAAGCATTGGAAAAATAATTTATTTGTGAAGGTAGAATTTCGGAAATTTCGCCGCCATCTAAATCTTGTTCAAATGCCTCAACTTGAAACGTCTCTAGTAAATGTAGGTAAGTACATGTAATTTGTAAAATTTCTAAGATTTACATATACATACACACGCACGATACCAGAGCCTTCTGTTTGCATTATTATATTTTATGACATAATATAGAATAATCAGTAACATTTTGGAAAAGCTTCCATGCACTTTAAATAATTTTCTAAAGTAACAATATAAATCTTACTAAAAATTTATGGTTTGTATATGTAATTATATCTTTTTTGTCTTATAACTGCTTAATGCCCATTCATGTTTTCTTGCAACTTATTTATTTCTAAGAATTAAAATGTGTTGTTTAAAATGTATATTGCTTTGCCCATTTTATCAGTTTTTTTTTATGTTCATAAAAATATAAATATTGAAGAATTTTTTTGGAATGTTTTATACAAAATATATGTAATTTAAATTATTTAAATTTATTTCTCAAATATGTATTTTAAAAGAATGATAGTATTTGAAAGAATAAAAATAAACAATTTATTTTCTTGTAAAACTTTTCACTAAATATTTGTATGCCCTTGATAGCTATTCTGTAGCACTTTATATTCCTTTAGTTCTATTTTTAATTACAGTAGACACAGGTTATAACGTACTCTCACGGGACCTAAAAAAGTAGTACCTTATAGCCGAAGTACGTTATAAGCAATACCGCCGGTAAGATTCAATATTACACAAAAAAGAAAGTGGGCTTATAAATTCATTGTAATATGTGTTTTAAACAGGTCTGATTTTTAAAATTTTACAATTTTTATTGAGATAAATAATCTGTAATTTTCTTTTGTTTTAAATGGGCAGATTTTATTTAAAAAACACCGTTTTGGATATTCATAACAGACTTTTGTAGAGTCACTATAGCATTCAAAAAATCGTGATAATGTTTTTGCAGTATTTAATGCGTCGGGTATGCTTGGTATAGGCTTCTCTGTTTCTTCTTCACTATCACCAGAATCATTATAGATAGGGCTTTTCAGGAGGCATTTACATTAATGAATGACAAATAAAAAACATGGTCTTGTTCTTAGCCCTATGTAGCAGACGAAAAAGATTAAAAAAAATCGCTGCTTTCATTCATACACAATTCATCTCGCTTGAGAATCTGAAAACTGACACAAGTGTTTTTGAAGGTACTGAAATTTCCGAGAACAAGGTAATAAAATTCTTAAGAAAAGCAAAATTTTATTTTTGGCGTTGGTATAAAAAGTACGTTATATCCGAACTACGTACTTTTTTTAAGTACGTTTTAACCGAAGTTAAATAACATTATAAATATAGGACTCCAATCGGGACCTAGCTTCTAGGTACGTTATAACCGACAGTACGTTATATCCCAGATCCTTTATAACCGGTGCTCACTGTATTTATTTAAAAATCACTACATTGTAGAATTTAATTTTCATATTTAGTCCCTATTAAGCTTTAATTTTATCGCTTCAAATTTTATGCAATCTTCAGAACATATTTTTAGGAAAAATGGGATTTGCTTACGACTACTTAATTCTGTAGGGCGCTACTTTATGTAATAAATATGGGAATAAAAAATTTAATATAGTTTATTTTCCTTTAGCAAATAATCAATGAATGCACAAAATGTAAACACAAAATGAAATTCGATTTAATCTTTGAATCTAAATATTTGTTCCGGCTGTATATCAAATAAAGCAATATTCTCTTAAATTATAAATATTTCAATGTTATTGTACCCATGTGTTTGATTTTTATATTTCAAAGACCATTATGAAATCACTCGTTTTCAAAATTTGAAAATGTTTTGCTGTTTAGCAATAAATAGAAGGAATTTCTTAGTTATTGTAAGAGTTTAATGAAAAAAATTCGTTGCCGATTTTTCATAAACTTCTATATTAAAATAAAACATGTTGTATAAAATGTTAATACACTTTTTTCATTTTTTGTGCTATCAGATAGTTTAATATTTTATTATCTTTTAAAGATAAAAATTTAATATTTGTAAATTTTTGAAACAGTTTTACTTAAATTCATTTTAAATTTAATGTGTAACTATGTATGAAGTGTGGTCTGATTAAGTTTTTAGAAATGCACCGTGTAAAATATTTATTTAAATGTTGTTATTCTGATGCAAATTTTTGTACAACAAATATAAACAAGTTTCATGGATCTATATTTTTAGTTCATTGATTGAATGCAATTTCAGTTTAGTTTTACTTTGTATATTGGAACTAAAATTCATTTTTTTTATTTAAAAAATCTTTGTGTTATGTATGACTTTATATTTATTTCTTTTTACTATTGGAAAGATTACTATAACAATTTTTTAAATCGGGAAGTACAATAAAGCAAAAAGCGAGAAATAGTTCGTTTTCCAGCATTTTAATTTAAGCTGAGAACAATGTTATATTCTTTAAAAAATTTTGTCGAATATATTTTTTATTAGATTTTATTTTATTGATCGTTCAGTTTCCACTATATTAAATTCCAATATGTCATTTATCGTGAGACTGGGTAATATAGATACAAAGTTTGTTAAATTTGGCAATTAAGAAATTATACAATTCCAAACTATCATGCTATCAGATTATATTTCATTCAATGAAGCCGTTTTAACCGGATACCCAAACAAAATTTACATAATTTTCGAAAAAACTCATAGGATGAAAAAATTCGACGTCTCTTGATTAAGTAACTACCAATCATATTACCAAATTTCATTCCATTCGACTGAGGCATTTTAGTATTAAGCATGGAGAAAAAATTGTCACGGACTGAACGATATATTTATACAAAGCTTTTTTTTTTTTTTTTACCTTCGGACTTGAAACGCGTAAAAAATTTTTAACCTCAAGCATTTTCCTTTCATAAGTCTTGTTTTATTTCTAAAGATATGTTTTAATTTAAAAGTGGCATTTAACATTTTTTTAAACCCTGGAATTATTATTTTTTTCTGCCAAGTTTCCTATGAGACACAACTAGTTACCTAATCTTATTTTCACATTTCGAAAATTGTATTTTATAGAGTAAATTTTCACGTATCGCAATTCCTATAGCAGTACAAAAAGAATGCGCCTTTCATATCATAAATAATTATTATGATATACAATTGGCAGCTAAAAAGAAGCGTAGAAAAGTTTTTTAAATGTGGTAGGAAGAAAGTGGGCTGAAACAGTTGGGTTTTACATTCGTCTTCTTGAAGGTTTTTACTGATAAGCAAAGAATATAACCAAAAGAGGAATTGGCCATTTCACAGACAAGTTTTACGTCAAAAAAATGTTTGAGAAAGATTTGGTTGAGTATAATATGAGATAGTAAAAGTAGGTTGACTATATACAGACTATTCTTTCAAGAAAAAATTGTTTCAATATGGAAACATGAAGGACAAAATTTCTTTAATTTATTCTGCAGAGAATATTTTGAGTTGACACTGTACCTAAGAAAAATTTCCGTTCCTTGTCTTCAAAACTCACATTTATTATTTATAGAACTTTTAATTACACTAATTATAGTTATCACAGTGTAGTCAAAAGTGGGTTATTTTTTGCATTTATGAGAGTTTATTTCTAAATTTATAAATTTACAAAACAGTCTTCTTAGTTTAAAGGACTGTAAAACAATAGATAAATTGATGCTAATTTAACTGACAATCCATCCAGTCGCAATATTACGCAGATATTACAATGATTAAAAATCAACATTTTATAAGAGAGTTTGCAGTCGTTGCTGTTTGCTTTTAAAATATCCATTTATGCTTTTCCATTTGCCATGTGAAAATGGCATACATGTTTATTTGCATGCGAAATGCAATATTCAGAAACTAATTACGTATTTCCGTTGGCAAAACAATGTTGAAAGACAAGGGGTAGATCGTAAAACGGACTAAACGTACACATTTTAACAAGTACAGCGAAATATATTGTTTTAATCTTGTTTAAAAGTTCGCGATAACATTTCCATGCGTCGAAAAACAGTTTAGATTTACACCATTAATGCATAAACGTTGTTTTCCATATTTCTAATCAACTGTCTTTCGTGTTTCAATAGAAATAAAGTACTAAAAAAGGTTTCGGGATGAAATAAAATCGGCGCTTTCACCAAAAAAGAAACCTCATTTCAGATTTATTTTTGTATTACACACTTCTTGAATCTATAAACCTATTCACACTCCTTTCCCAGACTTAGCGGAGGATTAATGAAACAGATTTTGAAACGGCTTCTATGAGCTGTTGGAAGTGTTTAATGAATTGAAGAGAAAAACTGAATTAAAATACCAAGCCTTCTTTTTTTGATGTATAAAACACTGCGATCATGATAATTATATAAGGCGCGAGAGAGGAGTATAATTTTTGTGTACGTAATAAAACGCAGACATTTTGTTTTTCCAAAGTACAGGCATGCTTCAAATTACTTTTCTGCAATCTTAATATTGAAAGCATTTAACCAATTTTCTTACTTCATTCCCGAATAAAATTTGCTGAATTTTGCGTCAATAATCATTTATGCAAGCGCTTAAATGAAAGATTATTTAAGGAATCGGAAGATCTTCCAAATCTAATTGACGCACCGAAGTGCACTTTTTTTTACAAAAAATTAAGTATTTATGAGTTTCGTTTACTTGTTTGTCGGTGTTTAGACTTCCTTGAAAAGGAATTTATTGACATGAAACTTACGAACTTATAGTAAACAAGTCTGATATTCAGCATGTAGTTTCTTAAGCATGCCCGATGTAAATGTTAAGTTGTTTTTCAAAAATTCGAAAAACGGATATAACGCTGTCAGGTGTTAAAAAAATTATCTCCATATTGGAAAAGCCTTGTTCGGTCTAAGCAATTTGTATCTACAAGCAAACAAATGTGCATGTTAAATGTGTGGAGTCGGAAACCTTGCTCAGTGATCACAATCCATATCTAACGGAGGCTGTAGTTCTTTTCTTGCGAGAATATCATCTCCAACAAGAAAGGGAACGTTTCTTTCGGAACGGTTGAATGATATTGAGTGATGTAAAATCCGTTTTATCAAATAAACTTTGAATTCAAAAGCTGAGCTCAATTTAAATAGTTTATATTATAACAGAAAATTACTGTTTGACTCTTTCTGGACTCTATTACATCGCTGTCTTTAATAAACCAGCCGACATGCGGCAGGACATTGAGGAAACTCTTCTCACATGGTTGCCGGGCTGCATGATGGAAGATTTCCCTATTTTTAACTTTTAGATGTAAGGAAGGTGCGAAAAAACCGTAGTAATTTATCTGTAAAACCTCTCACATGGCATTCTTTCTCTCTTTCCTTTGAAACTCTAAGAAACTATCAAAAAGTGTTTCAAGCGAATTTTCAGGTATGAGCTGCCTTCCTTTCAGAATACAACACCGAGAAATATTCTATTGCTCCCATATAGTACTTCTCCCCCTCACTAATATAGTAAGTACAACGGCACGGACAAAAGGAATTCAAATTCACGTATTCAAGTCTGTAAGCAAATGGATCTGTCAGAAACCGAAACTCTATTTATAGTTTAAATGCTAAAATATCCCTCCCAATAATATAGTATTGGTGGAGAACTTAATAGAAGACAAAATAAGTTAGAATAATTTTGATCTCGGGTTAGTTGTAACTAACGCGATTTCAAAAAAAATCTTCAAATCATGAAGTTTTGTCAAAACATTAGCCATTAATTTTATAATTTCTTATTCATGACAGGTATCATTTATAATTAATTTTAAGCATATTTAAAGCAGCAACAATTATTTAAAAAAAGCCCAGCGTACCAAAATTTTCAATAAATGAGTTTGACATTTCAGTGTTTATAATTACTTAACGCACACGGAAAATTTTGTTGTAAAGTAAATTCTTTTATGTATACAATACACGCATCTTATATGTATACATAAAAGATGCTTGTATTGTATTTAAGTGCCCCTGCTGTATTTTTATTATATCCAACATAGTTAAATACTTTAATTTTATGATCATAATAACTAATTAATCACCCTACTGTTTTTTTATATGGGGTAATCATGACCATATTTATAATCATAGAAGTATCATTCGCTAAAGAAAAACCTTTTTTTGTATCAAATCCTTTTTTAAATATTAAGGAAATAATTTAAAATATTTTATTTATTTCTCATGCTTTAATTGGTAAGTAATTTATAAAGTGGAAATTCTGCAAATGATTAGTTTTTACTAATTCCTGTGCTGAAAAATTATCGTTCAGGCCTGTCAAGAGAGGCATAAAATATATTTCAAACCATTAAATAAATTTACCAGAATAGGAATAGCCCTACAGTACGTATTTTACCAAATTAAAAAAATTCGATCAATTTTCTATAAAATGGTCAAATCCGCGGAATCTTTTCCTTTTTTTTTAAAAAAAAAGTGCTTTTACGAACTTATGTTATGCCCCTATGCTAAATTGAGACTTTTATTATTTTCTAGTTATTGAAAAGAAATCCATAAAATTCAACAAGAAACCCCAAACAGTATTTGTAAATCACAATTTAATAAGACCTCCACCAGAGAAGATTTTGTAATAAAAACAAATAAGATAAAATTTAAAGAAAAGAAAAATCAAAGAAACAAATATTGACTTAGATCATGGACAACTTTTTTTAGCTAATTTTTCATAATTAAAATAACTATAAAAATTTCGTCATTTTGAGGAAAGAAAAGAGATTTTAATGATAAATTGCATTTCCCTTAATCATTTCCTTATGCTTTTGTTTTTAACAGTATTTTTGTTCTCAGTGTCTGCTACAAAAACATTTTAAATTTTTAATTGTGTGAACATGTGAACATGTGAACATGTGAACAAAGTGAACATGTTTATTTTTATTTTGCAGTATTTCTTTTTGCTTTAACTAAAGCTGTAATGCGTAACTATCGAACGAACACAATTATCCCAATTCTTGCGACTCTGTGTTTACGATGGGAGTAATAAGCCCACAGAGTTAAAACTTTAAATACGCATTCCTTAATTAAAGGTCTACATTATCCTCTAATTTTTTAAAACACTTATTTTCCTATTATGTAAAACGCTGAAATTTCAAGTTCAAAAATGTACAAAGTGGTCACAAATACCCATACTACCCCTTTGGTTTTAACTGCAAAAAAATCTCGTAAAATTAAAATAGTTCAATAATTACGCATTATGTTTTTGTATTTGTTAATAATTGGAACCTTTCTGCAATTCAGCCGGTAAATTGTAAATAATAAAACAATTTAATTGCATGCAACACGCAAAAAAAAAAGATTTTCCTTTAGTAAATAATTAAATGTAAAGAGCTAACAATGTTTTGACATGATTGCTTATATTTTATATTCATTCTAGTTTGAGATTTAAATAAATCGTTTCAGTTGAGGTAAGTTAAAAATTTCAAGAAATGAAACTTATTAGGTAAACTATCAGTCTTAACCATTCCTTGATGAAATAGGATTTTAAAGACAAATTTACAAACAAGTTTAACAGCCTACGAATAGTTTCATTTACAAATGCGATTACTGTTCAATTCAAACGGCAACAAAATATAACATTGCGTATTCAATTTTAACTTTTGAAATTTTCAGTTTGAAATTTCAATGTGCGTTCAGATGTTTCTTTGTCAATTGTAATGACAACGAAATCTGAAAAGATTTTTTATGCTTATCATAAAATATAATCATCAAGAATAAATTTCCAATGTGCTTTGATTTTTCAATATAGTATATTTGATTTTAAAGTAGAAAAAAATTATAAAATAATTATAAAGTTTTCATCAAAATTTTTTTTACAGTGGAATTAAAATGCTTAGTCTGAATTATTCT
Source organism: Cheiracanthium punctorium (assembly GCA_038373885.1). NCBI lineage: Eukaryota > Metazoa > Arthropoda > Arachnida > Araneae > Cheiracanthiidae > Cheiracanthium > Cheiracanthium punctorium. The sequence continues at coordinate 68,573 of JAWZYV010015393.1, read as the reverse complement.
TAAAAGCAGTGTTAAACTAACTACAAAAGTATTCTAATACTCGGCTGCAAATACATATTGTAATAGGTATGATTCGGAGGCTGTGAAGCTGGAATAAAATGAGCTTCTAATGACTCATAGAATAAATGCTGCATCAATAATATTCAGTAAACAGATTATTTGATGAAGTACATCGCAATTCTAGTATACTAGAACTGCAGTGCACAGTTCTATTAAAAGCATGTGAAGTAGTTGATGTAGCTACATGAAGCACGTGACAGTATTCAGTGTAAAGAGGAGGATTTGATAAAACACAAGCGAAATGAAAAACAACTTTCTCTGCAAATGCTAAGTGACTGTTAGAAATCATCTACAGGATTTTAAATGGGAGAATAATTGATGTGCTTGAGAAATGGCACTCTGTGGCGAAGATAGCCAAATGTTTGTCGTCACCCCATAAGAAATATTTTACCTTTGCGCAATACGCTTGGTAATGGAGAAATCATCATTTTTTTAATCCAAGGCCTATGTTTCAGATTACTAAAGAAGGCAGGAACAATGCTCAAATTTATTAAAAACACTCTTAAAAAGCTGTTATTAAGAACAAATAAATAAATAACATTATTAAAACACACATACACTGTATTAAGACAGTACGTACGACTTGCCAGATGCTATAAAGTATTCACTCTTTTTCATCTGCATTATCATTAGTTTACATACTGGAAAGTGAGAAATTCTTTGTCTGGCAGCTCTCACTTTCCTGTCTTACATGACAGAGATTACGTTGGAATAGAAACATATATTTCAATTAAATTTAAAAGAGCTTTCCTCAAAATTTAACCATTTCAGTATTACTGAAAGTGAAAATAATATCTCTAAAAATCTGAGAAAAATAACTTTAGTACATCATAGCCTATTGTTTTGATAAAACAAGCTCTAAATCTTAAACAAATTTCGCTTCCTGCATGAATGGCCAGCTCCTCATCAGCGACGATATCTCCCTTACCACAAGATATTAGCCATTTCTGCGTCAAGAGAGATCTGCGTTATTCTCCCCATGTCGCTTGCCGCCTGTAGACGCGCCAAGACTCACAAATAGATTAACAAACAAAATTTTTTTGTAAATGTGTATCAAACAGTTCTTTATTGAGTGGAACATAGAACTATGCATAACTTTAACACAAGCTTGATTTACGCCCTCTCAAAAAAGTATTCGAGTATACTTCCTACGTTTCTCTCATACATTAACAATTACTTATAAAATATGAATTAGGTTATGTATAATTATAATTGTTCATAATTCTGCCGAAATGCGCTTTTCTCAAAAACTAATTCATTGTTCGCAAACCTAAATAGGAAATTTCGAGTATAATTGAATAAATTTGAGAAAGTGTGCAATAAAAATAAACACGCTTGACAGAAAAATAATTTTGGGGGAAAACAGCACATTACAGTCTTATGTTAAAAAATGCTTGTAGAAATATTTCAAAAATAGATTCTAATAAGGATTAAGACTATTCTTAAATGAAATGATTTCGTTTCATTGTCTTTCGAGCAGTAAATTAAGTTCTCGAATACCGAAATCTCAAACGAAAGCCAGACTCTGAGCATAATCCTTGTTCGTACCAATGATGCTGGAAGAGGACTTAAATAGCAGCATACTTGCCAAGGAAGTCAGAAGCATTCTCTTTCGATAAAGTCTAAAGATGGAGGTGGCCATTCAATTGTCCCAAACCGTGATCCTCAAAATAGTTCTCAAAAGCACAGCTTAGTGAGTTTCGTGCATTTTATCATAGAAATAATTCATTAGCAATGCCTTGGACGGACATATGGATCAAGGATCTCATCCCGATATGATGTACCAATCAGAGTTCCTCCTTGGAACAAATACAGGTAAGTGTAACCGTGTAACCATCAAAAGCATTCTTGTATAAACATCATTCTACCCCTTGTGTGTCTTTCCGGAATGTTGGATCGTTCATATCAGGCGCAGATCATCTGGTATTGTCCAGATCAGAGGCGTCTTGCAATCCCTCTCCTGTGAACCTGACTCGTTTGTGAAGACAGAAGCTAATTGTTGCCTTGATCTGGAAAACGGGATACCCTACCCAACATAAAAAGCCTCTTGAATTTCTTCAGTTTAAGAAAACACACACAACTGGTCGTCATACATAAAGAGCTGCATTATCGAAGAGTCTTTGCTCCTTAGTATTGGAGATCCTTATTCTTGATGCGGCAAAATGATCTGCATCGAGCTGCGACACAGTTGTCCTCATTCTCTTTTGGGCCGAAAGAGCTGGAAAACGGTCTCCTCCACGTTCTTTAACTCGTAATCTGCCTGAAACATGTCTTCTAGACACAAAATCTTCAGATTTAAACTGATATAACAGATTTTTTAATCACATTTCGAAACACAATGCGACGTCTAGCAGCAGCATCTTGTGAAAACGCCACTTTTGTCCATTCAATCAAATATCACCATAATAAATGGGGTAAATGACTTCTGGTAGACATTTCTAGATACTCTAAATATTTGAAAAAAAATTACCAGTAACAATTAAACGATCAAAATTCACTTAACTTGCACGCGAAGTTGCGTAAGTTTGACTTTTTCCATAACCAATCTTCACACCGACTTGGGGCATGACATCTTTTATACTTGTGTAGTCAAGTGACCTTCCATTTTGATTACAGATTAGCCATGCAACAATCCCTGACGAGTCAGCAATCAAGGGGAAAGGTACCTGATTCCACAGGTCTGAGAGACATCAGTGAGTGCCCAGAGGACGGTATATTGGTGGGCCATGAATTTTGCGCAGTTTCTCCAGTGCCAAAAGTTCATATGGGTGTTAATTTCAAGATCTTACTGCTTCAGATGATGTTCCAAATTGTGAAACACACCTTGAATCTGTATATGCGGGTCCTTGAATAACAGACAAACCTGATTTTTGTTGACAAACCGTCAAAAAAGTAATAAAAATTTCTTACTTTTTTAATAAAATTCAAGATAACATTGATCAAATACTTAAATTACAAATACATAACATAAATTTTAGTTTCACCAATTGCTTTAACAATGTTGAAAGAAGAAAATTTTAATCTTGCGATATTTCTTGCATTTTTCGGTCTCATTCCGTTTCGATTAGTTCTTCTTAAAACTACGGTAAGAGACAAAAAAAGGAATAAAAATTCCTTGACACATTTTAAAAATGAAACTAATCGAAAAAATTCTTCATAAAAGAGAAAGCTCTTCACAATGGCAAAATTTTAATTAGATGTTAAGTGACTCACTAGCAGTTTCCACTTAATATGTTTGCTACAACAAGGCATCGTATAATTTTTTATTTATGCATTATTTAAGAGTTCAGTTCTCTTGTTTCTTATTTTCAACTTCTTCTTAAAGCTTTTCTAAATTTTTATAGATCACTTTTATAAAGTTAAATGAACAGATTTTAAAATAAGTTCATTTATTATTTTTTATTTTATTTTAAATAGTACAATCCTGAAAATACACATTCAATGATTGCTTAGGTGTCCGGACTGATATATTTAAGTCACAACTGTTACTGATATATTTAAATCACAATAATCTAGAATATTTTTCTGAACAAATTTTCTAAAAACTTCACAAACAGATAAATTATACTGTTATCTCCAGAGAACGCCTTTAAATAAATAAGCGCTATTAACATTAATCATTGTCTCCAAAACGACATTTTCTACATTCTCTATTATATTCCTGATTTTACAAATATCTCTTTTCAAAATGTTCTTTAAAAGCTATGACTCGACAATTACCCGATGGTTTCTGAATGTCTGATCGGGATATTAATGGTGCTTCAATATTTTTAAAGCAGTGTTTTTAACTAAGTATTAATACGTTTCAGTGGACATTCATTCTTGGAGTGCAAGGTGTTTGATAAATTGATTAATTAAGAGTCCTCTGTCTTTATCTGGAATTTTCAAACAGGTTCGATTTATGGTTGGTTGCCTTTGGTTATCCTTTTCCGTTATCGGATAGTGATATAAAAATATGAATTACATTCCACAGTTCATTAGTGATTATTTTTGTCATGTTTTAAACGATATATTTTCATAGTTTAGAATATATGTTCAAATAGCTAATTATTATTACTTTGTTGGATTTTCTGACTGTTTGATAAATCTAACTTGTGTTCTTGCTAAGCATTGATTAGTTTCTAAGAGCCTCTAACAACTATTAGCTGATGATCTTTCAAAGTTTTAATTTTTATCATTCTGTGTAATATAAAGATAAATAAGACATAAATAATTTAAAATGCTTTTATCCTGTTTAAATCTCATAAACAATTATTTTTGGACTGAAAAGACACTTTTGGATGAAAAGTAAACCCTATAAGACATAAATAATTCAAAATGCTTCTATCATATTTAAATCTCGTAAACAGTTATTTTTGGACTTAAAAGGCACTTTTTGATGAAAAGTGAACTCTAAAATAACAAACTTTTAAAATGTTCGAGGTTTATCCTATATCGATTTAAAAATCTGCGAATTCCTTTAAACAAGTTAAAAACGAGCATAAAAGTATGCATTAAATTTCATATACATTTGGCTTAGTATTTCATGATAAATCAATAAAAAGTATTTCATGATAACATGCTATGTTTGCGAATTTTATCTCGTTTTATTTTATTTAAAATGTATAAATCTTTGCAATAATTATTGTTATTATTAAAAAACATGCGAAGTTGCATTGTTAATATCATTATAAACATTCAGGAGAAATTTGGGGGGGGAAAGGATACGACAAAAAATGGTACGCATGGAGCAGAGCATGTCGAAAATACAGATAAGTTGAAAAATTCGAAACTGAGAAAAATGAAGTTAAATGCAATATCTTTAATGCCAGTCCTGTAGATAGAGTTTCTTAAAATATAATAAATAACAAGCATAAGAACTGTTCGACTTTTAAAATACAACTTCCGGTGGAAAACTCTAGAAATGAGCTTCGTTTTTTGAACGAAATATTCTTTTCTTTTCCCGAAAATTTTGGTCAATTTTTACCTTTTCAAAAATCTTTTATTCCCTTAAATATAATTTCTACTAAAATTATACACAAATCATATGCTAGTTAATTTCAGTCGTTGAATTTTTTCTATGTATGCTTCAACAGAAAAACACGAGATCTTACCGGAAAAGACAAGCTTTTGTTTCCAAAAGAAAAACTTCTCTATCGTAACATAAATTGATTTAAATGCATCTTACAACCAATTTTGTTCTCGTATTCATAAGAAATGGAGCCAAATGAGACCAATAAATTAAAGAGTTGGGTAAGTTTTTTCAAGGGTATCGTAGGCGAGCTTTGTTTTATACTAACCATAAACATTTAGTTTTGTAATCGTATTGGGATGATCCCTTTCAAGATTAATTTAAATTTAAAAAGCTTATTGATAGAAAGTTTTATTGCTTTCAGGTATAAACATGGACACTTGAGTCACTTATATGATGCATTCATGTATGAGCCGAAGATGCTAACTTTTTAAAGAATATGTTGCAGACACCGTATGCCTCGTTAGGTCGGGAAAAATACAAATTAATTTTTAAAAAATATTTTAATTTAATGAGTAGGTAAAGTTTAGAAGAAATTCAAATTATTTTAAGTTATTTCATGCTACCTGAAAGATTTCATGCTACCTATTGCTTTAGCATTAGACTATTATTCCCATAATCAATCAGAGCGAATGTTTTATGTACGTTTTGATGTTTATATATTTTTAGTTTTTTCCTTCTCATTATCAGTGCAAAAGTACCACAAAAGAGCAATGCACGTGTACAAATTATGACTAACATTGTTACAGAAGAAATGTTCAAATGTGATTCATGCATGTCACAATAGTTTTCTCTAAACCACTCGATATTAATGCGTGTTGAAATGAATAATATGTATACATTATTTTTCACAGTTTTATTTTTTTATGAATTAATAAATAAATGCAGACATATTTCCTTTTAAAATACATATTTTTTTAAAATGTGTTTGAATTTGTAAACTTTGTAAAATAATAATAGTAATAATAATGTTGCGGTATACTCTGCAGGTTTCCAGGTTCGTCGTTCTAAAGTCCAATTTGTGTAGAAAGTTCTACTAAAAAAGTCCACTGTTCAGGATGAAACACGAACTTTATTGCTTCTAGAACTTCGTTGAACAATCAGCTGTACAAAATTCACAAGCACAATCAAACAGTAATGTGCTTTTAACAGTCCGCTTAGATGTGAAGCTCCCACAAATGCTGTAATTCTCACACAAAATAGAACACATCCACAGGTAAAAATTCAGTGGAAATATTCGAGGGATAGCATTAATAGTCCCTCAAGACTCAGCAATCAAGAATTTACACACAGTACTTTAAAAACAGCTTCGAAAAGCAAGTCAAAACACTGCTTCTGTAGCGTCAATACAAAGCGTAACATAGCAAACACACTGGACGGGAGATCAACTCAGACTGAACTGGGGTCTTTGACAGCTTCTATTTATAGTCAACACAGAGCCCACAAGAATCGTCCAGAAAAGTCTATTTCTCGAGGATTCTACATAAAGCGGGAATTTTGATTACGTCATAGAAGAGAAACATTAGGATATCATGCACGTTATGCAGAAAAAGCATCTTTACAAGCCCCATTGGGAAAATCGCGTCAAATGACCAAAATATCGCCAAGCTTGGCGACTTTTGGCGAAATATCGTCAAATTTAGCGCTAAAAATAAATCCCCAAAAGTGAAGTTACCGAAGGCCTATGACTAATATTTCTCGAGATTTCTAGAAATTGCATACATTTGAATAGGAAACCGAAACCTCCGTATCTCCGGTTCTAGTTGACCGGTTTTGATGCAACAAAAAGCAAAGTTTAATTATTTGAAGCGTAGAACACGAATTTTAAACTGTTTTAAGCCCCAGATCAGCGGGTTGCCCAGAAAATTCGTAACAATAATAATGGTGGTGATGATGATGATGCAGACTTCTTTTCCGCATGGTTCAAAATTTACAAAAATGCGACGAAATACAAAACTATTTCATTGCAATTCGCTCGCGCATATTTCGTTGCGACTTTCTTTGCAATTAATTTTTTTTTAATTGACGGCATTCTAGTATGATTGAAAGGCATACATCAGAACGAGCTCTTGGTCCAAACAGGATAACTTTATAGTTATTCTTTTAAGAAAGCATTCAAATTTTGAGCATTTTTGAAAGAGTTCAATTGTGTAGAGATTTGAAAAAATTAGATCGTATAATAATAATAATAATAATAATAATAATAATAATAATAATCGTATAATAGTAATAATAATAACGATGATGATGATTATGCAGACTTCTTTTCCGCATGTATCAAAATTTACAAAATTACAACGAAATACAAACTATTTCGTTGCAGTTCTAAAATGACTGAAATACGTTAAATTTACGGCATTCTAAAATGAATGAAATATGTCCATTAGAACGAGCTCTTGGTCCAAACAGGATAACTTTAAAGTTGTTCTTTTAAGATATGCAAATTTTGAACAGTTTTTTAAAGAGTTCAGTTGTGATAGAGATTTGGAAAAAATTTTGTCATTTTACAAGCTTTGATAATCTCTATTACAAACGGTGAACCCATAACTGATATGAAATGTTTAGAGAAGAAAAATGTTATGCCGTATTTTGCAATATACCTAATCTTTTGGCCCATTTTTAAAGATAATTTTCATGCTTAAGAATTTTTTTTTAAAGTCGCTTGAGATATGTAGGTTTATAGTTAGTATAAGCGCATATAGCGTTATTAGTGAAGAAGCATTATTAATTTGTTCGACTATTTAACATTATGGGTTTGTTTTTAAAGCTGTTCAAAATTTCTATGACGTCTATCGCTTTCTAAAAGGAACCGCGTTAATTATAATCACCTGGTACATTAAAAATGTGATGGGGACTGAGAAGATTTGATTACTAGGTCTAAAGCCAGAAATAATATGGAGCTTAATTTTTTTTAACTTGCAATACTGGTTAATTATTCCTTATTAACACATCAGGCAACGAATTTTCATTCGGGCATTTTATTTCAATTGCAAAGAAGGAATTTTTGATTTCCTAAAATCAAACTTTTTAATTTTTTAATAAAACTGTTTATGCTTATTTATAGAACAGATTAACATTCTTTATTGCTTAAATGATTTCATTTAAATCTAACAAAATTTAGATGCTACTTTAAGAAGTTTTTCTTTTTTTAGAACGCATATGCTTTAGGAGCACGTGATCCTTCAATATGTGGAGAAACTGGATCATGGTGAACAGGTGAATCAAAGCCCGGGAAAAAAGTTAGACTAATTTATGATTCTCTAGAAAGTAACGTTCAGATAACTTATGTAAATATGTTTCATCAGAATAATTTGATGATTATTTTAATCAAACAGATTAATATTCACATGTGTCATCCAATAACGTAATTAACTTTATCGTTGCACAATTTGAGTGAAAACACACACACACACATTTCGTAGAAAAGATTGAAAAGAAAACTGCACTGTTTGAATGTGAAATTAGTTTCCTATAAAAACGACTGATTCCAGTCAATTTACTTATGCCGAGAATGTAGACATAAGTATTGTCGACACTGAAGAAATTGTACTAAAAATACCAAAACCAGATATGCTTCGTAGGACCCGGTAGAATTTCAACAGTTTTAATATTTTTGTTTCATTTTCCAAGCTTTGAGAATAGAATTTGATTATTAAATTTAGTTGTAACAATCATTCAGATGAAAAATAGTAAATTTCATTAAATATAGATTTTTCTAGTGTTTCTCTCTCTCTCTCTCTTTTTTTTTTTTTTTTTTACATTTTAACAGATTTAATAATAAATTTCATATTTTACACGTAATTTGAAACCTTTAAATGCATTTGGGTTTCAAGAATCAGTTCTTCTACGTAAAGACTTAATTAGTTCCCTTTTTTCTTCTGAAAGCAAACAATTTATATTTATTTTTTAAAATATTTACTAAAGAAAGCAGCAAATGAGAGAGTTGAGCCTTTAATAAAAATTGACAACTTAAGAACAAAAACAAAAAAAGCTTATTTTTCTGAAATAAAAGTTAAAACAGTGAAAAGGGATCGAGTCCCTCCAATGATGTAATAGATGTAGAAGGAAGTCACGTAATGTCCGGGCTAGATGTAAGCAGATTTAATATTCATGTACTCTACAATTTTACTACATACTTTCATTATTATTTCAGCTTCGTTATGAAAAATGTGGAGCAATATTAACAACCATAAAAAATGTTTTATTTTTTTTTAATATCATATATTTTTAGGCTGCTGCTTATAAAACTAACTCAATTTCAAATTGTTACATGATATAAAGGGAAAAAAGGCCTCGAGCTAAAAATAAATCTACTGTCAGTTATGCGATTTTGCTTTTCCGTCCGTAATAAAGTAATCGCTGTGGAGCAAGCAGTAAACTTTCTAAATAGCCTTTTACGGCCTATATCCACCCTATGTAGATTGCTATAATTATTCTAGTCTAAAAAAACTGGGCAACTCATTAAAGAGATAATCATAAGGCATTTTCTTCGTGATAAGTAATTAATGTCTGAGATGTCAATAAACACACTAAATTAAGGCGCACCTTATAACGTAAATAAAGAGGAAGGATACGTTTAGAAAAATAAAATCAAATTGTAAAAGGTTTCGTTAAGGTATTAATGCAAAATACAGAATTTTGTATTTTGTACAGATTTGTCTGTATATTTACTTTTTATTTATTTTATAAAGAAAAATTTACGATCATGAAAAACGATTTTACTTGTACATTTAGTAATAGCAGATCTATAAACTTGAAATAATAAATTTGTAAGGGTATATAAGGAATCAGGGGTCTGTGCCAAAAGAAAAAATGCTAAGTATAATGACTTTGGGGGGGGGGGCGGCTCGGCGTGGGAGAAAATTTTAAATGCAGAAGAAATTCAAATCAGAAAAATACACTTCTAAATTGGTCTACATCTTTTTACTATGTTAGTCTAATTTTTATTTTACTAGGCATTTTAACTTAATGAACAGCAAGTTCAATACCCACTCACCGAAAAAGTTTTAGTAAAAATCCACATCAGTTTCAAAAGCTGTTCACTATGAATAGATTTGATAATCCTCGATTTCCATAAAATTTAGTGCGTCCTTTTGAGTTCTGTTTCACTGTCCAGCTCGCTTTTCACTCCGTTGACTTGTTTAACTCTAGGATAGGATCTGCCTCTCAGATTCTTCTTTACTCCATATCCAGAGACTCTCAACAACTTGATATGAACATCCCTTCTTTAGAAGTCGCGGCAGAAAGACTCCCATTCCTACTGAACATTTTGTATTCTTTTGCATTAATTTCCCCCTTTTTGTAAGTTTTAAGTCATTTTGAGATCCTATATTATAGGACGATTGGCACACCACTCTCTCTAGTTATGGGCTTCGATTCGACTCCAACTTGTGCTTCGTTGCTAATTCGTCAGTCCCTTCATAGAGGGTAAAGTTGAAATACCCTCTTTGAATAGTAACTCAATACTTGTTTTTTCTTTTTATAATTTGATAGAAGCTGACCAACTTTGATCAATGTCTTGAGTAAAGTCCTGATTACATTGTGGATCGCCTCTAGGCAGGGGTATTCGATTGCGGTCCTCAAGCACGTCTAACTTGGATACCTCTGATTCTTGATTCGGATCATTTCTTTGAGTTATAACATTTGTCACAATAATAATGAAAGAAATATCTGATGTCTAGCTCACGCAAAACAGCTTTTTCGAGTTACCAAATTTTAGCTTTCAGCATTTTCGCTGTAATCCACTCATGTCACATGTACAAAAAGAACTAAAATAAAATTTAAAAAATTGCACGAATCACTTTCTTGTGACAGAAACACTGCAATGGAAACGATCCACATAACACGATCCACAAAATATTTCGGCCATAATGTCATATCCGCCATCCGCCACACGATCCACATAACGATCCCTTTGCTCGATCCACGTGTTTCCTCCATAAATTTTATAGAAATTTTTGCAAATAAAATAGGATAGTAACTCAATACTATCCTGAGCTTTCTAAGTCTGTTAGTCGTCCCGATCGTAGCTTGGTGTGCTCTTATTGCTTGTGAAATCACAATCCAAGAAAGAATCGCTAAAAATTCCTTCCTAGTTTTAGAATAAGCATTTTTACAAAATCTAAATACAGGGATTCAATCAATGGTGCACAAAAGAGTGCAAGCACAAAAGTCTTGCGTAGAGATGGATTCGATTATATCAGTTTTTAAACTGTTAGCCTGAACATTAGACAATTACAAAAATCCTAAAAATCGTCGAGCTGGTGAAAGCATTCTCTATTCGCAGTTTTGCTCACTCCCATTCATTTCTTGCAGCATAAATTTCGTTGGTTGAAATATTACGGAACCTCTCTCTTTTTATACAAAGTGAAGGCGGAAAAAAGGAATTAAAGCCAAAGAGCTTGCTGAGAACAAGGAACTGGACCAGATTAACAGTATAAAATGTTCTTCTGCAAATAAGAGAAATGAACTGAATTTACTAACCAGTAAGGTAAGGAGACAGGGAGAAAGGAAAGACATCAGCAGTATTGAGAATGAAGAGATATACCATAAAGGAGAAATGAAGAAACAGAATTTAGGAAAGATAAATGAGTACCAGAGTACCTCTGACTTCTAACGCCCATAATCAACAAAAGAAGGTGGTATCCTTAAAAGAGAGTTGCAGAAGGCAAGTAAATGGTCCCAACGCAGGTAGATGTTCACGTTAGTCGTGACAAGTTCAAATCAAATTTGTAAATTTTTAAAAATTTATTCTTTTACTAGTTGTTCCTGTGGATCTAAGTTCAATTTCTTTATGTCTGTAACTGTCGAATCAGGTTCAAAAGATTATGATATCAAATACACATTTAAAAGTGTTCAGCATTTTGCGGGTAAATGTAACATTTTTTTAAACGCATTAAATTTTATATCTAGAGTAGCCTTAAAATCAAAAGAGCAAACATTACTCTGGAAGATTGAACTGAAATTTAGAAAAAAATGAAAAATACGTTTAGTTTTTCAAAGTAGTTAACCATATGCATGCTACTATCTTTATCTTATATTTATCTTGCCAAAGCAATTGAACTTAAGAGGATTTCATAATTAATTTGGCAGAAAATTCTTATTGCTTTATAATCAGGATTAAATTTGAAAATTCAGTAATGTTATATGCACGAAAACAAATGAGACTAGAGTTAATGGCATCCAGAACCAAACTCAGATATTTAGGCATGGCAACCAGTATGGAAATGTGGTTCAAGCCGCTGAAACTTTTATTAAAGGAAGACTATTGTGCAAAACATTCAGCTATAAGGTTATCATATCGCATAACAAAAAATATGGTTTAATAAAACTCCTCTCCTTTTCCTTTCTAAGATGATCGTTTCGGAAATAAAATAGAAAATACGAATTAAAGAATAAATAAGTCTTTTGGGAGTATATATTTAAATTAGAAATTAACTATTTGCATTACGCACTTTTTCTTTATTTCTCATAAGCTTGATGCAGTAAATTAAAATGTCGCCTCATAAGTCAATGACATTCCTGAAAATCAATAGCGTTTCTCTTGCTTCTTTTCCACAAGAAAAATCTATAGTTTAATTTTCCTGTTACGCTATTGATTTCACATACAAATAATGTCGCATATTCACTTCAGCTTTTCTTAGAGATGTGAGAAATATGCAAATCCTTCGGGAGTCAAACTAAACAGAGACGGCGCGAGAAAGAATTATCCCTAAAATGATTTTTATGGGAGTCGAAGCTTTCGCAACCCAGTGAACACATAACAAGATTAAATTTAATTATTAAGATATTCAGAGACATTACAGTATTTTCACAAATTAATTTAATTTAAAATTAATCTCGACAGCTGTCTCATATAACACGGAACATTAAATTAATCAGAATAATTTAGAAGCTACTTTTATATCGTGAGATAACAATCTATAATAATCAAGCAAGATAAGTCGTACTAAACGCATCGTTTATTAAACATTTTCCAACATAATTGTCTTGCACATATGTAATTGCGAAACAAGATTATTAAAGAAAACTATGTTTTCTTTTTCTTTTTAATACTGCGAGAAGATTTTTAAAATAGACGTGTAAAATTTTCTAATGTTGTTGTTGTACAACGACAAAAATGTACAGGAATAATAACAACAACAACAAAGAGACTAGTAATTCCGGGCTAGTAGTGGCCAATTCCTATAAACAGCTAGTGCTCGCCATAAATATATATACAGGGTGTCCCAAAAAGTTGGTAACGGGCTTTGATTCTTTATCTATTAGAGATGAGTGGGCAGTGTAAATTGAAAAAATCTGGAGTGACTCCACTCGACTTTCCGAACACTTACGATTAAGATCATTACCAAGCATTTAAATAAATTTTAATTGATGAATAATTCAAACATATATACCAAATTGAAACTCAATCGAATGCACCGTTTAAACGCTTGCGCACTTTCAAGAATTTCTCCCCATATGCCATTATGCCATAATATAAAAGAAATTTTTGTCGTAGCCCTGTAGAAAAACTATAAGTCCTATACACTCCAAAATCAATACGGGTCTTGCGACGGTGGTTTATAACATATATTTGAGCTCAATCGAATGTACCGTTTAAACGCTAGCGCACTTTCAAGAATTTCCCCCCATAGGCCATAATGTAAGAGAAATCTTTGTCGTAGCCCTGTAGAAAACCTATAAGTCCTATACACACCAAAATCAATACCGGTCTTGCGACGGTGGTTTATAACATATATACCCAATTTGAGCTCAATCTAATCTATCGTTTAAACGCTAGCGACTTTCAAGAAATTCCTCCCATAGGCCATAATGTAAAAGAAATCTTTGTCGTAGCCCTGTAGAAAAACTATAAGTCCTATACACACCAAAATCAATACCGGTCTTGCGACGGTGGTTTATGACATATATATCCAATTTGAGCTCAATCGAATGCTCCGTTCAGGAGCTATCGTGTTCACTCACATACACACATACACACACACACACACACACACACACACACACACACACACACACACACACACACACACACTCCACACACACACACACATACACATACATACATCTCGTAAAAATAGCATAAATGGATTCAGAAGCCCTCAAAACGTGTAAAAACACCAAAATCTCGAAGTCGAATTTTTTCATGATTACAATACTTTCCTTACATGGTACATGTTCGGAAAGTAAAAATATTCAAACTAAGGTCGGAAATAAGACTCCGTTCTCATCAATCCGTTCTCATAAGACAAAAAATCATTTCGTTCATTTACAAAAAGTTACACTTTTTAAATTTCTATACGACCCTCGTACAAAAACATTCCCAATTAGTAAAATGTGCCCCATACACTCATGAGGTGACAGATGAAATTTAGCTTTTCATCATACAACGTCGCAGAGATATCTTTTGTGAAAGATGATAGGGGACTATGCACGATTTTGAATGTAAACATTTATTGCTAGAGAGGAAAAAAAGATTTTCTTTTGTAATTTCTGTACGACCCCAGAAATGCAATCATTCGACGAGATTTTTGTTTCCCCTTCGAGAGCCATGGAGAAGTGGTTTAAGTCAGCGTTAAATTTATCTTCATATAAGTGACATTTTTTTTAGGTATAATTCTCAAATTTTGTATGTCACCTCATGAGTGTATGGGGCACATTTTACTAATTGGAAATTGTTCTGTACGGGAATCGTATAGAAATTTAAAAAGTGTAACTTTTTGAAAATTAACGAGTGGAATTTTTTCTTAACGGACTCTTATTTCCGATCTTATTTTGAACATTTTTTTTAAATTTACGCTGCCAATTTTTCTGTGATAGATAAAGAATTAAAGTCCGTTACCACCTTTTTGGGATGCCCTGTATCTATTATATAAACGTGAAAGTTTGTTTGCTTGTTTGTTTGTTCGTCCGGGAACTTCTCCCACACCATTCGACCGATCGGCTTGAAATTTTGCACATGTGTGTAAAACGACATAGAATAGTCCGTAGTCAACTTTAAAATTCTTAAAGCTCAATCGTTCTACGATTTTTTTCGATTTTTTGATAATTTTCACCCTCAGAAAGTGTTTCCAGTTTCCAATTGTGTAAAATAATGATCACGTGATATATGCTGTGACAGTCGTAACTGTAAAAAAGTAGCATATTATAAATGAAATGACGTCATTTTGATGTCACGAGTTTAGAAATTTTAATAATGTGTGAAACAGTGATCATGTGACATACCATCTGTATGCTGGAGATAGATATAACTGTAAAGAAAGTGGGATATCATAAATTAAATTAACGTCATTTTAATGTCAGGAGTTTAAAAATGCATTTGAAATCCTAATTAGGTTACCAAGCTTTGACAAAATATTACACCACGAGCGAAATAATAAACTCTTAGATTATCATATTCTTGTAGAAAAGTGAAATAATTATTCTTAATTAAGCACCAGTTATGTTTTATTTCTGTCATTATTTTTTAATTTTGATGACCAGTGTATATAGCTTTTTTGTGAGTATTTAAAATGTGAAAACGGCTTCGAACATTTTTAACCAATACCTTCAATTTGTCTCTACATAATTCGTTTTCCAAAGCTTTTCACAGCACCATCCTTTAAATATCAGAAAATAAATTATCTGTAACATTAGGCTCAGACTTAAAATAATTTTCATTGCTTGTAGTTTTTCTTTTTAAAGGAAAAAAAATGAAGTTTTAATTTCAATTTCTGTACCTTATCAATAAATTCTATTTTAAAAAAGAAGAAAAACGATAACGATGAAATATAGCTAAGGGAACTCGTCTTAAAGATTTGGATATTAATTCCGTTAAAATGTTTTCATAACAGACTGCTTATGCAGATATCTGCAAGCGTATTCAAATGACAGTCCACCACTATTCCAAATTTTGCAACATTGAAGTACTTTATATTCAGAATGTAAAGCTGAAACTCTGTATCGAAATCGTAAAACATGAGTATAAAAACTAGAGTAATATGTTCCAGGGTTTAAAACATTTTTAAGGGTATTTATTTTTAGCATAAAGTCGTCCTTAAAATGCGATGGGAAATGGCATGGGAAAGTACGCTCTTAAATTTATTTTTTATACTTGAATACAATCTTGAAGTACGGACATGTTTTCTATAGAATGATTGAAATTTCCAGCTGTTTACGAAAAACATCAGAAAATGTATATAAACAAATTATTTTATTTTAAAAAAAGCTTTGAATAAAAATCCACTGTAGTATAAAATTGTTTTATCTCTGTGATACATTTTAACACTTTCATTTATTTATTTATTTTGTATTATGTTCCACTTTGTAATAAAACTTCCAACTCCAATTAATGAGACATTCTTTAATCTCGTGCCTTTTCATATTTCTCTCTCACTCACACACACACACAAACAAACAGTAAAAAAAAGGGGGGGGGAGAAAGAAATGTTAAATATATATAAAGTTATTTATAAGTTATTCTGACTAATTTAAATTAAATCTAATAAAAGTATTTTGATATCTAACGTTTGATTACAAAATCATGTATCACATGCTCTATCTCCTTTTAGGGGTTGAGGGGAGGGAATAATTCCAAGCAATATATCTCAGAGCGCTTGACCATCCTATTATATCGGCCGTTGACTAATGCATCTTTGATGCATCAATATCACATGGCATCAAATGACACACTAAATAGAGAAATAAGTTATTGGATTTGTGTTTACTGTTCAAGGTATGTAGAGCTTATAGAAGAAAATGGAGCAAAGGTGCTTATCTGTGTTTACTACTCGTGTCTCTCTATTCTAAAAAAAAGTAAAGGCCGCTGTCGCTGATGGCGCTGTCAAAGATTGTTGGCCTATCTCCTCCTAAACCGTGGGGATTTAAGTTTCGACTAAGGTGCCCACAGATTCGAAAAATTCTGAGCAACCTGATAGGCTGACTTAAATTTCAAAAATCGAATTATTTTAGGAGATATTAATAAAAACTGAAAAAATAAACAGAATGGTTGCCAGATTTGACATAAAATCATTCATTCCTTTGCAACAAAGCGTTTCCAAGTATGTAGTATCACGTGAAATTGTCAAACATGAAGTAGAAATACACCCAATTTACTCCAAAATAAAAACTATATGAAATAAGTAACTCAAAATGTGTTACGCAAAGTTGACAATTTTCAAATAGTAAGTTCGCTTAGACAACAGGAGTTTAGAATTAGCGATTATTCGTTTTTCCAAAACAGAATAACTAATATCTTAAAATGAAAAATAATTAAAATGCAGATTATTTTAAAGCCGGTTCGGTCCAGCTAGATTATTGCTACCAGTAGAAATATTTGGCGTTAACTATGCCATTATAGCAGTTATAGTACACTTTGGATATTTGCTAGCGCGACGAGATGGTATAATTCGTGGTGCTAAGTACGCCAATCTGCAAACGATTATGTAAATGAAAATATGGGTAACAGTTTTCCGGTAAACTTAAATGAACAGTAATTACAGGTTGTGAGCATGTGTCAATCGCCAAATAATGAAAAGTCGCCATTGGTGGCAAGCTATCCTATCTGTTCCGTAGCTTTTATTAACTTTACATGTATGCAAGTCGCCAAATAATGAAAAATCGCCATGGGTGGCAAATTCGCAAGGTGCCTAATAGGTTTTACATTATTAAAAATACAGCTGAAACAGATGTTCTGATTTTATTACACTTTAGCTCCTAATTAATATAACTTTTGAATGGCAACATTAAATATCATTGTGTTTCTGAGGAGTGCAAATAATTTTTCCAGCGATTATAAGCGGAGTCCGCACTCCAGGTGGAGTATAGCTGAAGACCCGTACAACACGGATTCCCATAACAAAATATCTTCCGTGTTATGAGTCGGAGGGGGGTCTACTGTAGTGTGAAGTTTAAATTTTTATGTACCAATGAACATGCAAGAACCAAGCAATGTGTAGCTCAGTAACATTCTATCTGATCCAATCTTCGGGTTTTGTCTGTTGAAATTACGTCTTTTTTTTTTTTTTTTTTTTTTTTTTTTTCAAATAAGCCTTATTAGGAGCCGAATGCCTCATACGAAAAGCGAGCGTAGCGAGTCTGGGGACCTTGGCCCCTAGTGATGTACGAAATACAGCGCAAATCGGAACAACTTGTTATTTTTACAACAAATTTTTAAAATGTGGTACTTCTTGGTCTAATTTATGTGTAAAACAGTTTTCTCGGAATTTTTAAATTTTATTTTAGTTGTTTTTATTTAGCTTTATTTATAATTTAGTTTAGTTTCTTTTATTTATAATTTCTTTTACTCATTTAGAACTGTCAGTATTGATTTTATTTGCCAATGTGTTTTTTGCATTATTTACAGATTTTAAAAATAAATTCCGAAGCATTTATGGGATTCTTAAACTTGCAAAATACATTTTACCTCATAAAATTACAGCACTTAAAAAGGAAAATGCTTGTTGCATTCCTATTGAATGAAGAATAAAAATCAAAACATCTTTCAAAACCGAATTCATTGAGACCCTTTCGTTACAGACAATTATTTCAAATTATTTCATATCTACCGCAGTTGCTCCACATTTATCAAAGGGTAATTTTAAAAGTTTCGATTTGAAGGTTTTAAAATTTTTATTAAAAAGTTTCAAATTAAAAATTCTAAAAGTTTCCATTAAATTTTCAATCACTCAATGTGTTATTTCAACTACCACGTGATTTATCAATTTTTATTTATTTTTTTTAATATATGAACTAGCTTAATCATTTTACAGTCAATTAAATGAGGACTATCTCTGCTTACAGACTGATTCATCCCGTGTACTTTAATGAAATTATATAGTTTTCCCCTCCACTTTCTCAATGATAACAACAATTATTTCGAATTCAAACGCAGTTCATTAGCAAGTGTCACTTTATCAATCCAGTTGCATCACTTTCACTACTTGATAGTCCGCATTACGTAAACTGGGTAACCCATTCCACCCGCTTTTCTCGCATTTTACCATCCGATTTTCAACCGAACATTCCTGAAGAAACCTTCTTTAAAAATCGCTCTTAGAGAGAGAGAAAAAATGAAATTCAGAATCTTATCCCACGCGAATGCATTTTCGTTTATGAATTTTATTTGTTTTTTATTACACGAGCCGATTGTGTCCATTTAAAGGCCCTCGGCGATTGAAGCGGCATTCCAACGCTAGCTGGCTGAAAACCTTGTCCTTCACCTTAGCAGGTTGTCCGTGAAGGGCATGAGAAGGGAAGAGCCAAAGAACTCCCTCAAGGCTGAAGGATGTGGGTTTGCGGTGTAGCCATGCTCCGGCAAGTTAAGTAGCGAAGGGATTTTTTGGTTCTTTTACTTTTCTTTCGTTTTCTTCCCCTGGAGGAAAGTAGCCGGAGAAAGTTTAGGTAAACAACACGAAAAAAAATAAAAATAAAAATAAAAATACATGCCATTTCTGATGCTTGTCTGATCTCGCTAAAAGACTGGGTTTATAGGAAACACGGCCTGGCAGACAATTAGACGTGAAGACAAATTGGTTCGGTGGGCTTGGAGGAATCCGGTCAGGAGGGGAACTTTCCAGTTGATCCGCTAGCCCGGGCTTAATTTCGAACCGAAGAGGAATTTGCATTCATCAAAGATTATTTGGGAGAGAAATAATTTGTCTAATTTGCTGTAATTTTTTTCTTTTCTTATTTTTAGATTAAATTTGAGCTGAGTCTAACAGTTTAAAACCTTGATTATAGTTCTGTTCCTTGTTTATACTTCCACCGTTAATGTGCCTGTCTGTGTTTGTTGCTTTGTTTGTTTGTGCTTTGTTTGTTTTCGACGATAGAATTGTGTTCCTTTTCGTCTGCTGTATTGGGAAAAAAGAAGAACTGTACAGGGGAGTACGCATTTATTGAAGATTACTTGTGGAAGAAATAATTTATTTCTAAATTGTTCAGCAGAAACTAAAACTGAGATTTTCTTCCGTCTTTTGGCAAAGTTAAATGTAATTTTCGTAAATATTTCTTGTGGCAAGTTTCTTTTGATTTGTTTCAGGGGCACAGACAGAGGGTGGCTGATGGGGCTGCAGCCACTCCCGAAATGAGTAAACGCAGGATATAAAGAAAATTACGTATTCGTAGATAATTTTGAAAGTTTCCCTAGTTATCCTCATAGTATATTTGAAAGTTCCCCTTGATTTCAGGGTTCAGCTACGGACCTAAGCCTTATTTATTTATTTTCTAATGCGTGTTTTTATTTTTATTTTTTTATACTGCAAATATTTTAAACTCGATTCATGATTTTTTAAAAGTTTTCTTTTTTATTTTCTGTAATTCATTTTTAAATGCGAACATTTTTAGCCCAAAATTAAGGGGAAATAGTCCCCTCTCCAGTCACCCTCCCCCAGAAACAGATATGTTATAACGATATTTATAAGTTATATTGCATTCTGGTTTTTGAGTTCTCAGCCATCTCCGAAAAATATTCTTGGCTACGCTACTGATTTGTTTGCTTTTATTTTATGCACACGAAGGCTAAATGAGACTATATCAAAATACAGTAATCGGTAATTTATATGATTATGCTTAGTTCTGAAACAAAAGATGTGTTTATATGTATATTGAAATTTTTACGGCGAAAAGATTATCTTTACGACGCAAAAAAAGGGGGAAATAGCTAGATATGGAAGTAATAAGTTATTTTTGAGTTGGATTTATAGACTGATCTTTCAGTTTCAAAAAGGAATTGCAGCTCATACAAAAATAATATTTTTAAAAAATGATCCCCTTAAAGCATCATTTAGAAACCTCTAGGTTATATTATGCAAAGACTCGTCTCTAAAATTCATTGAAAAAGTTTGATAATGGTAATATTGAATAAGTAATGGCATTTGCCTAAAACGCCTTTAGGCTTAAGGTATTATTGTGCTAAAAAAAATCCACAAGTAAACAAGCATGTATCAAATTTTAATTAAGTATGCAGAAAGTCGTCTGAACCTGCTGATTTTCTATGGAAAAGAAAAAAACTGCAAATAAAAAGACAACTGATGAGTTCAGTTAAAATTATAAAAGACGGTTTTAAAAGAGATTTTAGAAATATTTTTCCCTTACCTGTGTTACAGAAAAATCTGCACAACCTGCACATTCATTTTCCACCCGTCTTTGAGAAATAATCAAATATTTCTTTGATACATTTACCAGGAACACGATTTTTAAACCCTTTCATAAAGAAACCAAAATTTTAATTTTGGAAAGTCAATTGTTAATATTTTTAAATTTTAAATTAAAAAAATATATTTCTAATCTAAATCTATATGCTTATCATTTCCAAAATTAATATAATAAAGTAATACACTAAACTTTTAATGAGAAACCTTCTGTGGCACACGATATCAAAATACAATATAATGGTAATATCTTGTAAAAAAAAATCTGCACCAAAGGTCAAATAATTGTTAATCCTTACCCCAAATTGAGACACATTTGGCTCGGTTTTCAAACAATAAAATAACTGTGTTTTTAATTTAATTAAATATGTCACAAAATATATAGAACGGCTCAATTTAACAAGGTTTATCTTGTATATTCTTATTTCCCGACAGTAAAAATTTCCATGCATTTAGCAATGCAATTTATTTATTGCTATCAGATTAGATTTTCTTTTCCCTAGAAATTTTAAAAGCAAACAATTTTTTATAATCTTGTTAATTTTTGCTAAGTTAATGCAAATGGTTACCTTTCAAAATCTGTACGTTTTGACATAATAAAAAATAAAATTGGAGCAAGGAGGAACGTAATTTATTTAGATTCAGCAGATATATTAAATTTATCATTTGCAAAGGTGTAACGATCCACACTGTTATAAAAATGAACTATAGAGTATACAGGAGAAAAGAGGGTGGGAGAGTCCTTTTTTTCATCCACAGGTAAAACTAACGCCTAGAATTTTTTTTTTGTTGTTCGTGTGTTTATTATATTGTATAATTATTTCTGGTAGTCATTGAAAGTTGTTTCCAGTTTAAGCATTTTCGCAGTCGTGAAAATAAGAACTTAACGGCTTATTTAAAAATATTATTGAATATTGGCAAAGGCTAGTTACTAATTTATTAATTTTGCTTGGACCGTGGAGATGAAAAAAATTAATGCAAATTGCTTAAATAAAACAAATTTCTATGAGGAAAATATTTGTGCACTTAAGATAACACCCCTATTAAAATCAAAATAACGTCCGCAAATAAAGTTGTTAACGCGTTTGGTAGATTTAATCTTACAGTAAGCAGAAACAATCAGTGTTGGAAAAAAAATTCCATCGAGGAAGTTTGTGGTGCGTGTGCATGGTCAGCAGCCAAAAGGATTGTTTAAGGGTACTGAACGGTATTTATTTGCAAATTTTCTTAGAAATGTTATCGTTTTATCCCTATAAGTCAACGATCCTAAATTGTATCCTTCTCTATTTAATTGTCTCAGTTTTGCCACTCATAAATGATTGTTGTTAAGAAGTTGAAACTATCAATGCTTTTGACAAAAGGATTTGAGCCGACTTCAACAGTAAATGGTGATTCTTATCTGTGCTCATCAGAGACAGATTAAGATCTATGGGGCCTCTAGGCTACGAACATTTTGAGGCCCCTCTACAAAAACTGTCTATGCTTGAAGGCGCTACACGTATTTCTTTCACAGGCCTCTGGCTTAACGTAAAAAGAGATTAGACATAATTACTTTTTTAATAAATTTTGGACCAATCGATGTAGTACAAGCTATCGTTGTGCTGTGAAATACATATGTAACCTTTTTTTTTTAAAAATATTTAACTGAAAACATCACAGAAATACGCATAATTTTTAACGGATTGTGTGTTTAAAATTACAGCTGTACATTTACTTTCAACTTTAAATGTGTTTATCAAAGCTAGCAAATGACTTGTGGCTATAAATATCTCCTATATTTCGAATCACTAATACATGCATGGTGTTTTATTTTTAATTTTATAGGTTTAATTACAGTTGCAGTATTTTTTATCCTTTGATTTGTCGCCTTGGAGGCCTAAATGGTCGGGACTCATAGACTTGAGCCTATTTAGTCTGATGAATAATCCGGCCCAGTACTGATAGAGAGAGAAGGCTTGTTTCTTGTCTGACTAATCTTCGCGCAGATGATTATGTATAATAACCGGTGCCATTTGGTCAATGTGACAAATAATTGAATTTTCATATCAAATTAATAGATTTTTAGGTTAACAATTGACCACTGGTAGTGGATTTTCGAGCACGTTCCCTCCTAGAACAGTGTTTAGATTCATTGATGTTTATCGATCAAATTTCCGAGGGAGATATCTCTCCACCCGGTTCTACTGTTAAGGTGCTCACTCTGGGGTTCTTCAGAAATCCGCTGCCTCAGGTTTTTGTTAACGAATAAACAATCACTAGTGTGTCTGGCCTTCGCTGTAGAAGCAAGCCTCTATCGAAAATCCAATGCTCCTTAACCACTGGTGTTTGTCGTCCGGGTTGTATCCGGAATTCCGGGTATTTTGATCAGGTCGTTTCCCAAATTGTCGGGGAGGGGGCAAAAGGAATATTACATAGAAAATCATGCTCAAGTATTCCAATTTCAATCTTTTCCCATCCTTCTTGTGAAGGATTATTTTTTTCTTGCATTCCTATATTTAAATCTCCATTGACGTAGGATTAAAAGTTTATTTTATATTTAACTATAATTATTAGTAGTAGCATCATTATTTTTCATATTTATAATAATTAAATACATATGACTTTTGGACTTTGGATTAAACTTTTAGAGTCAATTTTCTTTTAAAAATATGCATGAGAAGTGTTTATGAAATATTTATTGGCAATAATTAATGAAGGTCATAGCATGCTCTTTCTAGTTTCTGAGATTTAAACTGGCAGATTTTTATTATACCTTATATCCCGGAGTATAACAAGCTCTTTCGTATAACACGCGTCAGTAAATTTAGGATACGTCAACCAATTTATTTTATATTCTGTATTTTATGTTCGGTGTATATATAACACGCTCGAGAAAAAGTGGAGTTATTTTTTGAAGTTGAAAGTGCGTGTTATACGCGGAGATATACGGTAATTCAAATAATATTGATTAAAAAAGTATACTGGTTTGTTCTCCTAGCAAAAGTAAAAAAAAAAACAAACCTCTACTTTTGCAAAGCACTTTTCAGGGTTTTTGACGAAGTCCCCCCAATCACCCCTGCCTTAGCTAACTTGTAAACAAAAAGTGTAAGTCTGAATACCTCTGTGTGTAGGAAAAAATCGAAGACCAGTAGTATTTAACAAAAAAAAAAAAAAAAAAAAAAAAAAAAAAAGGTGACACTGGGTCCAGCCAAAGTTGTTGGGAGAGACTGTTGAAAATCCCATGCCAGTCGCACTTTGTTATTCCTAAAAAAAAAATAATAATAATAATAATAATAGTGTGTCAGGTCATTTTTGTGTGGAGTCCCCTCACAAATCTACTGTCAGTGGTCCTTTGCTAACTTTAAACCTTTGTACTCTAAATCCTATTTCAAATTTATTATCAGCCAGCTCCCAACGCTTAAGTGTTTAATTTGAAATCTACTTCTATTGAAAATGAAGATAATTAAAAGTAACTGATGGAAGTTGAGCAAATGGACCGAGGAGATTTTTCATCGTCACCGAATTATCCACATTTACCTTATTATATATGAGTAATAAAAAAAAAAGTCTTTTGTCAGAACGTTGACACGAATTCAAAAATTTTCCATTTTAAATCTATCAGTTTCAAACATTGAAGTATCTAAACAGACCTTGAGTAAACAGTTTATTGGGCTGTCTATACAGTTCATTCTGTCCGTCTATGATGCTTTTTGCTCGCAATTAAAGTGAAAACAGATTAAATGAATGGGGCGAAATCTAGGGACATGATTGTTGGTCTTTCAACATACACAAGTATAAACTTTGGAAAGTTTTAAAATTTTGAGATTTTCCGAAAATTTATTCGAGTAGGGTAGATTTCCACGTGCATCTCATGAAAACAGCTTTTGTAAATGTAATGAAATTTGTCTGGGATTTAATGAAACACTCAACTAAATTACATATGCAGGATGTCCTCAAAATACTGGAGGCATAAGATTTAGACCTAGGATTTTATTTCTTAAATATTGATCATAAGCATAAACAATAACATCAACATAAAGCAAAAAATGTATAAAATTTCATAGTAATGATTTAAATTTTGCTGTGTTTTAAAATTTATGTATGTTTCTAACAACGTATTTTTTATTTTAAGGTGATCTTAATACAAACTTTTTTTAGTTTTTTTAAATAATTATTAAAGTTGTTTCCAAAAAATGTGGTGTGTGTGTGTGTGAACAAGGACTTATTTAAGAGAGAGGGGGGGGGTCCAGGGGATTTGGACCCTTCCCAAAATATTTATTTTTGTTAACAAAATGACAATGATCAAGTCTTTAAAAAAATTCTGCCTTTTCCTCTATTTGGACACCACCAACCCCCCTTTCCGAAATTTATTTCTGGATACTCCCCTGTGTGTGAACGACTTTCTTTTTAGTTACAAAGGGAGTTTTATTAAAAAAAATTATAAAATTAAATTTTGTAAGGAAATTATAATTTTTTTTTTTTACTTATAAAAGGAAACTCTATAAAACGTTCTTGTTGTGTATACTTAACGTGTTTTCAAAACAGTATTTCGAAATTTCATTTCTTTACTCAGGAAGTCACCATATTTAGAAGAACTAAACTGAAGTTAAAGTTATTGTGAAGCTTTCTGTTGATAAAATCGAACGCGCTTTTCTGGGCGAAATTTTGATGATATAATACAGCTCTGACACAAGAAAAAATAATCACATTGGAAATTAAAATCTGCGTCGGTTATTAACGATTGTCCAATTGTGAGTAATAATGTAATTCAAATAAATACAGCTCTGCACCGTGAAATGTAGGTAGCATCATTAAAACAAGGACCTCTGCACTTTTGTTTGAAGGTTAAAGAAGCATTATCCTCTTTTCAAGGTTGAGGGAGTTGTTAAAAGACTAACACGCTCTTTTTTATTACTGAAAAAAAAATGGTGTGTTATAATTTTAGATTACTTGACCAAAAGGTTAGTCTTCTCAGCCCATTAAAGATTCCTTCGCCTTAAAACTCCTGATTTTCTTGACCTTCACATTTAACCCGTGTCTATTCTTTCTGTGAGAATAATTTGAGAGGTTATAGAATTTAGATACATTAAGCCAGTTTTTTTGTGCGGATCTGAAGTGGACTCAATAAAGGTGGAACTTGTCTTACTTCTCCGAGGTTGAAACAGATTTGGGAAACTTAACATGTGCTAATGTATACGATCAATTACAGGGTGATTCAAAATTCATCATCAATATTTGGTAGGAAGTTAGGGAATAGGAAAGCATGGGCGCAAACGAGGTCACGGCTGTGTAGGGCACGCTTTGTGTCCACAACTCCCATCCATTCATTTTACAATAGCTCAGTTAAAATAAACTTCACTGGTAACAGGGGCTTCGTACATCTTATTTTTCATCAACCCCATACAAAGAAGTCGATTGGAGATAAATCCGGTGACCGTGATGGCCAACAAACCAGTCCACTGTGATCAATTCATTGAGCACCAACATTTCGAAAAGTGATATGCATGGTTACCTGATCAGAAAATTTGGAGCTCAACGTATTGGTCGCAGTGGATCGGCTTTAGGGCGCCCCGGCCACCGGATTTATCTCCAGTCGACTTCTTTGTATGGAGTGCAATGAAAACCATGGCGTACGGAATCCCTGATGCCAGCCAGTGAAGTTTATTTTAACCGAGTATCGTGCCGTGCATGAATGGGAGTTGTGAACACAAAGCGCCCCCTACAACGCAACGCGTTCGTTTGCGTCCATGCTTTCCCATGTGAAACAGTCTTCTTTTCCTATTCCTTACCTCGCTACGAAATATTGATGATGAATTTCGGATCCCCCCGTATAATCAAGAATAATATAATAGTATCAGTAATTGTATTTCAATACTATTTGTATAATTTTTATAATTTAATTAATATTTTAAAAATAAAGTAGCGTTAAATAGCAGTTTTAAAGAACTCAGAAGTTTGTAAATTTAAAATATGAAGTTATAAAATTTTAAATTTAACTCATGGAATTTTTAAATAAAAAATATATTCTGCTTCAGCATTTCGTGAAAAACCAAGATTACCACATACTCACTGTGTATATGTGACAAAATCACTGGTCACATAATGTAAAGTAAACTGATTTTAAAACTCCCTGAAAATGCTTTTTATATTATATGCTAACAACTGTTCGCTATCAATAAAATAAGATTAACTTAAATAATTTCAAACTTGTTGTTTGAGTGTGTGTGTATTTTTGTGTGGTAATTATAAAAACTTCGTTCAGACCAAATATTTTTTCTATGCATTCTTTAATACAGTTTTACATTGATCTGTTTTACATCATACTTTTAAAATACGTAGATTAACCAGAAAATTTTTTTAAAAATACATTTCACTTTTGTCGCATAATATTCAAATGTTGATCCTTTATGTAGATTACCTTGTTTGCTCTACTCATCGGTCTGATGTAACAATGCTATTCAAAATGTCTACATCAAAATAAAATAATAAATATCGGATTTTTCAATAAATATTCTGCAGTAAAAATTAATATTGGCTGTACAAATTTTAAACTTTTTCATAAGTAAAACAGTATTTGTGAACCAGAGATGGTAAAAACTAATATTTCTTGCAATAATATTTTTTAGAATAAAATATTTTGTATATATTTTTAAAGGAAAAAATAGTAGTTTTACTGTCTGATTTTCACCACTTTTTAACTATCACAGTAATGCGAAAAATGTTTTTAACACTTGATAAAATTTCTCAGACTAGCATTTTTAAAAGCACCATTATACTGAGGTCTCGCAACCAAAATTTACTAAACTTCTTTTACACTGATTGATAATATTTAAAAAAAGGGAGGAAAAAAAGAAAAGCTATATCAGTTATTACATTTAATTCAAAATCTGTCATAGGTATAAGGAATGTAAGGCGGTTTTTCCAGGCAATCATTTTCAAGCTGAAAAACCTATTTGTCCTTGCCTTAATACATTTTGTTATTAATTCGTACACAGCATTCTCCTTTGTAATTTTGTCCTTCTAAAAAGGCTGCTGATTTCTTAATTACAAGGCAGACTAGTCGGTATAATTGTCGGTACATGAAAGAGAGATACTTCAAAACTAGTTATCCAAATTTTTTTAGGCTTTGACAGATGATTTTCCACAAATGAGCGTATTTTATTCTTCTTCAAAAACATCAGGATCAGAATAGACATGAGAAAGAAAAAGAAAAAAATATTACAGAGGTAAAAAGCTTGTTTTATCTTTCTATTTATCTAACCTGTAAAACAGTTTTTGTGCTATCACGCTCTATTCTATGAATGTGCATAATACCAATTTCTTTTTGTGTGTGTGTTCAAAATAAGCCTATAAGATCGTCGTTTTAAAGCCTCAGTAATATTAACTCAAATTTGAGTAAGGATTTTATAATTTTCTTAATTTTCAATTGATTGCAGCTTGACACATATTTACGTCATGCACAAATTACTATGCAAGATTTAAAACTCTTCAAAGGAGGAGCAGTAAATATGACAAAGCATCTTAGAGATGGATCACTCTTTTATATTTACCTTTTCATACTTTTTAATATTGAACCCACATGTTTAGCATGTTCGTCCTCATCATTAGAAAAGGCGCAAGAGAAGACTGTCCACCTTTGACCAACGTTGCTTCCCACAATGGTTCTTTTGAATGCTCCGCTGCACTGTTAAAAATATAGTTCAACGTTTCACCGAAATTCCGGTGCCAATTTAGCTGCAACCGGTATTTTGCAAAAATGTGGTGCTAAAATTCACCATTTTAGCGGTGTTTCCTCGAACACCATTATATAGCAAAATTAATACTCCCAACTAGAAATAGAAGGGGGGGGGGAGTTCTACTCGAGATTGGAACCCACAATGTCTAGGTTGAACGATAGCGCGTTGACAACTAAGCCACGAATAACAAAATTTTTTATTAAAAACAAATTATATATAGCATTGTTTTATCTCAATTTACAATAAAACATTTTCTTGTTAAAATTAGAATATTGAGCTCTGGCATTTTAGACGTGATTTTATAAAAGTAATAGTAACTCAAAAGTATTGATGAGTTATGATCTAGAATCAGTTTCTGTTCTCTTTTAAATGAATGTAGATAGACATTGCTGTCAAACGTGTTTATTCGATGTCAAATGTGGTAGCTCTTTTACACAGCCTGTATTTTTTAACAAAGGTCCTTTCTTCCATTTTTGAAAGCTTTTTCTTTCCAAAGAATTTATGGGGCAGTTTTTTTCTTATTTTTTGTAATCGCTGCTAACCTCCTAACGCGAGCTAATGGCGGTCATGTTAGCTCACCGGAAAACTCTGTTTTCCGCAGTTGAACCGAAATCTGGGTTCAATCGGTACTTCACTTCTATAAGACATTTTCGGGTGAACCATTAATACGGTTCAACGTATATGACATTGCTTGTAACTCGACTTGTAAACTTGATTTCACCGGCTATTTAGTAAAACGTTGAACTTATATTTATAAGTCTGCTGATGGCCATAGTTGGTCTGGCGCAACACCAGTCAAAGAAGGAAAGTCTCCTACCATGCGTCTTCTTAACCCTTTAAAGCGCAAGCATTTCCACATCAATATGGAAGACCAACTGGATAGACTGTCCAAGGCTGAAAAAGTGCAGCCGTTGCCGTCGATTCATTTAAATACCAGCAACATGGAGGCGGTCGATCCAATCGACCATCTCGCGCCGCAGAATTAAAGAAGTTTTTCTGGCAATTCGATCGGCATCCATGTTGTTGGTAGTTAATGGATCGATGGCAACGGCTGCACTTTTTCAGCGTTGGCACTGTTTAACCATACTTTTTGCGACTAGCAGTTAAAGCGTTGAAGTAAGGTGGTTTCAAGGCGTAATCACAGCGCGTCAAAGGGTTAAATGATGAGTGAGCAGGATAAACGTGGTTTTCCTATCGGGCTTAGGTGCGCCATGGAGGAGGGCAATCGTTCCATCCCCCCCTCTCCCCTTGGATCCTCCACTGCCTCTTCTACAGATATTTCTTACATTGTTAAATTTATTTTACTATTTTTTAATTGGGTAGCATTTAATGATACAAAATGTACAATTAACTAGTAACTATATCTTATAAATTATTCTTGCCCAAAAATTACTCTAACCGATATCCAGTACTGCATTCCCTCAAAACAACATTTGAATATTTTTCATGGAATCTCAATGGAAAAGTTGTTAACATAGTGAATGCTAAATATTTTTAAAATACGGCTTTTTGTGATGCACACACCCCAGAAAAAAAAAATATACAAGCTGAAAAACAGTCTCTACCCCCCCCCCTCGATTACTAATATTTATATTTGGTCAGCCCCCCGATCTAGATTCTAAGCCCTACCTAACATTTCATCCTGGTTACGGCCCTGCGACATGCCAAGTCATTTTTAAAACTCCAGCTTTTCGAGCGTATTTTTAATTACAGATTATTACCAATTAAATCTTTGAGTCACACAACTGCATCATTGTTCCATTCATAGACGTTTCATCATGATCTTATGTATTTTATGTAACACAATATAAAAATGAAAAATTACAACATTCTTAGCTCAAACTCGCTTGCGATAGGTTGCAGGAAAAATGCTTTGCCCTTGACTCCATTCATTAGCCTTTTCTGCCGGAGGCTTTTCATGTTCAAGGACCCCTAAACCAGATCGCTTGAGATATGGCGCCCTTTTATTTATTTTTTTCAACCGATTCATAAATTTTCTCGGCAAAATTAACTTGGCGATAGAATATTGTATTTGGACGGGGAAAAATCGTTTTTAACTGTTTTTCTCAAAATTTTAAATAGAAATTAGAAGCATTAGTTAGAAGAGTTCGAAATACAAGCATGGTAACTTTAACAACTAATGAATGAAAGAATGTTATTATTGCAATTTATTTATTACATCTTGGTGAGAACGTTTACCAAATGATCGACGTCGATTCCTGTAACGACAAAATTAGATTGAATCACAACAAATGATAGACTATTAAAGTTTTCGCTTGACGTGGTCTCGGTAAATTTTTCCCTAGTGAAAATTAGGGCACGATAAGGTACAGTCGCCAAATAACGTCCCCCTTTTTGTAAAAAGCAAATTTTTAAAATAATATAACAAGTAATAAATAAAACATCAGAGTTAAGTTGAAATATTTCTTTATTATTCTGAACAGTCAAAAACTTCTTAACTCTGTTATTTTTTCTACAAAAATAGCTTTAACAGAAAACAAGAAATACTAAGAGTATTTTTTTAGACGCCTAATTACGTCCCGGGGACGATATTGAGATCACAATAATCAGTACGCAAACTTAAAATTTTATCTTTAAAGGTAATTATTAATAATTATAATTATTATATCTAATCGGACTTTTATTAATCGTTGGTATAGTTTAAGTAATTTTAACTCTTAAAACAGATTGCACAAATAAAATTTACTCCTGGATTTTTCAACACAATCCTCATGCATCCATTGGAAAAAATTTGTGCATCTTATCCGTTTCTCTCCCTTTGTATCTCGAGAAAACATTTTCTGACATACTGGGCATTCAGCGTCATCGTTGTCACTATCTTCTTCGTCAGTAGGAACTAAAATTGAGTCTTCATCAGATATGTCCTCACCAGAATAAGATTGATTCTTAGGTCGCTTTTTTGGTTTTCTTTTTGTTGCTTCCTGTCATATTTTTCTTTAAATTTCTAACCCTTTTCTGTTTTTTTCTTTTCCGCGTCTGGCGTCTATTATTTCGTGTTTATACGGTGAAGCCATAACTGCCGTGGTTTTGCCTCAACTAGGGGACGTTGAAGGTGGCTCAACAACTGGAACAGGTTGTATGTCAGCTGTAACTATAAACGGGGAGGAAGGGTTGCTTAGACCCTTAAAAACGGCTAAGTGATGCCGTTAATGTTCTTGGTTCAGATGAAGTGACCTAAATACCGTCCCGGGGCGATATTAGGCTTATGTGAGGGGACGATATTAAGAATTTGTCAAGTTTGTGGATATCATCCATTAAACCAAAAGCACATGTCATAACCTAAATAAAATTTCAATCAATTTAAATTTAAGAAATAACAACAAATAATAACAACAAATTTTGTCAAACATTTCATTACAATAACTCAAATACATCCATATTTAAACAGTACACATAGTGTTTTCATTAAAAATTCACCTTGGACAATTTTTTCTTTTTTTAAATATCTTGCGCAAGGAGCTACATTTCACCGTCAAACTTTTACAATGGCCGACTGACATAACTAACTTCAGATATGGCGTATTAAAACTAATTCTAGACTAGTTATTTAGAAAAAGATATATCGACGGGGACGAAATTAAGCTCGGGGACGGAATTTGGCGACTGTACCTTACTTAGATCATCTTAAAAGACTTCGTTCATTTTTGCGCAGTTCTTGAGACATCCGTCAAATAGAAAAGTTCATGCTGTTTTATTACCGCAAAATGAAAAATACGAAATCTAAAACTTTTTTATTCTCGAAATATTTGAAACAGTTAATTTCACAGAAAAAAGAGTATATTAGCTTATCAGATGCCACCGAAAAATAATTTTTTTTTTTACTTTTGAAACTTTTGTCTTTTTAGAAAGAAATTTTCGAATTTTGACCATTAAAAATTCTTTTATTAAATCAACGCCAAAAAAAGAAAATATCTAAGTAAAATAATTTCTGTTTTATAAGTGCTTATATATTCTTTTTATTGTTACTTTGCAATGTTCTAAATATTATTCGAGAACATCTAAATTTAAACTTCATTTTCTTAGAAGAAATGTAACTTGTTTTACTGCTTTTCCTTTCAAATGTCTTATAACATTGAAACAGTGATATTTCACCAAGATTACATAACATATGCTAACACACATAAAGTATATGTTACAAAGAAGAAAAAAATCTTTGTTAAAAGGATTACCCCCCACATGAGAATTGATTTAAACTTTGCTTATATTCTGCAATGGCAATTCGTATCATCAGTAGACATGCCAATATTATTAGCGATAAAGTGGCTGATGATGGGCGTATTTGAAAACTTTCTACAGCGATCCTAGGAAAGCTCTCCAACTTGTCTAATCCCACTCCATAATTAAATGAAAGAGATAAGAAAAAAAAATATCCAGTTGGAGTCATCGGGGAAATGAACTATTATCCAAAGTCCTTGAGGATTTTATCGTTATTATTATTAGAGACATTGACAAAATAAAATAGCCTGATAGACTTATCGCATCATTATAACTATCTAAAAATACTAGTCAAGAATTGATCCAACAATATTTCTACTACTAATTTAATCCCTAAAATGTTATCTGGAAAGCCTGTAGAGTTCCGTCGGCCAGAGCAACTTAGGTTACATAAACTCTTTGGTTAATCTGAAGAGATGTTAGGAAATATATACATATGCACGAGGGCTGTCAGGGAAGTACCACTCGTTTCAAAGGCGGATCCAAGGGGAGGGCGCAGGGGGCGCGCGCCCCCTCTAAAAATATGTTTACATTAGAAAAATAAGAATTTACATTAGAACATTAAGAAAAATATATTTACATTAGATAAATGGGGATGCCACCAATATTAAGTGGGCTTTACACTAGATAAAATGAGTATTCACGATTTGCGCCCCCTCCGAAAAAAGTTTCTGGATCCGCCCTTGACTCGTTTACATATAATTTGAAAGAAATGAAGGAAACTAAATAATGGTTTCATTTAAATGAAAGTGATACATATACTCATTTTTCAGTGCATATATACAGTTTTAGTTTTCGGAGGAGTGGTCTACCGTCCAGGATTGTTTACTGTATGAGAAATGCCCACATAAAAAACCGGCCGGATTGCATGGTGGGTAAAGCACCGTACTACGGTTTCGGGTTCAACTACGGACGGTCCGGGTTCGATCCCCCGCTGGACGTGTTTTTCATTGTGTCCGTCCCTTCATAGGGGGCGACGTTGGTCCACCTACTAGGTGCCCCCATAATAAAGACACCAACAACTCCGGCCTTAGTAGTCGGCAATGCCCTCCAAGTCAAAGGCTGGGCATTGAAAAAAAAAAGGGGGGGATTTATAAATTGGAAGATTTTGTAAACATGAAGAAAATGAGACTGCTTTGCTTTTCCTTAGAATTTTGGCTTATCCACAGATAAACGTAATGGGTGTTCTTCATACCCTCCTTTAATGTCAACCAGGACAAACGTTATCAGTTCAATATATTTCACTAATTCAAAGTTCAATAATATCAGTTTAAATTACGTAATTTCTTCCAAAATATCATTTTCCATATTGACTCAAAATGTTTCAAGGTCTTTAAGTCCATCCTCTTTAACCATTTCCGACCCAGCGTCCATAATTGAGGACACAAAAAATATCTGTACTATTGAACAGGATGGATAATCTAATTTGTGCTCATAAAGGAAAACCAAATTTCTTCAAGCATTTGAAAATAAGGATTATTTATTTTATTTTTCAATTACAAATTGAATCTCGATTATTAAATAACATTTAGTTCAAAGAGAAAAAATTTTATCGTTAATTTTATATCTGAAAAGGTTTATGTCAGAGAATGCTTCCATTCATTTCTAATTTTTTCTTGTTCCTTTTCCAGAACCATTCAATTTTTTAACAACAGTTCTCCCTAGCCTGTGTTCTTGTCTAAATGTTTCAAACGCAACAATACATAAGTACTTCACTATAACAAAGATCTTTAACGCGCAGTGTTCCCGCTCTGGGAACACCCAACTCTGGCATTTTGTCTGTTGCCAGTCACGAAGAATAGATTTGATTTCTATAAAAATAGTTTCGGGTGACATAGCTTCACGAGAATCCTTTACTTTTTAGCACGTCATTTCCCGTAAAAAAATGGTCACGATTATTTTTAACAGCACTGACATCTGCTGAAAAATGGAAGAATACGAAAACAGCTCGATAGATTGCCCAATGCTGAAAAAAGGACAGCCGTTGTAATCGCTCGACTTAACTACCAGCAAGATGGCGGACGATCAAACGTTCATCGCGTGCCACAGATCTAGAGACCCTTTCTTTTGACGACAGCTGGCTGTGAGTCAAAAAAGGGTCTCTAGATCTGTGGCACGCGATGAACGTTTCGATCGTCCGCCATCTTGCTGGTAGTTAAGTCGAGCGATTACAACGGCTGCCCTTTTTTCAGCATTGGGAAAGGTTTGCGCCTCAAAGGGTTAACTAGGAAAACAATAATAATCGTATCGTTTAGCACGAACATGAAGACAAACTTCTTCCATTTAAAACGAATCAAATATGGCATCTGATGAAAAAAAAATTCCTCGTTGCAATCTTGTGGCGGTGTTCTTCTAGGAAATAAGTTTACAGCTTTTCTTGAATTGAACGAGTGTTTGTTTCGACAACTGAAATGGGTGAGGTGGAGATTTGGACAATTTAGAAAAACTAGATACCTATATAAACAAATGCAGAATGCCAAAATTCAAACAAAAGTCAATAAACGATTTACATTTTATTTCTAATTACTCATTTATTTTTATAAGAATATTGCAGTACATAGGCTACCAGAATTGCCACTTATCCCGATTTCTATGATACTATCCCACGTCCCGATGCACTATCTAGTTTGCTCCTATTGTTGATAACGGTAGCGCGATGGCCGTTCAATTCGCTCCGACTAACTTTGTGACGCTGCATCTGTTTTGGCGTTTGATTCCGAAGAAGGATTATCAACTGATGAACTTTCGAAGACTACAGTCTGGTAAAGATGAGATGACCATACACCCATTTTGAACGGGACAGTCCCGTTTTTAGGTGGTTGTCCCGTTGTCCCCAAGCACAGCTTCGGGACACCGTAATGTCCCGTTTTTAGAAAGAGAGCAACCCACGGTAACAATTTAAATAAAGGCAGCTAAAAATCTAAAATCTTCCAACGGCAGTGTCTGTAGAAAAAAAAAATAATCTTCCTCCCTCCCCTCCCCTATCGAGACGCAAAGAAAACGATGGGGGAATGTATTGTTTTTGTGTTTGTTCTTTAATGTTCCTGTTTGTTCTTTAATGTTTTCTGTTAACTATTTCAATTTATTTTTTTTTTATTCCTTTTTTTAAACTCATGTTCCTCTTTTACTAATTCCTTTCCCCTCGTCACCGATCTCCACTTTATTTTCCCTTTTCACTCTGGTTTTCTACGAATTTTGTTCCTTCCGAATGACAACTTCCTTTTTTTTACAGACTCTGCCGTTTTGGATGATTTTAGATTTTTAGCGGACTTTATTGAAATTGTTACCGTGGGTTGTTCTCTTTCTAAAAACGGGACATTATGGTGTCCCAAAGCTGTGCTTGGGGACAACGGGACAAGCCACCTAAAACCGGGACTGTCCCGTTCAAAACGGGACGTATGGTCACCTTATATATTATGTGCATTTAAAACCTTAAAGGAGCAGAATTTAAATGCGTTATTTTGTCTTGTACCTCGCGTTTTGAGCATACACCTCCTTCAAATGCTTATTTTGAGCGAGTATTTACATTAATGGTTGTAAAGAAGTTAATTGCTTAGAGGTATTTTAAATTATTAAGTTACGTTGTGACGGTTAAAAATCCAGGTTCGAATGCACTTAGTTGCAGTAAAAAAGACATTGAATGCTTAAAACTATTTATTTAAAAGATACTATTGAAACATTATTATCACGGGCGGTGGTGGTTCAGCGAAATAAAATTGCGTCCTATATGGACACTCAAATTAAGATGGAATGAAATAAAAAAATACGCCATCAGAGAATTACACATTGGCGAGAACAATAACTTGGCTGAGATAAATAACGCCAATTCCAGAGCAACCCTAACAGTTAATCCAATAAAATTAAAATGACGTAAACACGAGCAAATAATTTAAAAGATGTCGCATGGCAACAAATAATAACTTATGCCAAAGGAGGGAATCAAAAATTCGTTGCGGTAGCAAACGGACGTAATGTAATGTAATCTATTTTTAGCACAACGGTGCCACCATGTCTGAAGAGACGCATAAACAATTAAGAATAATGCATACGAGGAAAAGCGAATATACAGATTTAAAAGCCGAAGTGACCGAAAAATGAGAACAGAAAAGATTTAGAATACATTATTTTGGATAGATTACATTAAAGAAAGCCAAATTAAATTATTATTAAAATTAAATATGTTATCTCCATCACAATTGCATTAATGGCTTTCAAATAATCTAAAGTTGGGAATCCTTCCTCTGTAGATTTAATTAAAGCCGAATTGCGAATTTCGCTCTTCGTGAACATGTCTTGTTCAGAGTTCATAAACAAATATAAAAATAATGCAGAACTAATGACAGCAGCCCGCAGTAATAAAAAACACTCCTGGAAAAATAAATAGAATTAAATACGCGATTAAACGTATTTTTAATTTTACTTTCAAATGGACTTCCCTTCAATTCAGACCGTCCCGATTTTATTTTCCCAAAAGGTGGCAACCCTGCATTCTACTGTCGTCATGTGTGTACATGTGTGAATAGGGCTTGTGTGTTTGCATGAGGAAGTTAGAAATGTACCTTTCTGAATAAAAATACGGATTAACTTAAAATGAACATAAAATATTTCTCTACGAATACCATTTAAATCCTTTGATATCTTTGTTTTAGTGATTTATTTTTTAAATCATCCTAAAAGCCTTTTGCCATTTTATCGGTTAATTCGAATTTTGGTTAAAACGATAAGATTTTTAATACCCTTCGACTTCGTCTTAACAAGGTTTGACTGTATTAAAAGCAGTGAATAAGCAAGAAGCATTGTGGGATTTTGCCGACGATTTTGTCTTGATCCTGTCAGAAAGCACAATGGAAAAATTAGGAAAACTAACTAATAGTTACCTGAATAAATTTAGAACCGAGAGGCGGGGAGTAAAAATTTGACAAGTTGAAAAAGGAAGGGAGGGGGGGGGGGGAGAAACGGTCAGAATGGGCTAAATACACTCTAAGATTTAAAAAAAATATACGACGCACCAAGAAGGAGTTATCCGAACGGGACGAAAATCGGTAGATGTGATATGCAGGCGAAAAAAAAAAAATAAATGATTGCAATTTCAGAAAAAATGATGATTAATTTAAAAGCTCCACAAAGTGGGCTAGTCAATAACGTGTTTGTCCATCTCTGTCCCTTATGAAAGCAGCTATTCGGTTTGGATTTGAGTGATAGAGTTGGTGGGTGTCCTCCCTTGGAATATCGTGCCCGATTGTGTCCAATGGAACCTTAGATCGGTAAACTTCCCAGCTGGTCAGAGGGCCCTTCCTGTAATGATACAAACGTTCTCAGTGGGGGAGACATCTGACGTTCTCGCTGGAAAGGTAGTATTTTGCAAGCACGAAGACAAATACTAGTAGAAACTATTGCCAAGTGCGACGGGTGTTATCTTGCTGAAATGTAACCCATGATACCGTGATATGAAAAGCAAAACAAAGGGAAATAGAATATTGTCGACGCCCTGCTGCGCTCTAAGATTGCCACAGATGACAACCAAAGGAGTCCTGCTATGAAATGACAATCATCCCACACCATTCTTGGCTGTCGGGGCATATGGCTGTCGACAGTAAGGTTGGAGTCCCGCCGCTGTCCGGAGTGTCTCCAAGCATGTCTTTGCTGGTCATCGAGGCTAAATTTGAAACTGACTTATCACTGAAGACAATTCTACACCAGTCAGTGACAGTGCAGGTCGAATTTGCCCGACACAACTGCAGACCAGCACGTCAGTATACAGTGGTCAATGGTAGTGAGCGCAAAGGGAGCTGTGAGCTCTGCCTTCTTTCCTTGAGCCGCCTATTAATGGCCCATGCGGTCACTGAAGCACCAGTTGTACGTAGGATCAATGATAATGATAGATCTAAGGCTCTGAGTGTCAGTCTGACGATGAATCGGTCCTCACCGGTCAAAAGAGCCAAGCATCTTTAATATGCTGCCATTCGCGCAGTTAGGGTGCGGTGAAGCGTCACATGATCATTCATTGGAGGTGTTAAGGATAATGCGATTTTCGAATTAAGCGGACTGTATATTTTGTAAATAATTTCTTTATTTTACATATATACAAGATAATGTAATGCGTGTTACTGCGGATTGGTAGATGCGATGCGAAGTTCTGGAGATAGAAATTGCGCAGTAAAATTGGAGAGCTTGGCTAAAAAAGGGTTACAATAATTCAGAGAAAATTCGCCAAGCTGAGCGTGGGCGTTAACATACCGCCCGACCGTGCAAGGTTACAGACATTGCACACCAAAAAACACAAATGACACAAATAATAACAATTGAAATTAAGAATCTGAGTACACATAAAATTACAAGTTATGAATAAACATACACACATTAATATTAAATACAACATCGTAACAAAATATTTAAGTAAGCTAATTGAAGATTTTTTTTTCTAATTATCAATTGGTAACACCGCCAATTTAGTAATTGGACGTTTATAAGTCCCTGTTGCCGTTTTTACGAGACAGACACGAACAGCGTTATCCTTTCCATAAAATACCTTCTGAATTCTTCCTAGCATCCAGGAGTTAAGAGGCATGTTATCCTCCTTTACTACTACCATAGTGCCTATGCTCACATTGTCCTTTTTAAAGTACCATTTATTTTTCTGTTGTAGATGATTAAGATAATCTCTATGCCATCTAAGCCAAACATGTTGCGTTATTTTTGTTACCCTTTGCCATCGCCTCAGAATATGGTCTGAAAAATCAGTGAAATTTGGTTCACTCATAGCCAAAATTGGTCTACCGATCAAAAAATGAGCGGGAGTTAAAGCTTGCAATTCATTTGCGTCAGACGAAATAGGAATTAATGGTCGCGAATTCAAAATACCTTCAATTTGATTGCAAATGGTTAAGAATTCTTCATAAGTCAGCTTAAGACCACCTACAGCACGTAAAAAGTGAAATTTGAACGATTTCACTCCAGCCTCCCAAATACCTCCGAAATGGGGAGACCTTGGGGGATGAAGTTCCACTGAATTTTCTCACAGCCTAAATAATTACCTAAACTATGATCAGGATTGTTAACCAACTTATATAAGCGTTTTAATTCATTGTTTGCTCCTACAAAATTACGACCATTATCTGTGAAAATAGTTGAGATCTTCCCTCTTCGCGACATGAATCTTTTTAGAGCGGCTATAAAAGAGTCCGAAGTCAATTCTGAGACGATTTCAAAGTGTACCGCGCGGGTAACAAAACAGACAAAAATTGATACGTAAATTTTTTGAAGGGGTCCCTTCCTTTGATACTTGTTTTTAATGTAGAAGGGTCCGCAAAAGTCTACGCCAGTAACTGAAAAGGGAGAAGTAGGATTACATCTTTCTTTGGGTAAATCACCCATTTTTTGTACTGAAAATTGGGGATTATACTTGTTGCAAATTACACAATTATGCACAATACTTCGAGCTAAATTTCTACCACTTATTGGCCAGAAGTTTTGCCTGGTTAGATGTAAGAGCGTTTGCGCTCCAACATGGCAGTTTTTTAAGTGAATATCTTGCATTAGTAATTTGGAAAAAATGCTATTTTTTGGCAATACTACAGGGTGTTTCACTTCAAAGGGTAGATCAGAATTTTTAAGTCGTCCACCAACTCTAATAACATTTAAATTACTATCTAAAAATGGCGACAAAAATTTTAACTTGCTAGAAGAGGTTACCTGTTTACCCTTCTTTAGCATGTCGTAGTCTTCAGCCAGAGCATTTTGCTGTACCAGCGAAATTAGTTTATACTCACCTTCTTGAATTTCAGAGGCGGAAAGAGAGCCGCTTCTCTTCTGTTTTCTACAATTACTTATAAATCTAAGAACAAAACTAAAAATGTTAATTAGTTTCCTAT
Organism: Cheiracanthium punctorium; assembly: GCA_038373885.1. NCBI lineage: Eukaryota > Metazoa > Arthropoda > Arachnida > Araneae > Cheiracanthiidae > Cheiracanthium > Cheiracanthium punctorium. The sequence continues at coordinate 27,550 of JAWZYV010015393.1, read as the reverse complement.
AATTATTACTGATGCTAAAAAAGGTAGTTAAAAATTCAGAAGAATTTAGAGTCAATAAATTGTGAGTCATATTGTCCTTCAGTTCATTCAAAAAATAGGAGTCAGAAGACACATCATCTTGTGGCTGGTCATCCAAAGAAACAAGTTCTTGAAGGAAAGGCGGGCCATTCCACCACAGGCTATGCTCAGCCAGTTGGTCTGGAACAAGTCCTCTTGAAATAACATCTGCTGGGTTATCTTGCGATGGAACGTGCTTCCAAGTGCAGTTCTCAGTCAATTGTTGTATTTTAGATACCCTGTTTGCTACAAATGTTTTAAGACGATAAGGGGGTGTACGAATCCATGCTAAGGATATGGTAGAGTCAGTGTACATCATTACACTGTCTATTTTAAGATTTAGCGACAGCTCGGTTTTGGTGTATAGTTGAGCTGCGAGAAGACAACCACTGAGTTCAAGTCTAGGAATAGACAATGTTTTCAAAGGGGAGACTCGGGACTTGCTTGCCACAAGTCTAGAAGTTGAGGTATCGTCATTCATAATGCATTGTAGATAAATGACTGCGCCGAAAGCTGCTTGAGACGAGTCGGCGAAGCAGTGAAGCACTATTTTGCGAGGAGTATCGACGAGAATCCATCTTGGAATTTTTATCAGTTCAAGGCTCTTTAAAGAAGAAATCAAGTTGTTCCATTCTTCGGTCAGGTTTAGAGGGAGAGTGTCATCGAAACTTAAATTTTGCAACCACAGTTTTTGAAGAAATATTTTCATTTTACAGATAACAGGTCCAAGTAACCCCAATGGATCATATTGTCTTGCGATGGAAGAGAGTACTGTCCTTTTGGTGGGATTGGGGTTCTGACTGCAACCAACCCTAAAAACAAAACAATCCTCGAAATGGAACCAATACATGCCCAAAGTTTTCGAAACATGAGGATCAAGTGAGAATGAGCGTTCTTGGTTTAAATTTGGATGACTATTCAAGAGTTCGTGAGAATTAGAGGACCACTTGTGAAGGGTCATGCCGGCTTTAGCAAACATATCCATGAGTTGCTGCTGGGCAGTTTGTGCGATTTTAAGATCATTCGCACCAGAAATGCCGTCATCCATATAGATATCACGTAATGCGATTTCTGAAGCTAAAGGATAATTTAATGATTCATCCATTGCGAGTTGCTTCACGGTGCGTATCGCGTAATATGGTGCACAGGATGTTCCATAAGTGACAGTTTTCAGCCTATACGTAATTGCCTTACATGAGCTGCTATCATACCACAAAATGCGTAAATAGTCTCTTTGATGAGGAGCTATTAATATTTGACGAAACATCTTTTTAACATCAAAGGTAAATGCGAATTTATGCGTTCTGAACCTGATTAATAAATCAAAAATATCCTCCACAACGTCACCCTTTAACAAAACATCATTTAAGGAAACTCCGTTAGAACTCGGCGAACTCGCGTTAAATACCACTCTAAGGGGAGTACTTGACGAATCAGCCTTGTAAACCCCATGATGAGGTAAAAAATAATAATTGCTGGGCAATTCCTCCTCAACTACCCCTTCCATGTGATTTAGGGTTTTATACTCCTCCATAAATTCATAATAAAGTCTTTTCATGTGGGGTTCTTTTTCTAATCTTTTAATTAAATTATCCAAGCGTTTTTGTGCAATTTGTTTTGAGTCTCCTAAATTAGGGGGAAATTCTTTCATAGCCATTTCTACAACGTAGCGGCCTTCATTATTCCTCTTATGCGTTATCTTAAAATGTTCCTCACAGAAGGCAGATTCCTCACTTACAGAACAATTATTTTCATTAATTGAATCTAATTTCCAAAATCTTTCGATTAAATTGTCAATCGGTTCATTCTGCGTCACAAGACCACAAAATTTATGGTTAAAGTTTTCTTCTGCACTTGCGCTAGCTATATACCCAAATTTTGAATTTTGAAAGATGAATTTATCAATGACGTATTTACCTGACTCTAAAATTTCAAAAAGGAAGGAAGCTGAGAGTAAAATATCTATTTTATGTGACTGACCCAATTTTGGGTCTGCCAAACATAAACCAGATGGAAGATTAATTTTTTCTATGTTACTATTAGGGGAGGGAACAAAATCTGTTATTTTGGGAATGACTAATAAATCTACAGTCTGGGAAAAGGATTTATCCTTGTTCGTAATATGCGCGGATGTTTTTGAATTTATATGAGTGACACTTTTATTTAAGCCACAGACTGTCATGTTAATTCTAATTTTCTTTAAACCCAAGTCATTAGCTAATTGCGACGAAATAAAATTATTTTCACTTCCTGAGTCAACAAGCGCTCTCGCTGGCAAAAAGGCTCCACAGCCGTTCTGAATATAAACAATCACGGTCGGCAGAAGTGCTGACTCCACCTTGTCTGTACGCTCTCTCTGAGTATGCAACGAAACCGATAAATCACACTGGGTTTCTGAATTACTCGTCTTGCGGTTTTGGGTGCTGGGATCTCCAACTGATAAGGGTTTAACCGAATCTCTTTTGATCCCTGCGTTATAATGAATGTGCAAAAGGCTATTATGATTTAAGGAGCATTGTTTACACTTTCTATCACTTAAACAGCGATTTAATTTATGCATATTTGACAAGCAATTTGTGCAATGAGTATTTTTTATTAAATTAAGCCTGGATGATGGGTCTAATTTCAAAAACGATGCACATTTAAATAAAGGGTGAGGTTGCGTACCCTTGCATGCAATGCAAACATTTTTATTATCATTTTTTGCAAAAAAGGAATGCGATTTTCTATGCGTTTCAAAAGGATGTTTCGGTTTTATGTTAGCACCAACGGTTTGAACATTTTCTAACATCAGACAGCGCTTTTCTAAAAATTCAATGAAATTGCTCCATTCAGGCAATTCTGATGAGACTAAAGAAAGTTCAAACTGTCTTCGCGTTTCTTTATCTAGCTTTTTAACTAGTATATTAATTAGCATTGTTTCCGAAAATGAATTGAGTTCTAAGCCTATCAGTTTAAGTGCTCTAATGTGTTTTTGACATCCGTCAACTATTAGTCTTAAGCCTTTAGCTGATTCATGCGATGGTATATCTAACGACAATAGTTCATTTATATGACTGTTGACAATTAATCGCTTGTTTTCGAAACGATCTGTTAAAGCTTCAACCAGTGACGAATATGAATCGTCTAGCGTAACTAAATCAGCCGCAGGACCTTCAAGGGTCGATTTCAGGTAATACAGTTTCTGAACATCTGTTAACTTATCATTCTGATGAATTAGATTATCAAATTGGTTCTTGAATGTATACCAGTCCTGGTATTGTCCAGAAAATTTAGGTAAAGGAATTTCTGGTAGCTTTATGTTTACACAATTTGCATTTGATTCTGATATTTTAGTAGTAAAGGTATTATCACAAACTTTATTTGATGGGTAAAGAATTTTTTTAATCCTTACCTCTAAGTTCATGCAATTTTCTTCCAGTTCCAATACTGCATTTTCTAAAGGAACCAAATCGTCATCGTTCTTTACGGCTTCAAAATATTCGAATCGTAAGGCTTCCAATTTCGGCATTAAATTGCGGAGGTGTTCTAGTTTGGTTTCCAGTTCTAATTTGTCTCTCTCCTTATCTTCGTCCAAGTATGCTGCCAGTCTTGTAATTATTCCCTTTAAAGCTCCTCGTTTTCGGTTAATTATGGTGAGGGCATCCTTCACCGACATAATGCGAGAGTATCCAATTTTACCGAAATATGTATAAATTTGCTGATGCGTTCTCCGTCGCGTGCGGACCAAAATGTTAAGGATAATGCGATTTTCGAATTAAGCGGACTGTATATTTTGTAAATAATTTCTTTATTTTACATATATACAAGATAATGTAATGCGTGTTACTGCGGATTGGTAGATGCGATGCGAAGTTCTGGAGATAGAAATTGCGCAGTAAAATTGGAGAGCTTGGCTAAAAAAGGGTTACAATAATTCAGAGAAAATTCGCCAAGCTGAGCGTGGGCGTTAACAGGAGGCCAAACCTGAAACTTTTGCATTTTCATTCGAAACTTAAATGCATTTTTGTCCAGCTGCATAACTCCTTTTTGAATCTGCAAGGGGGGAGGTGAAAAAATGTAGAATTTCTCATACAAATGCTTGATTGTTATCATTTTCTAATTGGGAAGAGAAAACACGTGATAGAGCTGTCTGGAAAGGGATCGTGCAGAAAGATAATGCCCGTACCGGGCTATAAAGTCTAAGAAGGTGTCAGTAACTATTGATAAGGCTTTGCCCCTTCCCCTTCCTATTTTTTTCTCCATCAGAAGTTCTCAACAGCGAATTATCGAGCAACAGGTTCTCAAACTGAGCGATTTCGTGAAACCAAAACCTGCTTGCATCCTAAAGAAATAACCTCCTTGTTTATTTTCTCTGAACAAAATGTATATTGGGAGCCATTGGAGACGACTTGGGTTCGCAAGGAGCCCTCTTGGTCCGCACGTGCCGATCTGGTCACGTGCCTCCGCGCTCGTATTTTCCTCACGTCGGAAACCAACCTGATGCGCCGGCAAGAGTTCCGGACTGATGTTTTTTTTTCCTAACTCAGGCAGTAAGTTACTCGGGCAGTTTTTGCTGCTGCAGACACCATCCTTCCTCCCCCCTGTCTTTTCTCATGCTCGGCTCCATTGAACTCTGCTAAAGAGATGATGTCTGGAAATGTCACCAGCCAAGCATGAGATTCTCGACGGGAAAAGGAATGTAGATGGAAATGTTAAAACTCAGAAGTCGTGTTGTTTTCTGATTTCAAGAGAAGTAGAGATATTCTTCTATCACTTTCTGTTTTACTTTTTTTTTATTATTATTATTTCCTTTCTTTTATTGGGTGCCTACGACTGGTCCACTTCCTGCTTTAGATTATTGGAAACTTTTAATTTCCCCCATTTAAATCCCTTTAACCCTTTAACTCTCAGTCTTCCCGCTCTGGGAACACCAAACTCTGACGTTTTGACTGTTGTCTGTCACGAAGAATAGATTTGATTTCTATAAAAAAAGTTGCCATAGCGGGTGACATAACTCCAGGATTATCCTTTACTTTTCAGCACGTCATTTCCCGTAAAAAAAAAATGGTCACGGTTATTTTTTACAGCACCGGCATCTGCTGAAAAATGGAAGAATGCGAGAACAGCTGGATAGATTGCCCAATGCTGAAAAAAGGGCAGCCGTTGCCATCGCTCGACTTAACTACCAGCAAGATGGCGGACGATCGAAACGTTCATCGCATGCCACAGATCTAGAAACCCTTTTTTGACGACAGCTGGCTGTACGGCACAGCCAGCTGTCTTTCATTGGGAAAGGGTTGCGCCTCAAAGGGTTAATGCGCAAAGATGGGAACTCGCAATTGTGATCGAGAAAAACGCAGATGAAATATTTTCATCAAATATCTCATCAACTTGTTCCATCAAATGTCAGAAATTTTTGATATGCTGCTTCATATCAAAATATCTGCTTAACCCCTTACGAAATATGATGTACGTCATGTACTTCTTATTACCCAAAATTATGACATACATGTGTCCGTCATTATTTCATTTCAGTGCATACACTGTAATGGGTGTTTGGCTATTACACTATGGACAGTGGCGGCTCGTGACCTGCTTCAGTGGTGGGGCCCGAAAAAAATAGTGCCAGTTCAAATCGGGAAAATACATAGAGCTGTGGCGGATCGTTACCCATTTCAGAGGAGGGGGCTTTTTTTATTTTAAGCTGGAAAAGGTAAAACATATGAATCGCTTTTGTAAACAGTGTGAATACATAAAAACTTTTCGAATAACAAGTTATGAAAGGCGTATTGATTTCTCCTTTAAGTTTTCATTTAAAGACAGCAGATTTATTTTGCACCAAAAAAACTTTTCCTCCATTTTTCTTTCTCAAAAAGGTACAATATCAATAAAAAAAAAAAATATCAAAAAAGTATGATTTTCTTGAATACAATATTAAATTCAACAATTCCATGTGTACATGTTGAAAAACGAATTGGTACATAATGTTTCATCTCCAAATAGCAAACAATAAAAACGAAAAAAACAGAATTTTTTGCTTCACTTATTGAAAGTCATGGTGCTTTACTGTACCATTCTAGTTGAAATGATCGTGTCCTTTTGCCATCTTTTTGTCTAAGGACAAAATTTTTTGGTTGATAGAGTCCCAAGCGTTTTATTTCAAGCTTTTCTGCTATTTTTAATCTGCTGAAAGGAACTTGGAATAAACTGTCAACAGAATTCATAGTCTTTAAATATATTTATAATTTGACAAAATATTTTAGTCTACGACCATTTCTCACTCAATTGATACTTTCACTATATTTGAAACCGAAAAAATAGTAAAATTAAGTCTGTTTTAAATGAGATAAATAAAAATTCCTAATTCTTAAAGATGATCAGCTATAAGAACAAAAATCACAATCAGCAGCTTTTTTCGACCATAAGAACAAAACTCGCCAAATAGAACGGTTTCCATGGAAACACTTTTATTTCTCCTATCGGGCCAATGCTAAGGGGCCCTAAATTGGTCCTAAATTAACTGTGTTTTCGCATTCTTTTTTGTGATAACCAGCCAAATATGTTCATCTTTTGAGAAATGATCAATGGTACTAACACTAATCTGCTGTGCTTGGCGCAAATATAAGGGCTTAATTTCTCGGGCCCCCAGCCCAGAGTGCTTCAATGGGGAATACATTGGAGATGCCGCGGCGCGGCCGTAGGATTTGAATGATGGCTCGCTTTACATAATTGGATTAAGGGACAAAGCTGGCGTAAAAAATGCTCCTTTAAATATTCCTTTTATCCACTTTAAATCAAAATAGAATAAAATACACGCAGACACCTTTATTAAAGTAAACTGATTTTGAAAGAATACAAATTTTGCATTATAATTTAAAAGAAAAATTGAAATATCAGGTGGGGCCCGGCCCCTCTGGCCCCTAATGACGAGCCGCCACGGCATTTCCTAATCAAAGGAAGCAACGCCCCTTCCCACAAAGAAAGTATTTCTAGCTGCAAGCTTATTTGGAGTTCTAAGCAGAGCCATTGCTAAGACCTTTTATAGGGGGGGGAGGGGGGGATGTCGATGAATTGCCAAGTCAAATATCATTTTTTACCAACTTCTTTATTTTTTTCATCAACTATATTACCAACTTTTAACTTTTGCCAACTTTTATGGCCAACTTATGCCAACCAACTATATTACCAACTTTTAACTTGGGTTAGCGTAATTTCGCCAAGCGTACCAGAAATAAAAGTATATAGTTTTTGTTAAAATTTTTAAACTAATTTTGCCAACTAGGTATCTAAGTTTGCTAAGTATAATAGAATTTTGCGAGTTTTAGGGGGGAGACTCCTCCACACCCCACCCCTTTAACAAGCCCCCTGGTTTTAAGATTAGTAAAACCCATTTAAATATATTATTCAAAGCCGTACAAATCCTTTTAAGCTTGAACATATCTAAAATGAAATATTCAATTAATAATTTCACTGTTGCAATGAAATTATTAATAGAATAATGTACTTAAATGAATTTTATTAACACTTTATAATTGCCGCCCGGGCTGTGTAGTGGCTAGAGAACGATTCTACCACACAGTAGAGATGAGACGGGCTCAGCCCGAGCCCGAAAGCCCGAGCCCGGGCCCGACTCGGGCTCGGGCTCTGTAATTCACTATTGCGTTCGGGCTCGGGCGGGCTCGGGCTCGTGAAAAATTTCTTCTTTGTTGAACATACTCCTTGAAACAGATTTTAAAAAGTGATTCATGGGATAAATAGACGTACTTATTTCAAAAAATAGCGGCACGGGGGACTAGAAGGTGTGTGAAGCTCCAAAATTTATAGTATCCTCTTAATGAAGTAGTTAATTTTATTTGTCTTTAGCTGAAATTTCGGGCTCGGGCGGGCTCGGGCTTCAACTTTAATAATATTGCTCGGGCTCGGGCGGGCTCGGATTAAAAGTCTTCGGGCTCGGGCGGGCTCGGGCTTCAAAAAATGAGCCCGAACTCATCTCTACCACACAACGGGTCTGAGCTCGATTCCCGGCATAGGCTTGGGTGTCATTTCGTCCGTCCCTTCATAGGAATCGACGCTGGTCCACCTATTAGGCGCCCCCCATAATGAAGAGACCAGTAATTTCCGGACAAGTAATGAACAATGCTTATACGGCAAGTGCCCGCGTTAAAAGAAAAAGAGATTTTTTTTAAAAAGAGAGAGATTAAAAGAGAGGCTACAAGATTCAAAGCAAGCTTGCAGCCAGAAATATTTTCGGTGGAGGAGGAGGCGCGTTGCTTTCAGTTTAAAATTCTAAAAAAAAAAAAAAAAAAAATCTAAAATCTATTTAAATATATTAGTCGAGGCGGCACACACACACGAATCATTTCATAAATGAATGTATGTAAAGAGAAATCATAATTTAATAATCAAAAATTTTAGATTGATATAGGTAAGCAGCAATAATTTTAATGTTTGTCATGTTCGAATTTCTCTCAGTTTTTAAAAATTCAAGTTATCCGTCTGTTCCTGCCTAAAGGAATGTTTTGAACTTTGAATCGTTGTTTTTACAGTATTTCTCAAACACTGGTCCTCGGACCATTGCCAGCCCACGTATATCAATTTTTTTGTAGAACAATCAGCAGTTAATGTCGTTAGGACTAAAAATTCCATTTATAGCACTTGATTTAATAAATAAAATACACGTTGAGATAATATTTATTGTTTTTGCCTGTCCGCAGATGTGAAACTTTTGGGAAGCTCTGAATTAATGCAGTGGTACCAAAATGAAAGTTCTGGGTAAAAACACTCTGCAGTTTACATCTTTTAAGGTTTTTCCGTAAAAAAATAAAGTTCAAATTCGTTGATAGGTACGCAAGCACACAACCGAAGACGCCAGCTGTCCTGCGGGGACTCTATTCACGATAACGGATTTTCCCAGTGAGTAATATCGTTTCGATTTTTTCCGAGTGACCTGACCTACAATCGCTAGAGTTGTGACAAATAATTTGCGTGGACGTAGAATCCTTTTTTCTCTCTCTGTTTGCTTTATTTGCACGGGGAGGAAAAAAGTCCGGCGTCCTCAAAACTAGAAAAAATATTTCGCCGGGTACTGTTCACTTAAAAATTACTAATAATAATTTATTTCTATTTGTTATCAACATTAAGAATAAACGTCGTTAAACTTAAACGGAAAATTTCAATCATAAATTATTCGAATTTCACTTAAATCTGCACAGTTAAAAATAATTAAAACAGTATTAAAATAATTAAAACAGCATTAATAATTAAAAGCTGCACAGTTAAAAATTCCTGCTTTTTCAGAGAAATGTCCGTTTTTCCAGTGATTTGTCGATAATTTTCCGTAAAAAAGAAGGGAAATATTTTAGTTACCAAGAAATTCCACTAAAAATGATGATTGTTTTCTCTCCTATTTTTTAAGTTGTTTTGATAAAATGGATTTTTGGTAGATTATTTTTAACTGGGAAGATATAATAACATTAAACGCAAATTCATTGGGCAATCATATCACTGTATTAAGCTATTAATTAATTTTTGCAATATACTGGCATAAATATTCATATTCGTATTTTTCTGTGCTTCAATTCACATTGATAAATAAGTCAAGTCAATCAAATAGCTTCTAATGGATAAAAGCAGCAATCTCTTAATCCACAGGTCGATGGTTTGATCCTAGAAATAGGAAGATAAAATTATTTTTTAAAAAAGTTGTCATTTTACTATAGCTCAAAGTTACCGTCCGGATTCTTGGATAATGTTAAATTACAAGGCGTTTATTTGAGGTCGATGATAATTTTTTCTGTTCTAAAATTGTTAATAAAATTTAATGAATGAAATTATTAGATAATAATATCCTCTTTACTACTAACAATATATATTTTAGTTTTCAATGTGGCCAAAGTAATAAAAAAAGAAACGGGATTCAGTATTCTATAACATTTGCACTCTTTATGCAGTATGACATGGACGCTAACTATGGTCTTTTTTCTAAATTACTAGCTCCATCTACACGATCCTGTAAAATGTAGAAAATGTAGCTTTTTGATCTCATGGTAACTATACAGCCATCATTCTAACTTTTTACCGTATTATTGATACTTCACGTTACCTCCCAGCCTGTAACGAGCAACCATATGCCACGCTTCAAGATTTTAGATTCACTGATAGTCCCATCATGATATGGGCAAAGGGAGGTAAGGCCCATAATAACGATACAGAATCACATAGCAATGTTGGGTCGAAAACGTTGTCTTCGTGTAGCGTTTAATAATCACTTTGAGACAAACATTGAAATAATTGTGAATCTTTTGACCACAGTTCGAAAAAAAAAATAATAATAATGTATCTTTCACAGAAAACATGTGACTAAAATTAATAGTTTAGATTTTTAGAGCCAAACCCATTATTTATGAAACTTGGTTGGAAAATTGGACGAATACTTCAACACTTTTCCCAAACTGTTTATTAACAGATAAGCGAAATCGGTGTTTTTGATCCTACATGGCTGTGTGATTTTGATTTCCTTATTAAATACCCTACCTCCCCATAAAGTTTATCCCAATCATAATGGGACATCCTGTGCAGAATAATAAGTTCTAGACGCAGCTATTTCCTAGACTGAATTAATTTGTCTGGCTTTAATCGTTTATTAGACGCAGTGCCTGAATTCTTGAAATAAGTTTTATTACGTTAAATAATTTATTATTCAACAAAATGTAATTGGAAACCATCGTTGTATGTAAAGCTGTTAGTTAAAACACACACCAAAAAAAAAAAAAAAAAAAAAAAAAATCATAAAACTAATTACAAAACTCAGTCGAAAATGTCATAAATAATTTCAGGCAGTAGTTGTGGCATTGCAACTAATTAAATGTTAACATATAATCAATACAAGTAACAGAACAAAAAGTGTAGTATTTTCCGCCTAGTTTTATAGCAAGGATTAATATAATAACTGAAAGGATGGGTTTTTTTTATTTCGAAAAGCATGCTTATAGCTTAGAGTAAAATATGATTTAATTATTGATATTAACACTTAAAAAGTAGATTTTTATAAATAATCCATGTAACCATTTAAATAATAATACTCTTATCTAAAAAATTTATCTAAAAAAATCCACAACAAGTAGATGCAGCTATGGAACCATTTGAAGAGTCCGAAATACATAAATAGTACACTTAACATTGCATACTTGCCTAATATTTTTTTTAATTTTTCGCGGAGGGTATACGAAAGTTTTGGAAGTTCACATTAGCTGTTTAATGTTACTGTTATGTATTTGTACATATACTTAATTGGTTGTTTCTAAAAGGGAACATTTTTTGAAATTTTACAGGAGAGAAAAAAAAAACGAAATGGGTTCAGGCGCGGATCCAAGGGGAGGGCGCTGGGGGCGATCGCCCCTCCTGGGCGAAGTCCAAAGCTCTGTTATAATCTGTTAAAATATATTATGAGAGTATAATGAAAATTGAGTAGCCTTTTCTAAGGGCGGGTACTACTCCCTGTCCTTTTTAATCACAGCTCATATACAGATTTTATCAATATAATTAATTACATTAATCGGTATAATTAATTATATTAATTAATTAAAAATGATTTTGCGCATTCTACCCCGCCCCTGTTTCAGTTATAAAATTGCCCCCTCCTTGAGTAATTTCTGGATCCGCCCCTGAATGGGTTCAGAAGATCATCAGAATTAGAGGTGCAAGTTGTCTCGCATGTATTTAGCAATAAACATGAACTTGTTGAAAGTAAAATGATGCAAGACTAAGGTGTTTAGGATTTCTGTTTGTCTGTCCGCCCGCCTGTGCTGTAGCTACCGTAAATATGCATCGTTTATTACGAAATGTATATATGTTATTCCTATCTACAATACCATGTACTCAATTGAAAAAAAAATTAAGAAACATTTATAATTCTTTTGCAGGAGTACCGCGAGGAAATCCCATACATTACGCTCTAGGGTTAATCGTTTTTTAAAGCACATTTTAGACTTATTCTTCTATTTTAAACAAAACAAAATCCATCTATGTTATTCAGGATCACAAAGCTATGATCTCGATTGAAAATAGTGTGGGTAACTTTTATAGTTAAAGTCCAATGCATAGCTGTCTACAGCAGTGTCGGGACATTCATCCTTTTCAAGCACAATACAGTAAATAGGGAGTTTGTACATAGCGGTTTCACTCACGGTAACGCTAACGTTAAATGCTATTGTACAGTACAGCGCATGCGCACATATAAAGTAAGTTTCATGATTGGCTCGAAACTTCTGAATAGCGGATAGCGTTAGCGTTAACGTAGGAAAAAACGTAGAGCACAAACTCCCTAATATATAAAAGTTTATAGTTTACTCTTCGGTTAAAAGATGGAAATAAATTGTAAAGTTCTTTTACAGAGTAAAATTAAATTGATAGTGATTTACATTAATTTAATTTTGCTTAAAGTTCTTTTTTAATTGTTTCTCCGGAGTGTAAAGATCCTGGGTTTTGGCTCTGTCTGTGGATCGTTTTGGGACCGTCTGTCGGTCTGACGGTCTGGAGTTTCTGAAGCGTATTCACGATGCATCTAGAAAAAATCGCTCCAAACTCTAGACCGTCAGATCGACAGACACGTGGTGAGTCCAAAACCCAGGACCTTTACACTCCGGAGAAACAATTAAAAAGAACTTTAAGCAAAATTAAATTAATAATATAAATTACTATCTATATAATTTTACTCTGTAAAAGAACTTTACAATTTAATTAAACGAAATCCCCCTCCTAAGTAGATAGCTTTTGTGTCGCTTTGCCTCAACCACTAAACTAAAATTTCGCCAGGTTTAAGTACAACACTTCCCTAAATTTGGCGCAAAAATATTCTATGTTGGGAAGTATTGCATAATTGATACTTTTGCATGATTTATCTTTCTTGTTTAGATTGTGAATTAATGTATATGTCTATGATCATTATAAGTCATAAAAGCCTAGGTTAGTGATTTTGAAACACCCGACATATGTATGTGTGGCTTTATCATTATTATTACTATTACTACCACTTTGTATATAGTACTCGTACTTTCGCTTTTGGAATATGTAACGGTTTCCAATCTAATTTATGACTAATATATTATGTATATTGCTAAATTTAGCCTTAATTAAAAAATTCTTCGCTAACCAAACAAGTAATAAACTATCTTACTATATAACTCACACAGTTTGGAGTTTCAGTTGTTTTCAACAAAAAATTCATTAATTATAAAAGTGCCCATTGACAATACAATGTTCAGACAAGCTTAAAAAATTCATATATTCTTTCATTCCCTTGGGGCTCTGGAACCTCTCTGCTGTTTACAAAATATGTGTACTGGAAACAACTTTATGTATGAGCTTTTGCTGGCAATTTATAATTAATTGAATATTTAAAGATACGAAAGCTCTTAGTTCCTCCACAAAGCACAATAATTTAAATTTAATTCAAATTAATTCAGAAACTAAACAGTTTTAGCAAAAATAATGTCACGGAGTTGAATGAAAATAAGTTTTTAAAAATATTCAAATCTACAAGAGTATCAACCACAAATTAATTATTAATAAAATGAATTTGTTTTAACACGGCAAATAAAATGATGCAGTTACGTCACTTGTTCGTTTGCTACTTTATGCCCAGAGAAACAAAATTGACACAATATTGCGCCTGTATTTTTTTAGTACGTTCTACGTTGGGTGCATTTTCAGTCAATCCCCATACTGAAAAAAAAATGGTGTTATATTAAAAAATTTAGTTTAATTTTAATACAATTATTTGCGTTTTAATTTTATTAATTTTCTTTTTAAGAAATAGTAACTAACAGTATTCATTAACATTTTTAAATACCAACACTTCAAAGGACGGAGCTCAAAATGAGTCGTGGAAACCTAGGTAGTAAATTCCTGGTTATTAGCCCAAATAGCCCCGAGGATCAACAGTTCTTATGGCAACTTTATGTGCAAGTACTTTTTAAAACAATTACTTTAAGTGCTTCTCATATTTAAAGATTAGACATGAAATTGCAGAATGCTTACAAAGAAGGGAAGTGTATTTATATATTTTTTTCTCATGTCTTATTAATTCAAATTTTTAAAAGTTAAGTGAAAAAAAAACTGCAACTGCAATTATCATTATTACGAAAATGTAAGATTTTGCCGTAAGTTAAATAGTTTTTGTTGCCAGTCATTTGCGGATCCAGGGGGACACAGAAGCACGTCGACGAACTAAATTTATACTATAGAAAACTGACTTATTTTTTAAATTCAAATAAATTTATAAGAAAAATGAGACCAAAAAAATGTGTACCCCCACCCTCCAGAATTTTGATTTCTGGATCCGCCACTGCTGCCAGCTTATAACTGCTCACAGCAATTTCTGCTTCCAGCTTCAAAATCTTATTTGGAGCCATGTTCACTGGTGGATTAAGGCAAGTTTGTCAGGGGAGGGGGGCAGGCGGTTAGTTAGAAGATTGACATATACATCCATTTTGTGGAAATAAAATAGGATCTTTTACATTAATTTCTTTTTTCTCGGAGGGGCGGTCGCCTCCTCCGCCCCCCTTTAATCCACCCTTGGCCCCGCTAGGGACCAAGATTTCTCTTTAACACTTAGCTGAACCATTGTTAGTATGACACTGGAAAAAAAGCTTAAGAAACACTTGACTGAAATCTATCTAAAGAACTGGGAAGGTTTTATGAGCTACTTGACTGATTGCATATTATTGCTAATTACAAAATCCTGATCGAAGAATGATAAACAGCAATTATTTATTTTACCCAAAAAATAAATAAATAATTCCTTATGTATTCAATCTCTAAAGCATTTTGGTTACAGGGCCTGATTATTGAAAAGGCTCGGGAAGCTTGAGCTTCCCCTCAGAATTTGAAGGAAGGCCCGAAAATTACTGAAAAACTGCGATAAAAATTCAAAGTTTAATTTTTAGATGATCTTTTAAGCTATTGTAAACATTTTTAATGAAGAGAAGTGGTGCTTTTCAGAAGTCTTGATACTTCATGTCACAACATTTCTAAATGTATTGTTTGCGATGTCTTTGCCTGGGACATCTGCTGTAGTTGAGAGTTTTTTTCTGTCTTCTAAACGTCAAAATTAATTAATAATTAAATTAATAACATCCTCTAAATGTCAAAATTAATTATCAACTTCTGTGTCATCGAAACAAATTCCTGAAAGAATTCCTGAAAAAAGCCAAGTCTAATGAAAAAAAGGGCTAAATTAATAAAGTTTAATGTTCCAGTAAGGTAATGTTTTTAGTTATTTGTTAATGTTTAAAGTAATTTCAAAAATACTGTTAAATCTCGTTACAATGAACTAAACTATTATGAAGATTAATGAATAAAATATTTTTATCAAAGGAAATCATTAAAACTTTGCTTTTCCCAAACAAAAAGGGGATAGGGTGGGGGTCCGAAATGAGACTGGGCTTCCCCTCACTTCGGAGGTTTACCGGGACCTGTTTGATTATTTCAAATTTCTTAATCAGTCTTCTAATTTCGTTGATATACGCTTTAGTACCTCAATAGATTTTACATTTCCAGCCTCTGTGCAGTGTCTTTCATGCACCGATTAACCTTTCTGATTTTAAGGGAACGATTCACAGAGACAATTAACATATATACATACATATTTCCTAGTCTCTAAAATCCAAATGATAAGCTGTGAACTTTTAGAGACTGTGAGAGGCAACATCATTCAAGGCCCAGAGCATTTTATATGTACATCTTTATTCCACCATAATTTCATTTCTGATATTCGCTTATATTCAGATTCTTGAAAAGTCAAGGCTCAAGGTTAAAGTACATTGCATCTCGATTTGCGATCTCACGGTTTGAAGGAAGAGGAAAATAGGGTGAGAACTGTGGAAAAAAAGGGAAAAAGAAAAACAGCCCTCATGTAGCATCCTTTCCGCGGTAAGAAAGAAAAAAAAAAGGGGGCGTCTTTCAACAAACAGCAAGTTCAGGGCACCTACCTCCCCTCTTAGGAAAGCAGGAACATTTTCTTGAAATCCACTTTCACTCTTATACCCGGACGCGGAAAAACTACTATTCAAAAAAATGACTTCTGAAGTTTTATTATTATCTGTTTAACTTTATTTAACCAGGAATCATAACAGTTCACTTTCTTTGGATAGGGAGCATGTAGAATACTGTTTAGTCCTGCAGTAATTAAAACTTCTCTCAAATAAAATTATCAATAAAAAGAGATTGTTGAAACACAAATATTTAAGATCTGTGTAACTGAAGCTTCGTGTAATCGGATTGGTTGTTTAATACCTAAAGATTGGTTGTTTAATACCTAATCAGTTGTCCTGGCAAGACATTTGGGGGCCCTAGACCCATGGGCGCCGGCAGAACATTTGCCAGGGGTGGGCAAAGACTACTTCAACGTATGGTTACCATGTTGTAAAGAGCAAAAAAGCAAGGAAAAACACTGCATACAAAAATCCGGGGGGGGGACATTGCCCCCCCTTGCCCTATGCTACCGGCGCATAGGGCATGCGTAGACCTGTCACTTGTTGGAAGCCCCTGTACGATCATAACTTGTCGACAGTTACAGTCACACCATACAAATATTTGTTCACCGTGGCGTACAAAAGGGAAGGGGTTGGGATTCAAGGCTCTTCCCTTTGTCCATAAATTTTTAATGCGCAAAAGTCGTGTTTCAAGTGACGTCATATTGATGACGATGTCTCCATGATGAAATGCTTTGAACCTTAACATAATGTTTGTTATAGCCTTGAATACAGTCCAATCACTTTAGCACGTCGATATGTGCTATAAAATTGCAACTCTTTATTTACTATCATTACTCTGTTTTTATGTTAATTTTTTAAGAATAGAATTAAATGATTTTAATCATTTTAGGGCTACTAGAACATGCGTAGTCCTAGGCCGCGGCCTAGTTGGTCAGTGCAGTAATCAAGTCCTGTGCCTTCTTAGATAAGTCTGTTTTTGCTAAAGTGGCTCCGCTCAAAACAAATAGCTCATGATTTAGCCGAACTAGGGTCCCCAATAAGTCATCTGTCATTTATTGTGATCAGAAGGCTGCTTTCCAATTGTGTAGATGATTGAACTTTTTTACAACTGAGGAAGGTCGAACCTTTCGTACTAACCTGGAATGATGATACTGCAAATGAGAATCATACTAAGTTCTAATCAATTTTACACGTGGAATAATGCTTAATATTGTTAATAAGAAGTACCTGAAGGTCTACAAGTGAGGATGTAAAATCAGAACCTGACTAAGTCAACATGGGGCCTGGGGCTGACATTTGTCTAGGGGGCCCTTTTCATAACAAAAATTAGAAAGCCTGAAACTACAGGCTTATTTAAGTTCCATTCCAGGGTTCTACTCTGGTGGATCCTTGGAACTTTTTTGCAACAGAAAAACGGCGGATCTTTGGTACTAGATGTTCATTCTTTGACTCAAAATGTTTTTTAAAACTTTTTTTTCACTATAATTTAAAAATTTTTTTTAGAGAATTGTTTAATCAGAGAGGGAGGGGAATTTTTCTAGAAACAAACATTTCTACTATGGGCGCCACTAGAATTTTTTATAAGGGTGGGGGAAAATGTCAGAGAAGACGCGGGCGTATATACACACGCGTTGTAGTATTTTTCTAGATTTTTACTCTGTGATGTATTTAAGTAAAATTACTGGTTTGCTTAACCAAAAACAAAATCAGATTTCGGATTTTTTATGTCTATTTATAATTTTGTGGGATTTCCTCACACAAGAGTGGGTAAATGGCCGCCGACCCTTGCCCATAGCTTACGGCACCCATGATATCTACTAAGTACAGTAGAAAGATTTCATGATCCACCTCCCCTCCTTTGACTGGGGTACCAGGGCAGCTGCCCCTGCTATAGTCAGACTCTTCTTAAAATTTTGTTATATATTGAGAAGTCGCTGTACCTGTGTTTTAGAATTTAGGGACATCATTTCCCAGGGTGCGAAACACAGCCTTGTCATTTTTCCTTAAATCCGGATGTTTGTAGTCTGAAAATCGGCCCTTTTAAAAATGCTTTCCAAAAAAGGCTTTCTCAGCTCATATCCGTAGAGCATATCCGCAAATACATAATTCTTAGACCTACCTAACGAACCTATCTTCTACAGTTCCAATGCCGAATCAACCCAACCCTGAATTCGATCTAATTCAGCTTGGGGAAAAATGCTTTTTTATCGAAAACTCTGCAAAAACACACACACATCAAGCCGACCTTGAAAATATTTTATAGCTGGTATATACATCCCTGTTGGACCTCCCCTCTCAAATATACCGTTACATATCCGTTGCTCGAACAGCAGCTGTTGTCGTGTTCCGCTTTTACGTTCATTCTTTGTCTAGGGCAGATGATTTTCCAACGGAAGTTGCCCTCCGCCTCCCTCTTCTTGACTGTTTGTTCCACACACCCGCAGCACCTGCTGTCGCGAATTTCGGCGGGAAAGCGAACATTCACATAAAAATCTAAACACGAAAAATTTTAAGGGGGGGGGGGGGAATACGATGAGATGAGACTCCTCCCTTGTTATTGACTCCAGAAAGGGAACCTGGGAAGTGTATGAGAAAATTTTTAGGAGGGCGATGAACTAGGAGTACATAGGGAAAGAAAGGGGAATGCTGAAAACGCTTTTTTTTTAAGCATTTGGGAAATATCGAGGGAATAAAAGAAATATTTAAAAGAAAGGTCACACAGCATTATGATAGAGTTGCAGTATTTGGTACGTTGAGTGTGAAATACCCTAGAAACTGGTGTGCCGTTGAAAATGGGATCAGCAAATAAATGGGGTTTGTTGTTTGTCTCTTCCCCCACCTTAAATTCATCTGTCTATTGTGTTACTGGAATATCCAGCTGATATTTTTAATGATTTTTAAAGAAATCTAAAATAAAATAGTTTCAATTTTAAATAGTGTCATTTTATATTTTATTTCTATGTAGTTCATTAATTCTTTCTTTAGTTTAGTCTATCAACAAAGTAGATATTTCAACGCTGAAATTTTTCAAATGCAATCTGTTGTTTATTATCTCTTATTTATTTTACTTCTTTTATTTTACTATTTATTGTGGAAAAATACAGCCAACAAGCATTTTTCCTATAAAGGTACTTCTAGTGATATATTCATAGCTCTCCCTTCTCTGAATTTCATAGTATTATCGACTTAAAGCGAAATGCATGTCCAGTGTATTAGTAGCTTAATACACTGGAAAAATGCTTCATCTATCATTTCTAAATTTCATACGACAGTCTGAACACAGATATAATTTAATAATAGCAGAATTATTTTACATTTCATACTTCATTTTTCATTTATTAATAACATAGAGAAAAATCCATAAATAAAAATTTGTTGTATAGTATTTTTAAAAACACTTCTCGCTTTAAAAAAAAGATATTGATTTCTTAACATTAAATAATGTAAATGCAGGATCTCTAACTATTTAAAAAGTTTATTTTAAAAGTACGTCGGAAAGTTTTTTGAGCATAACAAATCTCTGTAACTTGTGTATGTATTTTTGCAATATAATCTATATTCTTATTACAAAATCGAAAATTCAGAAAAGAAAAAATGTATGTGTCATTTGTATTTTTAAAGCAGAGAACTTGAAAATTTCTGTCAGTTTTGTTGTAATTGTTATTAATAAAAATAATAAATAAGTAGTAATAATAACCCCCCCCCACATCTATTGATTCTTAATTTTTTTGTAATAACGACGGGCATTTGCCGATTAGGCATTCCCCACAACAACGTCCCGAAGATATTGACCATTCTATTATAGGGGCGGCCAATGCTACCCCTATGAAGAGACGAACAAGTTAACACCCAAGCTGGGAATCGAACCCGAACCCAAGGCGTGATAAAATAGTTCGATAGCCTTTCCACCACTTGGGCGGCCTATTGAAAATACGATTATGTTTCAATTTTTGGGTGCACTTTTCTGTAGTGTTTTTTGAAATTAAGATTGGAAAGTTCACATTGTGTGCGTGCTCGTAAATTTGGAAAGACTAAAAAGTATTATTTTTATTAAAATATAGTAGAAATTTTAAAACTTCATAATATAAAAATCATTTATAACTTTTAAGGAACATATTTACTTTCAAATTCTGTCATTTGAATTCGTTTTAATATAAAATGTGCTATAAACATCGTAATATATAGTACGTTTACGTTTAAATTTCACTTTAAAAAAATTACAGCGGTATTTTTTTTTAACTACTGTTCCTGGTTTCCTCTCAACCTTTCGATTAGCCTTGAACTTTCACAACGGTGTAATCATATACCGTTTTGCCCTCTTTAATCCGGAAATGCAGCCTTTGTTTTGTACGTGGATTTTTCAGCTGTGATTTCTTTTTGGTGTGTTAATTTCAAACTTTCCGTTCTCACAGCAGCTGTACTTTATTCATTGATGAATAATTATAAATTCAATGAAAATTAAGCAACAGCTGCATTTTTCTTTACTTGCAGACACAAAATTAAGTCAATACATTTAAGTCAGATACAATAGTGCTTACTTAAATTAATTTCTTTTAAACTTTCAAGGATTTGAAGGTAGAAATAAATTATATCTACCTTAAAACTAGAATTGTTCTTTATAAATGTTCATTCTTTTTTGTACTTGAAATAATTGTATAATAAAAAAGCAGTACGATTATGTAATTATTTGAAATTTTATCCATTATCTTTTATTCTTCTCTTATATTATTCTATGTCTGAAAAAACAATAATTTTCATATTTTTCAAAGTATTTGTTTATACTATTATGTATTCATATCAATTAAGTACAAATTGATGCTTTTTAATCTATATAATTTAAAATGTAGTACTATCATCACATTTGTTGTCAAACTACTGTTCTTTCTCCGAAAGTTTCTTAAAATATCTGTTACACAAATAGTTTCATTTAATATTTCGACAGAGGTAAGATAGGGAAACTTAAATTTTATTTTTGGCAATAGTTTTACGCTCAATAAAGTATACAAAATTTTTCAAATAAGTTTTCTTCAAGCAGTACATTTTTAGTAAGAATGTTATTTCCACTGGGCTCAGAATTCTTATTATAAAATATATTTTGGAAAAGACTACAATGAAAATTTGTACACACTGATTCCATTAAAATTACATATTAGTATAAACAAGCATTTTGTTATTGTGCAAGGTAATTTGCACAATAACAAATTACCGTATTGATGAGCAAACGATAATTTGAGTATAAATGAGCAAACTTAAGAACATAAAAATTAGCAACTTCAAAATTTTCTAAATTCTTGGTTATATACAGGGTGATTCGCTACCAGAGTGACAAAGTTGCAGGGGGTGTAAGGGGGTACAGAGACTTCAGAATCACATAGCAATGCGAGGTTGGAAATGTCGCTTTCATGTACCTGTTGATAATCACTTTGAAAGACGTGTTGAACTGTGTGCCTAATTTCTTAACCAAGTTTCATAAACAATAGGCTTTCTTCAGACAATTTCATAAATGTAATGAAAAAAACAATTCTGAAATAACAATTTTTATCAAGTGCAATCGGTGAAAGAGGGATTAGTTTCTGAAAAACAGTGGCTGGAAAGTTTACTATCACTTGAACACTTCTTCTAAAGTGATTAGTAATAGATATATAAAACGACTTTTCCGATCCGCATTGCTTTGTAATTCTGCACCGTCTCTGTACCCTCTACATACATATAAATATATATAAACTGATACTGTCATATACAAATTTCTAAGCGTAAGAAAAATAATATTTTGTTAAATTCAACTAACATTTTTTGGTGCTATTTCAACTTATTTATTTGTTTGATGAACATAACTGTCGTGAAATCCAACAAAAATTTTTATCATATCATCAAAAATTTTTGTTGGTTGAACAAAGTTACTTGGTTTAACTACTGCCGAGTAAACTTTTGTTGAATTGAACAGAACACTTTTTAATGTATTGGTTAATTTCTCTTTTTCCGTTTAGGGATTTTCTAATCTGGACTATCCTTTATGCTCAAATTTTAAATATTTAAATACTTTCAAAGATTATGAATTGAACTTATTATGAACTGAGACAGCTGAGACAACTGAGAAATGAGACAAACTTATCTTTTGAAGTATCAGCTTATTTAAGTGTATCGCTAATGACAACGAAATAAATGATTGGGCAAATTCGATTAATATATAAATGTATAAATACAAAAGAGGGGGAAAAAATAACTACCTAAATATCTGATACTGTCATTTTTTGGTGTTATTTCAACTCATTATATTTCATCAGCAGCACTGCTTAAGTATTATCATGTAACGAAAAAAAATCAAAATTAACTCTCAGCAATTTTAACGGACACTTCATACTATTACCTAACTTGAATTAAAGGAAGACTGTGCAAATGAACATGCAATTGGTTCAAGGTCACGGGCAGAAGATACAATCTTCATCTACTAGCGTAACTAAAAGCCTCAATGTTCCAAATGAAATCATCTGCAAGTGCAACATGTATGATAACGGATGGAATTATGAATATTAGCAGCACGGCTTTGGAAACAGTTGAAATGGAAAGTTCTTTCCTGTGTGTGCAAGATAAATTTGCATTTAAAGAATTTAACAGTTTCAAGGATGCCCAAGAGTTCAAGGGCAGATTGAAAGACAAATGAGTAATGGTTTTTCGCTGCTAAGCAGACTTGAATTTATCAATTCACTCAGTGATGAATGGCTGTCTTTCACAAACTGAGCAATCTAAATCGAAGCTGTACTCAGCTGACTACAATTTTTCCGTAAGATGTTTCATGCGAAGCTCAATTTGATTGCTATCATGGGAGCTAGGGAATCCAATCCAGCACTTTTTTATTTCGCGGGATTTCGGAATTGAGACTTATTGATCCCGTGGGATTTGCACTTCATTCAGCTAAGAATTCATTTCAACAGAGAAAAATAGGAAAAAGATTTTATGCACTGCGAAGTTTAATAGTAATAATTAATGTTATTTGATAATTAATGCAATAATTTACGGAAATATGAAAATTATAGTTATGGTATTCAATATAATATGTTTAGTTCTTAGTTGCTGAAGAAGAATGTAAAAACGGCAATGTAAAGAGTCACTCGTCTTCTTGGTCTGATTTTAGTAAAATAGTTAAAAGCCTGAATTTAAAAAGAATTTAAAGGAAAACTTTTTATAATGATTTCGTGATTGTTCCTTAAGAGATAAATTAGCATGAAATATTTCTGTTCATTTGAAGATTGGGAATTTCGAAAAATTTAGTTTACGATATTGGATCCCGACTCCCATTGGAGGATACTTAGAAAATTTAAAACTTTAAAATTTGTAATTATTGATTCATGTGCTGTGAGATAGATACATACATATGCAACAATTTTTGGTCAATGGATGATAGGGAAGGCGGCGTAGAATCGTAATAAAAATAATTTATTTATCAGTTTCAATCCCGCGGGACTATCCCGCAAACATTTATGCGGGATCCCGCAGGATCCCGTTCGGCGGGATCGGGATTGCATTCCCCTATGGGCACCCATACCAATGGGCAGAGAAGGGCTATGCTCATCCCCCTCCTAACTCTCCAAAAAATGCATATTACCGGATTAATTTACATACTAGCATAACATAGATGTGGTCCAACACTAAAATATAGTATCTTTCTCGGTCAGACTATGGTTGCTATACTACGCATTTGAATTCAGTCAGCTATTTATTTATTTTTTTAGCTATTTTCATATAATTGCAAACATCTTCAAATTATTATTAATACTAAAGATCTCTTGTAAAACTAAACTATGATTCCACAAGTGTTAAAAGAAGCATCAATAATAAATTTGGGGTCATGTCTTACTGAGCTGATTTTAATTGAGCCTCTTGAAAATTTAGAAAATTGCTTAAGTGATTATAATACGCTGAGTGTTTTGTTAGACTCGAACAGGTCGGTCTACCTGAGTACAACAGTGTAAACGTGTTCTTTGGTACGTTTAAGTAACTAAAATAATGTATCCAGACTGTACTATGAATACATGTCGTTTGCATTTGGCATAAAGACAAAAATATACACGTAATTATTTAATAAATTTATTTTAAATGATCATAATCACTTATTGCACTCCATTCGTACAAATGTACACTCTCAGAAAAATTCGTCTCTATTTATCTTATCCCATCATATTATCCCCACTTATTTATCCCTCATTTTTCAACGAATAGTTTCCGTACACCTTGGAAACGTAATATTTCCGTGAATTCTTCTTCCTACTTTCTGAAGAAGAGGGAAAAAATTCGTGAATCTGGAGAAATTTCTTCAGTTGAAAGGAGAAAAAAGTAAACGGATATACGTCAATTAACGAAAATATTCCGGCAGCACTGCTGCCAGAAAAATTTCCGTGAATTGAAGAAATAATTTTTGAGAGTGCGTCTTTATACATTAATTCATCCTCATTTTTCAACGAATAATTTCCGTACTCCTTGGAAACGTAATAACTCCGTGAATTCTTCCTGAAAATCTCAAGAAAAGGAAAAAATTTCGTTAATTCTAAAGAATTTCTTCAATTGACAGGAGATAAAAGAAACGGATATTCGTCAATTAACGGGAATGTTCCAGCAGCACTGATTGCTGCAAAATTTACGTGAATTGAAGAAATAACTTTTGAGAGTGCATACAATAGAGCCCCGATTTTCCGCAAGAGCTTGTGCATTTTTTTTATTATTACGAACAAACAAACAAAAAAAGAATTCAAGCCAACAACAGGGAAAATAAATACGCCCTACAGTGTGAAGGTCGAAAATCACCAACCTTCAGAAAAGTATCTAAGATTCAGATGACACATAAATGTGTCAAACATATATAATATTTAATATTTCGATAAAATAAATTTCGATAAAAGAGCGGCGATCTAGTGGACGAATTTCGTATTTTGTCGAAACATTCAATGTTATTATTTTCTGATACTCTTCAGATTGTGTCGTGTGGATCTTTGCTTTTTTTTTTACGTGTGCACAAAAACAGAATCAAAATCGGAGTTCTGCGTATGATTTTTTTAAAAAGGTGCAACTGAACACTTTATGTTAACAGTACATAATTGTATTTTGCTTAGGTGAAGTTGGGGTACAATGAAACATGCTATCTGAAATCAATGGGATTTGTCACAGAAAGTTGAAACTCGCACACCTATTATACAAATATATGTTCCAGTTACTGATGTGATTTGGAGACAATCGCATATTCACAACAAGAGGTATAGAAAGTTATTAGATTTTCCTCACTGAAAGTAAATTTCGCTGCAAAAAGTAATTTTGTTTTACCTCCTTGTTTTCAGATGTATAATTATTTATTTTTCAAACATTGTGATCACTATGGTGTGGTCTTCATACTCCGAAAGCCAGAATTAAAAAAAATTAAATAAATATTAGGAATTGGTAAAAATTCATTTAGGTTGTAGCCTCAATATGGGGTACAATGAAATATGTTTCATTGTAACCCGGGTTAATGCATTCACTTAAAATAAATACCTGACTATTAAATATTTAAAATGAGATCTCCATAGAGCACATAAAGTTAACAAGAATTGTTTTTAAATCGTACTCTGTCTTCTTCAGACTCTGAAGATGGTGACAATCGAGATTGTCTTTCTTTGTTGAATCCAAACAGTATAGATTATGAGCTATTCTCACATAATATGTAGGACACAACCAGTGTCCCTCTAAATGATTATGTTTTAATCAAGGAAGGTGAATAAGTAAAAGGTGTAAATTTAAAGAAATGTAGGTACTCTGTCGGGGATATAATAAACTTGAATCAAACAGAATACGAAGTTCTGTGTGTCAAACGACTAAGTCCAATCTTCCAATTTGAACTTTCTTCGGAAACATATATTTTTGAAAAAAACTTAAATTGTATCATAACTACCACCTTCTGTTCCTTCAGGTGGTACGGAAAAAAAAGCAGAAATTCTAATTTTTTTAATTTGATTGAAGTAAATTTAATATAAAATGAGAAATTATAGTCTAATCTCTAATAAAAGTATTATGTTTTCATCTTAAGCCATGCCAGTTTAATTAAATTTGTTTTTTCCATTTAAATTTCATATTTATGTCTCACTAATGTTTACTATAAATATACCTAAATCATATATACTGAAATTTAAATTTTGACTCATATTATTTGGGTGTTTGTGAAGTTTTATTAAGAGTTTCATTGCACCTCGGTATTTGGGGTACATCGAAACACTGTCAGACATTTACTTTCCGTATTTTTTTTAATTATGAGAAAGCTATTTACAAACTCATAAAAATTCATATAGATGGGGGGGAAAGGTTAAAAGTGTCCATTAATTTTATTTTTCTGCTAGCAAATTTTTGAACAGGAAAAAAAAAATTAGTAAATTTTGTTTCATTGTACTCTCAACCTCCAATACGGTTTACTTTAACGATTTAGACCGGGTTATCCACGATTTTCGTTATCCGCGGGGTCCTTGCCACCGCGGATAATCGGGGCTTTACTGCACTTAAATATGAAAACTGAAAAGAGCAATAATTCGAGCACAGGTTCATTCATACATCATCAGATCACCATATCACATATGAAAATACTGCTTTTTCATAAAATGAGGCTAATCTAAGACTATATAGGAAATTAATGATTGCACTCACAAAGGATTCAATTACATGGTATTAGATACTATTAGGTTGTTCGGAAAGTAATTCGTTTTTTCGTATGTCAATATTTTGCCTAGACAAAACTATTGAAGATAATAATACGAAATTCGGCATGCATGTGGGCTTCTTAGCGTAGGTGCTAGATCGGAAAGCATTTTCTAAAATTCGCAACTTAGGGGGATAGGGGGGCCAAAACATTCTTTTCACATATCCTGCATGATCTCGAAAAGACATATCCATAAAATTCTTACTGAAAACTACAATGCCTAAAAATCGGTTTCAGGACATTTCGAATAGGATTCTTCATGGAGGATAGACGTAACAAAAGGGGGAGGGTGTACATTTTTTAAAAGAAAAAAAGCATTATTTATAAAATTATCCCTTTGAAATTTAAGAAATACGGCCCTATGCCGAGGTACGGCTTGTTTGTAAATCAATACTTGTTGAAAATTTATTTGTTTGAGTTCTATGTAAGAAAACGACATTACTTTTCGAACAACCCAATAATAGTTGTTATTACTATCGACTGAAAGTTGGAGTAGTCTGAAATCCATAAACGCCTATTAAAATAGCTTCTCCATGAAAATGAAGACAGAGAAATGCTCAGTTAAATTGAATTTAAGAGCCGTTGCAAAAGCAAATCGGGCAGGTCAATCGAAATAAGTTCCCATCACCATCTCAGAATTTCATGACTTTCTTTTTTGTCTTGCTTTACCCAAGGAAAGAACAAATCTGAAGTATTTATGATTTACCTCTTTTAGTTTTGGAGTTACGGGGGTCAAACTACCCAAGAGGAGCAACGTCGAATTAATTTAGGGCCATTTTTGCCACTTTATTGTCTTGACTGTGAC